>WOFM01000151.1:1163708-1672380 GCA_011428145.1 Ericerus pela | reverse complement strand
AAAACATGTAACCTAACTAGCAATTGCAATCCTAACACTTTGGTAATGCTCGAGGGGCAAACTCGGTAACTATTCACGTCTATCTATCTACAAAGTAAAAACAAAGCATATAGAATGGTGAATAAATAAGTTTAGATTAAAAAAGGAATTTCTAAAAGATAAGCTTTTATTTTATTTTATTTTTTTTCTTTCGCTTTATACGAAATAAAAATTATTTTGTTGCAGAAGGTTGGCTGCAGTACTGGTATAGTAGTGAATAGAATAAAAGCTTATAATAACGATGAAAAAATATATAAAACAAAATATGGGTAAAAATTAAAAAGAAGTATAAGAAAATAAAATACAAAACGTTCCCCTCCTACTGCGCACCAAAGAAAATTCTTGTTAGCAACTGGTGGATAAGCAGATTATCAATGGAATTAAAAAATAAAATCAATTGATTGTTATAAACTAATGAAGAAAAACTTTTAACCCTATATGAACCAACTCTTGTAGCCCAGTTGACAACGTTTTGGCTTAGCAATCTGCAGTCGCTGAGTTCTAATTTTGGGTTCAATTTTCAATTGAATCTATTTTTCACCTTTTTGGAGCCTCAAAAAGGGGTTCAGAAAATATTTTCGAGTATACTGAGTGATACATCATAGGACACATTTTTTGGGATACTGAGTTCTAGTTTTGATTCCAATTTTTAAATGAAAAAATTGTTTATCCCCTTGGTGACTACCAAAATCGGGTAGTTGTAATTTTTTTTATTTGTATTATTTACTCATGCATCGTACAGTTTGTTTTGTGAGGTGCTGAATTCTAATTTTGGGTCTAGTTATTGATTGAATCAGTTGGACCATTCAGACCTTAACAATGGGGTCAAGATAACTTTTTACAATATTAGAGTGTAACAGGTCAGGAAGTAAAAACTATTAATGAAAAATTCTCATTTCAGTTATAGTTTTCAAAATAAAGCTTTTGAAACGGAACTTCTTAGAAACAGCCTACATATGGGCACTTATACGGGGCCAAATATGTCCGGTGGAAGGGGCGGAATGTCAATAGAAAATATCTTCTTCAATTTACATTAGCTGAGGGTAGAAAATTGCATGACAGTGTAAGGGTTCGTTTGTTTGGACAGAAAGAGTGATGTAATTTTGCGTAGCCAACCTTATAGAGTCGCTATTTTGTTTTTATTTCACGTACTCAAACTGGTTATTCAATCAAAGTGCAGAACTTGAACTCAGAAGTTTTGAGTTTTCACTACTCAGAATTGACGCTAAAATTGTAAAGCTCATCTGAGAAGTAACTTTTAAACACAACAGTCCAAGGAAAAAAAAGGAGAAGATATTATACGTATATACTTATGTACATAATATGTATCATCCAAATCTTGTGTTCACCCTTTTGAGAAAACTACGAGAAGGATAGGGCCGAAATTTTCACGAGTGGTAGTCACTGTACAGGACCAGGTCTGATGAGAGATCAATGCTAATTGATGCATTATTTTCGGAGAAAACAGGAATAAATCACTCGAAAAATGTTTTTTCAAGGATTTTGAGAAAATGATCACAGTGATCAGGTTGAAATTTTCACGATAAATCTTCTTTATGTTTTTACAAGTCTGATAAAAGTTTGGTATCTATTAGTTCAGTCACTCCTGAGAAAACAGAAGAAGAAAAATTACTTGAAAAAATTTTCTGTTCATGGTTTTGAGAAAACTACAAATGGGATAAAGCTGAAATTTTTACGAAATGTATTTCTCATATGGGACTTCGGCTGCGATCATGAACTAAATTGATAAATGATAAGAGTTGATGGCCAATGTTTTTTAAATGGGATATCATTCGCTATCAATTATCAACTCAGTTCATGATCGTAACCAAGGTCTGAGAGGAGTTTGATACTTATTGGTTTAGTAGTTTCTGGGAAAACTGGAAAAACAAAGAATTCTTGTGATTGAGTAACCTGTAAACCCTGTATAACACCATAAAATTTTCATCATCACTCGGATTTGTTGAATTTTGAAAACTGAACGTTCTTCTAAACACATATATAATAGTATCAGTTTTTGGTGGCGTATATACAGAACTTTCAGAATACCAAACCTATGATAACTTGCATGTCTGGTTGATAAGTTGATAATTGTGTGAGAGCTAGTGACAGTTTTTAGTGATTTATTTGACCAAAGTTAATTTGTAATTTTTTCTTCTAGTATTATCCTGCATATTTCAAAAATAGCTTTCTGCCAACCCAGCAGCGGAAAAACACTTGTCAGAACCATCTTGAACTTGTACAAAAACGTAAAGCATATGACTTATTTGACGAATATTGAAAATTCGTATACCTACATCTTAATGATCCTATAAAATAACACAAGCATCTGTGATCAGATAAAGAGGAAGTTTTTTTGGATATTTCTGATTGCATCCATAAAGAAATTGGGAAAAAGTATTCGAGAGTAAATAATATTAGACTTCTGCCTGTTTAGGCTTTTTTTTTTTAATGTAGTATTAAAATTGGCTTATTTACCCGTAAAGGTTCAACAGAAAATAAAATCTTAACGCACCTACCAAAAAAATCTAAAACATGATTTGAACGCAGAATATGGCCATAGAAAAGAACTATGAAGCAACTTTCTCAATCACCCATTTTGAAAACACTGTAGATCAGGACTGTACAGAAACCTATAACACAAATACTACCACATCCTGTCACCTTCATCGCGAACCGGTATACTTTAGCCATGCACCTAAATATATCAAAAAAATCAGCTCAGTTGACTGATTTGACCAAGGCTGATCCTTGTTGAAATTATTTAATAAATTATAAAAGATTAGAAAGCAACGTTCTGTTAAATCGGATTGATACTTGGCTGGTTTTTATGTTACTAGCCAGCTCCTTGGGGAACTTTTCTGTTAACAGTTGAAGTTACTTGTTGTTTTAACCGTTTAAAGTCAACCTCAACTTGGCGGATTACCATGTAAGTTTCTAATGAAATTCTTGGAAGACTATCTGCCAAGATAAAGTTAACTTCAATGGTCTGAAACACAAACTGACTTTAACTGTTAGTTAAATAGTTCACCAAATAGTTCGCTAGTGGCTACAAAACTAGCCAAGTATGAAACAGGCTTTACTATTATCTATATTTGAGAGTATTTTCTATGTATTTTGCTACTCACCTGTCAGTTTCTTTTTTCTTTTTTCTTTTTTCTTTTTTCTTTTTCCGATATTATCAGTTTTTAGTGTATGAAAAGTATGTCTTAATCGTGCAATTTCGCAACTGTCACAAAACGGGTATACAAAGTAAGGAAATTGTTAAGTTTTGTATCGGATACCTGTTGCCTAAGTGACCCCAATAATAACCGGACGATATTTTTGCTATTTTTGCTCATCAAATTTGATTTGTTAAATTAAAAAAACACGATATTCTCCAAACAATAATAGTAATATCAATTTTTGGTAGCGTGTCCAGAATTTTCCGAAAATATTTTAAGTATGGTGTTGGGTGTACGTAATTGATAGGTTGCTAAATGTTATTTCAGCATGTATTAGTAATTTCATGTTTCTGTAACTCCTGTCATGAAACGATTTTCCCGCTTCCATCTTTGTCGATTGACATCTTCATCAAAACTATGGGTTGAAAAAAAACAACTAAATTAATGTACGTATTTAATTATTTTCGATTGAATTATGCTTAAAAATTAAATTTCATCGTTCCTTTACAAAAAAAAATAAATAAGTACCTATTTTAATTCATTCACATCGGTGATCTGCTTGAATTTTTTAGTTTTAAACGGACTTAGTTTAACTTTGCAAAGTTTTTGGAAAATGATCTACACATTGGGCCAAATTTGAGCCTCGAACTTGGGAAGCTAAGACAATATTTTTCAAATTTTCAATAAGTTAGTAAAACGTAAGTAAATAAATAAACGCGGATAATTATTTCTCGATAATCTGCGTGGAATTGAAGTCATTAGCTTACACACATCTTGGACTATATTACAATTGTTTCGAAGACATTCAGAAATTTTCTTGTCGCCAACACAGTTCGCGTAATCGACGGTTTAGTTTTTCTCACAAAGAAAAAAGAAAAGGGTGAAGGAAGAAAAGGGAAAAAATAAAAAAGCAAAAAATCGCGCCGAAGAAGTGTGAACTTTGTTCGTTTTACTGCACAACGACGTAGATCGTATTCATTTTCTTTTGCACTTCACACCTCCCCGAACCTTACACTGTATACATTGGCGGTTTATGTGCGAAAAAGTGGAAATAATGCGCGGTTATACCTTCGTGTATATGTGCCCGAGAATAACACCATGTAAAACACCGTGTGCACCACCGATGGGTGGTGGCGTGCACCGAATATAGTATACACACATTCATAATGTGCACAAAATGTACCAGCAAGATGTGTGTACTATCTACAGTAGGTATGCTGTATGTATGCGTATTCCTATTCAAAAGCACCGCAAGCACCGCACCTCCAACACTGCCGCTGAAAATGAGAGAGAGAGAGAGAGAGAGAGAGTGAGAGAGCCGAGAGAGTGGCGAGTGAAGAGTGAAGACGATTAAGATGAATGGATGGAGGTGAGTAGCAGGAGTAAGAGAGACCAAATGGAGAAAAAGAGAAAAAATCCATTTCCCTAGAATTTTTACTGCTATCTCGATGTCTTTTGGAAAAATCTCTATTGTTAACCGATGAATGGAAAGTTGAAGTTTTATGTCGATTTTCGATGTAAACTTTGTAAAACCTTATGAACAAAAGGGGATAAAAATGAATAATCACTGCTGGTGACGATGAGGCATGCCGGAAAAAAAGAAGAAGAAGAAGATAGTATACAGTCGAATGGTGTACTGTGGAATTGAACTGTGTCTACCCACGATAATTTGCTCCTCGCTGCGGTACCCTCATCAAATTCTCTTCGTCGTCGCGACTCCTCTTCCGTCACCCCGACTCACCTTTTCCCACTCATCATCGCTCTTATTATGCAGGTTTCGAAGAAGATCTACATATTAAAATTGATATTATATCGAGACCAATGGTCGGGGTAGGTATGTTTTTCATCTCATGATTCCGTGAAACTTTTGGCACAATTAGCTGAAATTCATATGTATAGAAAACAGAAGGTAAAACGTGACGGACTTTTTTTAAATGAAACTTCTTTAGGCACGTCTTAGAAAAAAAATTAAATAAAAAAAATAATGAGGGTGAAATGAATTTTTATACAACGAAGTGACGTAGTTTGTTTTAAATCTCCATCATCCCATCCATTATACTGGCCATATACCATCGATATGTTATGTGCGGTGAGGGTTGCAAGACATAAGTATATAGAGTGAGTGTATGCGTGTACGCGTGCGTGTGTATGCGTGTGTGTGTGTGTGTGTGTGCGCGCGCGCGCGCGTGCGTGTGCGTGTGCGTTAGTGAATGTCTGATCCCATTTTAACTGAGTATAACATTTTAGCTTTAAAACAATAAACAAATCTCTGTTGTTTCACTTAATGATTCCTAAGCCTCTATTTAAGACAGAGATGGTTGATGTTGCTGGAAAGAAGATAAAATTTACAAAATTTTCATATAACATGTTATGTTTAGCTGTTTGAAAATGAACAAACAAAAAAATTCTAATTAACAGAAAACTGACCAGTTTTTAAAACTTAAAAATTTCTCCTCATTCACAGAATGTGCAGGAGAACTGAGATTGGCATTTATGGAAAGAAGAAAACATTTTATCGAATTTGCTTTTCATGTAATTTTTTACTCATCTTTACCTGCATGAAAATAGACGAATAAGAAAAAATGAAAATTAACAGAAAATTTGCCATTTTTATAATCTAGAAACCTTTCCTCTTTCAATAAAGAATACCTCAGCTTCTATTTAAGTTAGCAAGATCGAGTTGTACAACCGGAAAGAAAAGAAAATTTACTTAAATCTGAATTCCATCAAGGTTTCTATTCATCTTTAGCTCCTTGAAAATAAATGAACGAAAAAATGCAAATTCAGATAAAATTTGCCTTTTAATACGTTTCCAAAAAAATGATTGTCAAGCTTTCCACCCATTTTGATATAACTGATTACTGAAATAAGATAAGTTACGAACATTTATCTTTTTATTAGAGTTTCACTTAGTTATTATAAACACTTTAAAATTATACTTATTTCTATTTCTTAATATAGTGATACTTAATGTCCATAGCAACGAGTATGGACCCTACGATACGGAACATCCGCCAAATATGATGACACTTCATTGTCAGCATATCTGGTGGTGTCTGTTTGTGAGAAGCTAGGTAAAATATAGACAGCTATTATTCCAAGAATTAGGAAAAACAGTTGTCTATAATTTGTTTGAACTGTTTTTGTAGACAAACTGAATCGTCTGCAAAAACGGGACGAAACAAAGGTCCCCGGCCAAAAAAAAGCCCGAAGCTCCTGCTTCGCTAAATTTTGTGTCCCTGAAAGTTTACTATTTTAACCTATTATATCTTTAAGTTCAGTTACAATACAATATTATTTTTTTTACAAATGTCCCTTAATTTTACGTTGCGGAATTGATCATCGCATAAAAAAATTTATATTAAATTTGTTATTTGAGCATAAAAATTTATTTTTGCAAATGGACTTAAATTGAGATAATTTGGCATAATCAAATTTATTATGATTTTTATTTTATTTTATTATATTGTAATACAAATAATGGACTTAGAATTATGGACCATTAACGATTTATTGCTCCCAATGCCAGATCATTTATTTGATTGTGCGCATTGATAGCAACACAATTTATTTTTAAATTTACGTAGACCAATATGGCTACTATGAGTGTTAATAAACTACACCAACCAACCAGTAGTAAATGCATTGTGTTTATTGTGTCCTGGTATACTAGATCAGGGATTTTCAGTTCTGCTGATTTTAGTCTTTCTTCGAGTTTATGAATTGGAGTTATTTATGAAAAGTAAGGTATGTTGTCATGCCATTTATTATTGTAGGCAATAAACATATTTGGAAATTTGAATGATTGACAAAGACCAAAATCAAGTTCCATGAATTGATATTTCGTCCAAACTAGCGGTAGATGATGTTCGATGAGGATGTCTTTTTCTGGTTCATTTATACATGGGAATCCTGCCAGGATGATTGTTTCTGCGTTGTTTTCTTTCTGTAGCTGTTGGATTTCTACTACACATGGAACTGTTAGTAGAGTCGCTCCAGGCCATGAGTCATTTATAGTTATACTAGTACTTGTTTTTGTTATGGTGTTAACTGATATCAATGGATTTTTAGCATTTGTTAGGGCAAATTGGTTCATTTCAATTTGTTTGATTACAATTTCTTCATGATTTAGTTTGCATTTGAAGGTGCATTTCTTTATTATTTCTTCAAATTTCATTCCTTGAAATAATGCCCTCGCACAATTACCTTTATTATTGGTTGTGCGGTCTTGAGGGATAAAGCATAACAGGCTATGTTTAGCCACAAAGATCAATGTCTATTCCAGTTATGATTCTTATTGACCCATCAAATTTGTTGTGGGATATGATCGAAGGTTCTTGATCCCAAGAGCAAATTTTATTGTCACGTGTTCGAAATGCTAATGGAATAAAATTGTAAAGTTCATATTTGGCATGAAGGTTTTGAAGTGGAATTTTGATTTCTATTTCTATTTCATTTCCTGTTACATAGCATTTACTAATTTTGTTCTGTAGTAAGACTGGATTGATTTTTCATCTAAAACTACTGAAAAATTTGATTTTTCTCCGATTTTCTTGATTTTTAGTAAGTCTTCTTTTAAAGTTGTTTCGTTAACAATTGCTGCTGGTAGATGGTTATTTTTGCAAGAAAGGAATAGGTGGCTAAGTTTAGCATTTTCGGTGACTAAACTAGCGTGAAGAGTTCGAGCTGTGTCGAAGATGAGTTCTCTTCTAGCTTCTATAATTATTTCGTTATTTTGGTTTTGAATGGCGTCTTTTAGTGCTTGAACGTTTTCTTTTAAAATTTTAGAGTTGTCGAATTCTATTTTTTCGAAATTTTTAATGTCATTTGTGACGTTTAATAATTCTGCATGGCTTTCTATTACGGATTCTCGAAGTTTTTTGTATTGAGATTTTAGATTTTTTTCGTTTTCTATGAAATTGTTGGCTTGAGATAGTGTCATGACTTTGCAACACCATGTGTCAAAGTCACCAAGGACTTGTATTCCGCATTTAATTCGTTTTGAAGGTTCTCTGTCGAATTCTTTGATTATTGCTTCGTTTATTAGCTGAATATCCGTAATTAAATCTAAGATTTTCAACATGTTTTTCGATCTCTGTATACACCATGTGTTTTCCGTGGATGTGCAACTTTGCAGTTTTTTTATTTCTTCAAGCCATTCGGGTGTTTCCATGTTCTGTCTTCTTGGAATTTTCAAGCTATAGACTATGGGAATTGTTTTCTCATAAGCCTTATTGAATTTATTTAATTCAAAATATGCTCCTGACGATACACTAATTTTCGTTTTTAAACTTGTGTTCTCAGTTTTGTGTGCGAGTATGGTGATTGTAATAAAAACGATAACGGCGAGTTTTATCATCATGTGTTCTGAAATCATTACAAATCACACAAAATTTTGCTGTTAGATGAAGTATTATATTTGTCGGTACGTTGTTTAGTTGTTATCTGTAGAGAGAAAATATTTATAAGGTGCAAAAATGTATGTCGACTAATAATATATAAACTCCGTTCGATTTCTTTTTAACAAATACTGGGCTCTCATATCTAGAGCTTGCTCTCTTAATAATACCACATTCTTCGAATTCCTTAATTTTCTTTCTAATTTCTCTTTTTTCAAAAATACCCATATGGTAATTTCTACATTGAACCGGCTCGTCTGTTTTTAAGTAGACATGTGATGGTTTTAGTTTCGTAGGTTTTACCTTGGCAGGTTCTTCCGTAAATATGTGGATATATTTTTTTAGAACACTTACTACTGCCTGTTTCTGCTCCTTCGTTAAATTTTTATTAATTTTCACTTGTGTTCCTTCATTGTCGTGGATAACGCTGTCATCAGATCGGGTTATGCGGACAAGTTTTAGCATATCAACCTCCTCAATTTGGTTACCCGCAATATCCCCTGACATAATGCGTTGTATGCTGGGTTGACCACAGCGGACTAAATTGGTCTGACAGTCCCGCATAGTTGGCTGTCGAAGCTTATAGCGTCCTAAAACTGTCCCTTGTGCGATCTGGGTGTCGAAGTGCGGACTGTAGAATCTTAAGGCTGGCCAACCTAGAACATCGACAATATATTCACCTTCTAAACCGTAACTTGTTAAAAACCACTCATCTGGATCTGCTTTTCCCATTTCTGGATCCAGGTTTACAAAATATTCATTATTTGCTTCTATGCAGAAATCTTTGTCTGCTCTAATAAATCCTTCGCAATTTTCTTCCTTAAACTTAATTATACTAAATGTTTCGCGTTTCCATGGTGGTTTTATTTTAAATAATTTTTTACTAAATAATATGTCGACATTATGTCGATCTAAAGTCATATCTGAGTAGTAAAGGTGTGGTTACCTCAGAGGTTATGTAAGCTGCCACATCGAGGAGGAGATCACCCATTTTTATAGTAATTTCTCCAACTCCTTTAACTGATTATTGCACTATCGTTAGCGGCTACCATACACACTCTTGCAGGTCTGATCACATTGTCTTTTACAAGGTCATATTGTACAAGCGTCACTTCAGAGCCGCTCTTGATTGTTCCCTGTGTTTCATACTCTTCACAGCTCACAATGTTGCAGGGGACAATTAGTTTACGCCTCACCCTGACTAACTTCATCGATGCACTACGGATGTGAATTTTCCGATTGTGTGGCACGTGTGGATCTAACATTAAGAGAGCAGCGCAGTCCGGATGATGGACATTGCCATTACAAGCCCGAAAGTTGTTGCCATAATATGGTGCAGAGCAAACGGGCTTTACTACAAGTTTTTTGGTTGTTGGGTGAAATTTTGTTGGATACTTGGAACTACATCCTGGGTTTGCAAGTTATAAGAGGGTAATGCATAATTTGTCGCATTGGCCCATGGTTGTGGATTTAGAGCTGGGGCATTATATGTTTGTGCATAATTATTGTTGTGGTGGTCCATAGGGGTTGAACAGTTGACCAAAATTTGATGCGAAGTTGTTGTTGAATCGTGGCGGTCTAAAATTCCTTTGTGGGAATTGAGGTGTACTACGATTACATAGTCTACAATCTCTTGAGAGATGTCCCATTCTTCCGCAATTAAAGCAATTTATCTCTCTGGGAGGATATCGATTATTATTTTGTTCACGATAAGTTTCTCTCATTTGGGGTCTATAGGAACTTTGGTTATTTTGTGATCGATTAGATTCTCTTTCTCTAGACTGCCTTCTTCTAGGGTTACTATCATTTAATTCGTTAGTATTATTATTATTATTATTTAAATTTCTGTTTCTACGTGTTCTGGTTTCTGTATTTTCGTTTTCCATCGCCTGATTTCTGGTTTGATTTTGGTTTTGTTTATTGACATTTGGGGGTTTCCATCCTGCCTCCACTAATGCCACAATAACAGGGTCAATAGGGGTGATAGGCGGAGTTATGGGTTTCACAGGCTCTTTTTTCTCGGGAGCTTTTCCCTTCATTATCTCTTCCATCTATTTTGTTAGCTTGGCAATCGTTTCTGTTGCTTTATTTAACTCTTCCGTTTTTTGGACATCGGTCAGGTCCAAAGCTTTTTCTTTGAATTCTTTCCAATCAGTGAATGTCTTTGAAACCTCACTCTGTGTTTGGAGATTTTTTGACGCAAAGAATTTCCTCATTTCTCCTGTTAGTTTTGGGAGTAAGAGATCACAAATTTTTTTCTCGCTTCTAGTTGTTTATAGAGTCGGAAAAATTTGGGTACATTGATACTGAAACATGAGTCATCAAATTTTAAAGATTTGATACGTTTTTTTTACAGTATCTTTATCTTTTTTAAAAATACGTATTAAGATTTGTTTTACTTCTAACCAGAGAGTTTCTGGGGTTATCTCTGTTTCTGCTGCAAAAAGTTCAAGAGCTGTACTACGGAGGGCTATATTTATATTTCGTATCATTTCATATTCAGTTGCTTTGAAAGTTTTTGCCTGAGTTTTGTATTCAAAAAGAAACTCAAGTATATCCTTGTTGGGGCCATTTGAAAAGTGGCTCGGAGTCCATCTTTCTGACCTTTTCCAGAAATTGTTCATGGCTAGGTTGTGTTGTGTGTAAGCTTCATTCGCTGCCGCAAATCTTGCTTGTTGTTATTGTTGTAAAAGCAAGTGTGCATTATTTTCAGCAATATCTTCTGGGGTCATATTTTTATTTTCCAATTTTAGAAATGGATTATTTTTATTTTCAATGCTTACTATGTTGACGTATGTAGGTTCTTTTTGATCAAGAAGTTCTACACGTATCTCTGGAGGTAATAAATGGATGGGATCGAAAGAATTTTCATCAGTTGAATTTGAAATTTTACTTTTGGGCTTTTCTAAATTTTCTGAACTTTTTACGTGAATTTGTATTGAGTGTTGGATTTCACCCTGTGAGGATGTTCCCTGTCCTTGAGGGACTGATGGTGACAAATCAGCACTAGACTGTGAGGGTCTGTCAACAAAAGTTTGGTTCAGAATTGATTCTTCTCCGAGGAAGATTTCATCTTTGTCATTTGGGAGAGAAGAATCGGTTGTAGCTGAAATTGATTTCTTTGGGGATACGTGGCGTGATACTTTAGATAAGAGTTTTTCAAAACTTGAACTGAGGCTTTGTCTCGCTAGTCTTCTTTCTGTTTCCTCCTTTATTTTCTTTTCTGTTTCTAACTTCTTTCCTTTAGATTCTAAATCTTCTTCTTCTGTGTCGGAGAAGATTTCTTCAGCTTCGTTGGGGTCTTTATTTTTTATACTTCTTGTTACTCTACGATAACTATTACTTTCTTCGATTAATCTGTCAAAATTACATGTTCTTTCAAATTTTTCGGCGTTGGGGTTTGAGTATAATATATGTAACAACCAGTGTTTAGAGTGTCTACCTTAGTAAAGTTTTTTCTGAAGTTCGATACCTGTTCTACCTTTTATCCTTTTTACTTTTGCCGCTTTTAGCACACGATAGAGAAAGGAAGTAGATACTCGACTTCCCCAATGGTTACCAAGGAGTGGGTAATTTTCCTCTTCAGACAAATTCTCATACCGATTTTGAGGATGGTTTTCAAATTCCAAAATATTATCTTCTGTTTTTGAGTCTAAAATATCCGGGAGCGATGCACTCGTATTTTCACTTTTTTCAGACATTCGGGAGGGTTGGGAAATTTTACATTTTACAATATTATTTACGATATTAATAATAGTTTCAAGTTTTTCTAAAGTAATGGAAGATAAATTTATAATTTGCTTACAGTTGGACGGCGAGTAGTTTACTGTAGTCTCTTGTAGTTTACTGTTAGTTTCGTTCAGATCGACACTGTTGGTGAGTGATTTCTCATTCTCTGTGCTGTGGTTTTGAATACCGGTTGGGCTGATTTTACTTCTTTTTAATTTCAGGAACCGGATCTGGCTCTTTGTTTTATTTTTAAGTTTATTTTTAGATTTGTTTTTTGTTATTAACTTATTTTTAAGTGAACTACTTTTATTTGTCTTAATCAGATGTTTGTGGTCCTCTGCAATAAAGATTTGATTTGATAGACATTTGTTTAATTTTGTTTTAAATATTTGAATTATTTTAGCCACGGTTTGTTTTGATATTACGCGAAAGTATTTGCTCCAGTAAAATTGAATTAGTTATTCGCGAGAGGTTTAAATATTTTTCACACGAGCGGAAAATATTTTTATTTCAGAAAAAGTGAAATGTAATTTTAAAAAAAATTTTTATGATTTTTAAATTTTACTTCCGAAGGTTTTTTTGTTTGGGCGCCAATTTGTTACGAGAGTAATTCAATACTTTTAAATTACCTCAACAAATAAGATAAGTTACGAACATTTATCTTTTTATTAGAGTTTCACTTTAGTTATTATAAACACTTTAAAATTATACTTATTTCTATTTCTTAATATAGTGATACCTAATGTCCATAGCAACGAGTATGGACCCTAACGTTTCTACTCGACTTCAGGTTTAGGAATGACCATGTCTTCAAAATGAAGACATGACATTACTTTCGTTTTCTTTGTTTCAATCAAAAGATGGCCGACCCAAAAGGTGGCATGATACGGAACATCTGCCAAATATGATGACACTTCATTGTCAGCATATCTGGTGGTGTCTGTTTGTGAGAAGCTAGGTAAAATATAGACAGCTATTATTCCGAGAATTAGGGATAATAGTTGTCTATAATTTGTTCGACACATTTTTGTAGACGAATTGAATCATCTGCAAAAACAGGACGGAATAATAAGATTGAAATTCTTATTTGTTTTTATATAATCTGACTGAAGTAATATTTTTTTCAATTAGGCAATACTAGTTTTGCCCAGTCAAAACCAAGATAAAATTTTTATTTGATCATTATTAGTTTCAGCAGAAGAAACATTTTTTCTTTGGTCAATATTAGTTTTGAAGTTCAAAAAATTGGATTAACAAAATGGATTAAGAATAAATAGTACAGACAAGTCCAAACTAATTTCGACTAAAATCGGGTTTTGATATTAACATATACATTTCTATCAAACATGGTAGGTACATGTTACAATTTCCATTCAATATTCTTGAAATTTCTTTGGAGCTTATAAAATAAGTAATTTTTAACCAATAGTCGCGAAATATTGAATATAATTATTAGCCATGAAGCTCTGCGCTTTGGTTTGTACCTGCTCAGTGGGGGAGTGGCTATTTGCACCACGTCTCAATCCAATATTTGCAAAATGAATCATCTGAATAGGAGATTTGGTTATCATCTTTATCATTGTCAATCTCGATTCTCTTCTTTACTTCAGATATAGAGGAAGTATGACTATTCTATTATTTAGGATTTGGGAATTATGATGTCAGCAGCAACTGGTCCACTTGAAGAAAAGTTGGAATATATTTTAACTAAATTTAAGATAAAAGAAAACTGTTAGGTATTATTGATTATAGGCGTTGGAAATTATTCAAAATTTCTTACATTAATGAAACAAAGTGAGATGAACTTATCAGTCAAAAAATATTCTGCCAAATGTGAGTTAACAATTATAAATACCTTTACAAATTATGCTTACAGCTTATACAACGCAGATTGTGTCCATATTTTTTCATAAACTTTTTTCAGAATAAAACAAAGTAATAACATTTTATTTTCTTTTTGAAGAATGCTGGTCATCCTAATTCCTGAAGGAAAAAAGGAACAATTCAAAATTCTACCATGTAAGAAAATTGGTTGTTTTACGATGATGAAAATCATAGAAGCAAATACTTACCCAAGTTTATTCATTTCAAACTCAGAATATAAAAACTTGAAACAAAAGAAAGCTACAATAAGTTGATTGGGTTAAAGTTATACAAGTCTTTATAACCTTTTTCAATTTGTTACTTAATGTATAGGCACTGAAAAATTTAAAACCGGAACTTCAAAATGAAGAATCTGTCTTTGTTAAAAAAAGAGTTCTTTGTTACATTGAGTAAACTTTGTCAACATTCCAACTCCGTATGGACATCATTTATGAACCAACAACTTGATGAAAAAGTGAGAACAGAAATTAGAAAGTTTGTTCAAAAAAGAATAACTCACATTCGTACCTTAAAAGTGATGTTGACAAACTACATGAAAAATAATTTAGATAATATCAATAGCATTCATCGTTCCACACGATTTTTTTTTTTTCCCAGTAAAAATATAATTTAAATATAATTTACAATTATGTTCTGAAATATATCTAGGAGAGTAAATCTAGTAAAATTGATCACTGGAGTACTACTGTAAATAGGAAATTTTATTATCATCCATACTAAGAAAAATTATCACTTCCGTTCTTATTTTACTATCAAGCTGAGTAGCAAAAGAGTTTACTTAAGCAATATAGATCAGTGATACTATTAGATGCAACATACAAAACCACCAATTACCTTTTCTTTCTGGTTGTTAATACTAACGTTGGTTATACTGTTGTTGGTATGTTTTTAATACAACATGAAGATTCATCCTTTATTGCAGAAACACTCTAGGTATTTAAAGAGTGGAATAAATAGACCTGGAAACCTGAATATTTCGTCATAGACTTCTTCGAAGCTGAAATGAATACAATTGAAGAAGTTTTCTATATTCCAACTTATATCTGTAATTTCTATCAAAAATAACCCTGGAATCGATGGTTTAATAAATATCATTTCGTTGCAGAAGATTGACTGCAGTATTGGTATATTCTGAAATCGCAGTAGTGAGTAGAATAAAAACTTATAAAAATAAGAGTAATATTAGTTATCCTGAAAAGGCAAAAGTCCTGCTGGACTTCCAAATTTATTTTTAGAATATTTAGCTTTCGCATAAAGAAAAATGGAGTTAGTTTTTGGTTTTTTGGACACCCTCTGCCTAATAATTTTATTTTACATAAATTTTCTTTGAATTTATTTACATCTGTTCTTTGTTATTTGTCTTCTTTTAAAAAATAAAAATAAATTATTCATTGTACTGTGGAAATAAATTCATACTATAATTTGTACATCAACAAATTTTCGAGCTCATAACACTTATTTTGTCAATGTTTATGATACGATTTTTTTGATTCTTTGTACGAACCCATTTGCAAGAATCGAGATGCGATAAAAATAGCAATTCCCACCTGGTAATACTGATCAGTTCGTTATTTTGATAGAAAAAATGAAACATTTTAGTTGGCCTATGCGCACAGAGTTTAAGAAATAATTTCGCATTAATAATTCAGGTTCCTTTATATTTATTATTATAGTGACAAATTGTAACATTCTGCTAAATTTAGTTTGAATCGACTGAACAGTTGATTGAAAAAATCTCAAACTATTGCTAACGAAAGAAGAGAAAATAAATTCCAGACGAACCAAAGAAGCTCATCGGAAAGTAGGCTTGATGTTATTTTATTTTCTAAGCAATCATTTATTAACTTGCTCACGTTTTTTGAAACTTCATAATACAGTTCATTACAATTTCCTTGACCTAAAGTTATATAGACTATTTAGTCAAGTTGACGCACTCTTATATAGCTGATGTAATAAAATTGGCAAGAGTTTGCAGTTGAAAAAAATTATCCCACTAAGTAATCGCAAGTGTCGTTTGCTATTATTTGCAATACAAAGTGAAGGGCATTGTTCTCGGAATAGAAGAGCTTGCGTAGTGGTATAAAATTTTACAGATTATTTTTTGGGACAATTTCTTATCGGAGTGCGTCAACTTGTCTAACTGTTTATATAATTTTACATAGACCCTTCAATTTAACCTTACTTACTTAATTTTTAGCCAGCATTTTGACAAATAATTTCGATTTTTTTTTCTTTAGTATTCATTTATTTATTTATCATAAGCTTATATTCTACTCACTACTGCGATTTTAAAATACACCAATACTGCTGCCAACCTTCCGAAACAAAATAATGTTTATTTTGCATGAAGCTAAAGCCAAAAAAAAATAAATGCTTATCTTTTAAAAATTCGTTTTTGACCTAATTAATTAATTTATTTTTCAAGTTTTCTAATTAAGAAAACCTACATTTTCTAGCGTGGCTTGCTGCATTAGTTTTTTTTTGTGACTTATATCTAAGCACATACATATACATACCAAAAATATTCTAACCGCTCGACTTCTTTAAACACGCGCGATGTGTGAAGTAAAACATTATAATATAAGCGTATTTCGCACTCGCATTTATTAAGAAGGGTTGACATTGTAGGGGAAAAGAAAATTAAGGATGTCTTTATCACCATTGTTGTCGTAGTTGTTTTTGTTTCACTTGTCTGCGTATCATTGTGTAATGTTCATAGTGAAGGGCTGGAGCAGAGATGTTAATATATATATATATATAAATAAATAACCGTCAATATCCAAAATCAGTCAAAACTAATACCGACTCACATTTTATTAGATTCTCAGTCAGTATTAGTTTTGACTGAAAATGATTAATGTCAAAAGTCGATTTAGTCAAAACCAGTTATTCATCATACAAATGTGCAGAAGAAATGATGAAGGCTTCGTCCCGAAACCCCTTTTTTTCTAATTTTTTTAACTCACCTCACCATTACTCTCCTAATACGATAAAGGCATAGGAAAAAAAATTCATATCAACTTACCACCCACTATAATTATGATGAAAGCAGCCATATGTCTACAATTATTTTAAAAGAATCAAAAAATTTAAAAAATCACAACAAAAACAGGGTCTTATAAAATAACAATTTTAATTTTTTTTAAATAATTTCTGACACATGCCCTTGCTTTTATCATATAGTGGACATTAAGTAAAGCGAGTTGTTTAAAAAAAAGAGTTTGTAAAAAAATTAGAAAATAAAAAAAAGAATAAAGAATCTATGGAGAACAAAACCCCCATCATTCCTTTTATACATTCGTATAATGATTGAGAAATGGTTTTGACACCTCATAAAACCACCCACTCACTGTAAAATAAAAGCATAGTTATGTGTCAAAAATTATTATTTTTTTAATTCAAAAATTTAAAAAAAATAAAAATAAGCCCATATGAAATAATAATCAACAATAAATTGATAAGATTGAAATTCGTATTTATTTTTGTATAGGTAATTCTGATTGGAGTAATATTTTATTCAGTTATACAATACTAGTTTTGCCCAGTCAAAACTAAGATGAAATTTTTATTTGATCATTATTAGTTTTAACTGAAGAAACATTTTTTCTTTGGTAAATATTAGTTTTGAAGTCAAAAAACTAGTATTGACAAAAGGAGTTAGAAATAAATAGTACAAACTGGCCCAAAATAGTTTTGACTAAAATCGGGTTTTGATGTAACATATATAAAGAAGTTAGAACCGAAGTTTATGGTAGGCATAACTCTCTCCATGCTGATATGGGCCCTTCAACGTTGTAAGCAGGCAATACAAAATTGAAGGGTTTTTAGAAAATTTCTGATAAATTGTATCTGTAGGTCATGCTGAGGTGCGGAAATTCCATGCAACCTGTAAATTTTAGCAACAGATCACGAAAGTGACCGATTGTATGGTGATTTGAATCACTGATATCGAAGCTTTTTCTGAATCCCTTTTTCAAAAAGATTATTTGATCAAATGGCCACTTAGTTCTCCGAAACGATATTACCGAATCTTATACTGGGTGATACGGTGAAGGGGGTTATTTTTCATATGGAAAAGACATAATCTATAGGTTTCATGTAACAGGTGGAAAAGTGATGTTTTTTTTCCTGAAATGTTTTAAAAAATATCACGATCAAAACCCGGTTAAAAGTCACTCGGTAATACAAATAACGATTTAAGAAAATTAAAATTCGGTAAAATGGTCATGCGGTAAAATTTCGATTTGCTATTTTGTAGTGTTTTGGGCCTTAGGCTTGGTCTCAGTTTCAATCTTGGTCTTGGTCCTGCACAGAGATATCTTGATTTGGATTCTACACAGTTACTCAGTTGTAGTCTCCGTTTTGCTAACAAGATTTTTACTGAAGTTTATGGCTAAATTCTAGAATATGAGAAAAAAAATTGAATTTCTAAGATAGATGACTATTATTAGCAAGATTGTGAATATTTTATACTTGATTTGTTCAGTGTTCATATTATTCATGTATGAACATCTCAGCTCTCACCCAATTGAAATTTTGGGTGAAAGTGAAATGGGGAAAAGAAATGATGATTAAACATCGACGTTAGAAAATCGAGAAAATGGATACAGGGTCAGGAAAAATCACAAAAATTTTTATTTAAATCTTGAATCAATCATTAGTTTTAGAAATTATTTGAATCGAGTATTATCGTCAGTTTAATCAAAAATCGTAAATTAAATCTACTGTTTCAGTATTTAATCACTGCGATTTGAATTATGTTCGACCATGGTCAAATGTTTTGTTTTTGCGCCAATAATAATAATAATCTGTTTTTTGTTCTTGGCTACTTTGAGGATACTAGTTGGTTTTTTTTTAGTGTTGGTTTGGTTTTGGTTCTGTACAGAAGTTAAGTCATGATCTTGGTCTTGCTTTGTCAGTTTTAGTATTGGTTTTGTATTGCTAATTTCAGTTGGGCTTTTAATCTCGTTTTAGTGTTGCCAGTGCCAGTTTTGGTTTTGGTGTAGCATTGACAGTTTTCGCCTTGGTCGTGGTTTCCTGTTTTAGTCTGGATCTTAATCTTATTCTCGCATTGTCAGTTTTGGCCTTTGTTTTTGCTCTGCCAGTTTTGGTCTTAATCTCAATCTTGTTCTTGCATAGTTAGTCGAGGTCTTAGAGGTTTTTCCAAAAGAGCATGTCTACGGATTGAATAGAGTGATAACCCAACCGGTATCTTACCAATCCAGTCGGTAATTTCATGAGCAACCGAGTCAATTTTTTTGATTTATTTGAGATTTCAGTATAATTTTTTATTACAAATTTTCAAAAAATTCGAAAAAAATAATTGAAAAAATGAGATGTAAAAAAAATAGTGAATTTCTTTTATTGTCAGCATTCATCAGCTGATCACTATCAATATTCTTTTCTGCCATTTGAATATTTGATGGATAACATTGGTTAATAGATTAATCGTAATCACTATTTTTTGTTACCGCTACAAATGCAGGCAGTTACAATGAAGTTACTGATGTAAGAGCTCTAATGCTGAAAAATTGTTAAAACTCATGCAGTAGTTTCCGAAAGAAGGAACTTTGACTTAACCGAGCCGTATACACAAAGGGTTGGTTGGGTATCAATGCCTTAAAGGTTCCAAAAAAAAAACAAACACAAATTGTATGTTCTAGAACACAAAAAACATCTGAAAACTTTTTTTGATCGCTGCGCTGTCGAAATTTCCTTCTTAAATTGTAGAAGCTCTTCTCACAAATAAATCCTGGATACAGCACTGAAATGTACTGAAACTAGCCAGAAATTAAAAAAATTTTGCTGATAACTATTAATTATCCAGACTGGGGTTCCTTGAAAAAAAAATTGTAATGGAGACTTTTGGATGTAATTTTTTTGGGTCAAGGTGGAAACCCTGGGTTGAACGCAACAATTCTCAAGTATTGGCTTCAGAATTTTTTAACCTGTATACCAGCACTGATCAGACCATTTCTTAAAAATATTTTAGGTAATGAGTATCATTCTAGCATTCAACTCCTCAGACCAATTTTGCTCACTGATGGAAGGGTGGCCAACAAGTTTGACCCTGCATCACTCATTGGTACCGTAGCTGTGAATCGGATCATTTACTGTTATTTCGATTTTCTCCCTTTCCCCCGCTCTTCTTCCTTTCGTTCTTCTTTTTTTCGGCTCTTTTTTTCTTTTTTTTTCTTCGTTTTTCGATCTATGAATTCTGATAAAGAAGAGAAAATACAATTTCTTTTTCTCTTCGTCGTCGACGTCGTCGTTCAGTGCGCGAATGGAAGAGCTTTTTGCGCGCGGGAGAAGCTTTTGTTGCGTCACGCGCTCTCATTGTTCGCGTCTGGTTCACAATGGACGCCGATCGTTTTGTATATAAAAGACCGTGTCGCCCGTTTTCTCTCTTTCCAATAATATCTTTTCCATGGTTCTCTTTTGTGTTTGCACATGGTAAATATGGATCTTATTTATGTTTTTTCCTCTCCTCGACTCCTCGCCTTCTCTTCCACCTTTCTTTCCTTCCTCCTTGATTCCTTTTACCTCTTCATACTCTTTCCTCCTCCCTCACTTACTCACTCATTTTCTCTCCCTTTGAATCAACCCCCATCTCTTTTTCACCCCTATTACTCTCGCCCTGCCAAATACACCCACTCTTTCCTTTTGCCTTCCTCATTCTTACTCATTCTGTATGCATATTGGTATGTGCGGGAGTGCGTTTTTTGGGTACTATGATGTAAATTCGCTGCTGACAATAATCGAATTTTTTTTTTTGTTTCTTTTTCTTTGAATGAGTTGTCTCCTGTTTAATGTGATACTAGAGTTGTTCCGTCACAATTTTACGGTAATTCTATTTTTTGCAGTAGGTTTTCGAAGAAAATCTACTTCTTAAAATTGATCTAATCTTTTGTATATACACACTGTACAGATCGCAATTTTTGTCCGACATTCACGAAATTTAACACAAATATTTTTGTCCAGACAAGAATGAGGCCTATTTTTATGACTACGGATCAATACTATAATACGTAAGATACATCCGATTATGTAACATTTTTGGTAACTCAGTGGCCCAAAAAGGCGAAAATTTGGAGTAGTCTCAAAAATTTTGTTCGGACATTTATTATGTTTTATTCTGGCCCTGTATCAAATATGGATTCAATCAACTACGTAGTTTATGCGCAGAAATGATTTATGCAAATCTTAAACTGCTGCTAAGAAGAGAAGATAAAGTCGGGATGAAACAAAGAATCTGGTCGAAAAGCAAGCTTGCTGTTATTTTATTTTCTAAGCAATCACTTACTAACCTGCTATAAAGAACATTTGCAATATGGCAATTGATAATTACGATTTATTAATATCATAAACAAGATTTTAGTGCAACATATCTACTCACCCAGACAAAAATATGTTGCCTCAGTACAGTACTACAGGCAAAACATAGGTTCACCTTAACAAAACTGGTTTTGAACAATAAAAGTAAAAGTTTTACCACTATTTCCTACCCTGTCAATAATTCATTGTATTAAAATCATCTGGTAAATCATAACTTGACACTTGACAATACAATTCATTATCAATTTCTTTGACAGTTTAAAGGTAATTTTTGTATAAATTTTTAAACTTTTAATTTTGTAGTACTTACTTAAAAATGAAAATGAAAATGAGAAAAAAGATAGGGAGTGAAATGATAAAAAGTGTTAACCTTTGGCTTTAATGTAAAACTGTGATCAACTGTGAGAGTGAGAAAACTTGAAATAATATCGTGGTTCTCAACCGTCTGTGCGCCTGAAGATATTTACCCTTAACTACCTTGAGTACTAACGTAACTTACTCAATCCTTTTTTTATTATCGTTTCTCTTCTGATTTTCAAGTTTATTTTTTAAAAGAAAACCTACTTTTTCTAGGGTGTCTTGCCGCCCGAGTTTTTTTTTTTTTTATTTACTTTTTCATTGTAGCATATGAGATTTAATTTGACCTTTTTTTTTATTATTTTCGTTATTTTCTTTTGTCATTAATTTTTAAGTTTAGCACTTATATTTGATGACGGAGGTATCTACCGCTGACTACTTACAAAACTTGGACAACCAACTTTTTCTTTTTCTTAAACTGTTCTCTTTCGTTTTCTAGCGTCGGTACTTTCATTTTTAATACCATTATCTTTATAAATGGCTAATTTTACCTTCGTCGCGAATTATTTTTCATTACTTGATTTCCTTTAAAATGGAATTAATTGTGCTAAATTATATTCATTCTTGAAAGTTATTTTAACTGAATCGCAGTCCAAATTTGTGGTGTTTGCCTTTAAAGTATGTTTGCATCTGCGTTTTCTATGTGTCCTTGCATGGTTGATTGAATACTTTCTTTAAATATTATGTTTTGATTTTTAATTTTGTAATACATTAGGTCTTTTGCTGCCTGCTTTCAAGTATGTATTTATTTAATACCATAATTATGTTCCCTTTTATATGCTAATTCTTTCTTTGAGTCTTTCGTGTTGTATAAGTAATGTGTGTGAGATGAGAATGTGTGTGCTTGGTCTCCATTTAATTTGATTGTTCTGATTGAGAAATACACCATATTTCTATACCTAACATGTCTTCTTTTGATTTCTACTCTCGTAATTTATGTTACTGTGCCTGGACTTTTCCATCTTCTTATTTTTCTTATAATACCAAAGTATTTCTCAGTGAAAGGGCATTCGAACCGTAGCACTAGTTGAAAATATTCTCTTTGAGGGGATGGAACAAAGGGTTCACTTTACTTGTCCCAATCATAATATTTCTTGATATTTTATACCTTTCTCATCCTTAAGCAAAATGAATCTATTAAAAAGTTTATCATAAATCAGAATTGAGCTACAAATGTGAAAAGGTTGTTTCAGGAAGGATTGAATTGTGGGTTTTAAATTACTTAAGCATCCATTTGCCAATATTTAATCAATTTCAAATGTATAAAAATTCGAATTCAGAAATCAAGTAAAAAACCAACATCTACCATATCAACAAACTATTTGTAAACCCTTCTCTCTGCAATGAACATCTCAAAAAAAATTATTGCTATGCTAATAAAATGGTGTATGAAAAGATTTTTCCAGAAGAATACCGAGGGTACCTGACAAGAGCTTTATAGATACGAGTATGGCAATACGCCATTTTGTATGCACAGTTTAATTCACGTAACCCTTCCAGAATTTCAACTTTATTTCAAGAATCAATAATACAATTTCAGCAAAATTTTTACAGAATCTTTACCATACATATGTTAATGTTTCACCAAAATTTTAGCTTCCTACAAGCAGTGATTCTTTTGCAATTGCATTCGATAACTTTCATTATATAGTTTGATCTCATACGAGGCTTGTTTCGTTAGCCCTTCTATCTGTTCGGCGAAATTATTCTAAAACCACGAAAAATATTTATAAAAGTAATAAAAAAATATACAATCATAAAATTTCTCAAATTTAACATAAATATCAATGAATTTACTTATTAGATGTAGGAAACAAAATGTCGCATTGCCGTACTCGTACCTGTAGGCTTTAAGCTTACAACTCTGACATCTCAAGGTGGTCACCAATCCAAGTATTAGGCCTGATACTATTCACCTTCAGTGATCGGATGAGAACTGGTACGATCAGCATTGTATGGCTGTTGACATTAGTTGAAACTTTTAATCAAATTTTTTCAGGTAGGAATTTGAATATGGGAAAAAGAGAAAGACCTGTTTTCAAGCAAAAATGTTTTATTAATAGCTTATTCGAATCAAGCCATTTTAAATCGTATCATAAATTAGTGTTAATCTTTGACACTATATACAGAACTTTTCATGAACTATCACTATTTTTATATTCATTCCTTATTTGGAGATTTGAAATTTTAAGAATTTTTTAAATCCTTGATTTAAAACTTCCAGAATCATGAATTAGTGTTTTTCTTCCTTCAGTACTTTCTGTTATAAAACCTGAGAATTTTCTTGTTCTATGGGCTTTTTCTTCAAGGATATACTAAGATATTTTCAACTAATTCTAACTTAATTTAAGCCAAAAAAACTACCATTCAAATTAAATTTTTTAGTTGAAAATTTCCGATTCTTCCCAGTTTCCAAAAGGTTTCTTTAAAAATATATTTTTTTGTGAACCTCTGAATTTTAATTTCGGAAGTATGAAAAAGTGGTATACACATCATCGCTTTGTGATCAAAATTGGAAAAGGAAAATTGAATATTAGTTATTTCATATCAGAGGATGAGTAGATTTGGATAAGATGATGAGGCATGAATTGTGAAATATTTTTTTTATTCAAATTTAAAGAAATGTTTTCCTTTGCGGTGAAATTTTTGACATTCAAAAAATTATTCCAATTCATTAATTGGAAAAGTAGTAAGTACAAAATAATTGAAACAACTACCAGTTTTGCATCAATTGTCGTAGTTTTCCAAGTTTATATGATTTGAATGGGTGAAGGAAGTGTCGATCCCTACTGGAAAAATATAGGAGGGTACGCCACCTAAAATAAGGTGTACATTCTCCAAACGTAGAGCTGTCATATATACAGATTTTTTCCACAGTGAAACCGTTTTTACCAATGCATTAAATATGTTTCACAATGGAAACAAATTCATAAATATGACAGCTATGGGCCTAAGGGCATAAATCAAGGCTGAGGCATATGTCCGCCCTCAGGATGTCTTTTTAAGCTGATATTCAGATGTATTTATGTCTAATCTTGAAAACTAATGAACTAATAGGCACCAAACCTCTAAGAAACTTATACCAACATAAGTAAAATCTATTGTGAAAATTTAAGGCCAATCCCTTCGTCATTTTCTCAAAAACCCGAAAAAAAAACTTTTCTAGGAATTTTTAGTTTTCCAGTTTTCTCCGAAACTAATTAACCAATAGGTAAAAAACCCTCTTTTGGACCTATTTTAATATGAGAGCTAACACTCATAAAAATTTTAGCCTTATCCATCAGGAAATGAACACAAAATTTTGGGCAATACATACAAATATATATGCATGCGCACGCAAAGAAACACGCACACAAAACATACATTGTGAAAGTTTATTTGTATATACGACCATCACTTCAGATCCGCTCCAGCTATCCAGCTGAAATTCTTAGGACTTATTTGTATTATTTCATGGAAAGTTTTAAAATAACTTCGAGGTCTCTAGCCTTCCTTGGAGATGTGGATATTGACTCTTGCACTCTTAAACACATTTTTTTAAACAATTTTTTCTCCCAAATATATCGTTCTCCGTGATATTAATATATCCTACAAACTTCATACCTCTACATCACCCCTTCCCAAGATATGGGACAAAATTAAACTAAATAACTAATAACTTCTGAACAAGTCGATCAATTAGACCAAAAGTTGCTAAGTCAGTTCCTTGTGTTAGAGGTAACGTTTGTACCAATTTCGTGACTACTGAACAGAAATTACGCTCTGTATCATGTTAAGAATAATGGTACATACATATAGTATATACACCCACCCACACACACACCCTCATACGCGCGCACGCACGCACACGAGTATTACAATAAAAGCGAATAAAAAAGGGCGCATTTAAATAACCAATACGAAATTCAATGAGACTATAACTTTAAAACTCATAACACCATTAAAATAATAGATCACATTTCAAAAATGAAATAAAAGTTTCAAATTCCTTTTTTATTTTGTCATTAGATACAACAAATTGTTAATATAACATTAAACAGATTGTGGCACTTCCATAGTAAAATGGGATAAATTAAGAGAAAATAATTTCACTGATTTAGAAGATTACCTGAAATATTCTATGGTCCAATTTCACATCTTTCAATCGAGGTAGAAGAATGAAATTATGGAAATTCAAAAAAATAACGTCCATTTATGTTATTCAAAGAATACCAGAAGTATCCGCAGCTTGGAAATATTCCAATTAGTTTTAAAAATTTTAAAAATTGACATGTCTTATTCACCACACTAATGTCTGAAAATATAGATACCTCATCAATATTACAGGAAATGAAAAGTTTTCCAACTTCAACTACCACCTTTTGTCTACTTTTCTGAAATCATAGATTTCAAAACTAAAATACAATGAAAATAATTTTATTTTTTTCTTTCGCAAATGATACGATCGAAAATTGTTTAACTCATGATTATTACATTAGTTTACATACACTAGCTCCCTCACCTGGCATATCTACCACCAAAAAACTCAATGAAAAAAAAAACACCAAACGAAACATATTATTTTTTTCTTCATTTTTCACACAGTGGCACGGATTAACGATGTCTGAAAACTATTATTACCATAAAAAAAAAAAAAAAATCGAACCAATTTTCTCCTAGCTTCAACACCCCTGCTTAACCTGTCATTTACTCTTTCCACTTTTATTTACCACATTTCTCACGTGGAAGAGAAAAAAAAAGAACCAATAACGTATTTGCACATTTGAGTTCCACAGTGTCACACACGATATTATGGAAAAAGATATAAGTAACAATGATTTTTCACTATTTCTCGTGCGAATTTTTCTGTCAGCAAGTGGAGTGAAACTTGAAAACGACCCTCTTCGATATCTGAACCACAGAGTGCTTATTGCTTTTTTCAACGCGATCGTCATCATCCAACAATGTATAATTTTGTACACAGTAGAAGATTCTAACATCATCGGTATCACTTTGAGTAACTCAATCCACGTTTCCAACTACATAATCACCTGGATACTCATTCAACACAACCAGGACACGTTGAAATTGATCCTGAAAACCGTACGTCAAGGCATTCATCACTATCCACCATTCATGCGATCTTACTTAGTAAAACGGAGATGTAGCAGTACATTACTGAAGGTTTTGTTCTACGCAGCAAATGCTTCTTTCATCACCATCCTCATGGCACCTATGATATACACCATACTCTACGGTAATACTACAAATGCAAGCAATCTGATGTTTCCAGCATGGTACCCATGGGACATCGACTCGAAAAACATTTACTTCATCACTTATTTCGTGCAGTTTGTGGGTGCGATTATCACAGCTAGTTATATGCCCTCCAATATGGTGTTCTTAATGTATTTTGTGCTGGTGGTGCGAGATCAAACCAATTTGCTTACGGCGGTAATGAAAAACGTGATAAAAAAATTTAAATTGTCAAATGCAGACAACTGGCAAGACCACAATTCATTAAATAAAGATCCTAATCGCGATCTTCAGCTACAAAATTCGATTAATGAATGCGTTAAACACCATTATTCTATCATAAGGTAATTATGATAACAAGGGTGCCTCAAAATTTTCACACATTCTCACTCAGAAATGTCATAAAGATAGCACATACAACACTTCCTTGCATCACTTACTGTAACTTTTCTGCTCAGTATTTTGTGAAAACAAATGAAAAAATTATAATGGGAGATTAAGAGAAACAAAAAGTAAACTGGGTTCTTGATGCATTATTTTCAGATTCTAATCAATACTCTGGGGATTAGATAATTGGGTTGAGATCACTCAGGGGTGCGTTCAGAACGGAGAACTAAAATAACCATAGTTGAGGTAATTTTTCTTCAACTATTTACCAAGATAAAAGTTACTCTACCCGGGTAAAACAACCGACTCATTCTGAATAACTTGGGTGATTCACCCAAGTAAAACAATCAGTTATTCTAAAATGCTCGAAGTGTTTTGGTTGTTACCTTGGCATTCACTCTGAATGCACCCCAGATGATATTTTTTCTATAGACTAATATGAGTAATAAAGCTAAAATTTAACGAATAATTTTAGTAAAAATGAAGTTTTAACTGATACGCTTTTATTACGGGTAAAACATTTTACGATACCAAGCGCATTAACACAGACTCATAGTACGATGACTGCAGTCCTGAATAATAGAAAAACGGTGATCTTCCTTTGTACTACACGTCTTTTGTTTTTGGTCCTGTTATCTGATAAAGTCAAAATTTACATCCCCTGAATGAAGAACCGTAGCGAGTTAAATAAAAGTATATAAAAATAGGTCTGAGTTGGCCCTGCAGACTTATCAATAGTGAAAAACTCTAGCGATGATTTTGGTAGATGTACACAGATACGCAACTAATTACAGTAAAACACCTTTTATATATTTTTTAAAAGATCACCGAAAAAAAATATATGATGCGGGAAAACGTAATACACCGTAAGTGGAAAATTTAATAAAAAAAAAATTTTAATTGCATTTTCTTCAATTACTTTTTCTCACAAAAATTTTGATGTAAAAATAATTAATAACGGCTAAAAATGCGGAACTTTTTTGCTTGTATTTTTCAAACTTTCAAGTGTTTCCTGTCAACGCCATCAACCAACAGTATAAATTTTTAGTAAAATCTTCGGAAGTATGCTTTTATATAATAAAAAAATTTCAAGAATGAAAATCATTTTTGTTGATCTGATTATAGGAATTTAAAAAATTATTTCGATGGTACTAACTCTGCATACACATTATTTCAGATTCATAGATTACTTCGTCTCGAGCTACAAATGGATATTTATTCTCAATCTGTTGTACAGCACAGCTACGTTTTCATTAAATTGTTATCTCATAGTTTCGGTAAGAAACACTTCAGATATCGCTCAGATTTCGCGGCCTCACCTCTCCTTTCAGACTCAGAACGATGACCTTCATCAATAATATTTTAATCACCTCAGTAATTAGCTTTGATTTCATTCCCCAAGAATTTAGGGGAAAAACTGAAAAAGAAAAAAAATTCAAGTGTGGGTCCAATAAAAGAGAAACAACACAAATAAATTCATAACGTCAGAACTTAAAAACATAAAGAGAGTCTAATGGTGGAAAGAATTCACGAACAAGTGAATTTAAATTGTCATCAGGTACGGTAACACTTTTCACAAAGTTTGTTAACTTCACCTCGAAATGCGAGGGGATGTGAAATTTCTCAATAAATATTGTTTCATTTCTGAAACGAACGTTCATGGTCGAAGATAAGTTTTCAGAACATAAAACCAAACAATTTGTCTCTACTACGAATAAAATAAATCGAAACCAAGAAAAAATCGAACTATATTTAACCGACAAGCTGTACACAATCCAAGGCATACTTTCTTCTCTTTTTTCGACAATATTCCGTAATTAATTATCGTCACCGTAATTATTATCATTTTAGTATTCTTACAATTACTATTGTCATTATCGCGAAGTCGAAAAAGATTTTAATCTTGATTAAATTGTTTACAGAGCGATTATTATTTACCAAAATTAACTCAGAGAATATGCGAACTTCTGTTAGTGTTTCCGTACTTGTTTGTGTATTGCTACATCGGCGAAGTCTTCAAAAATGTGGTAGGTACTGAAGAAATTAATACTTAATTGCACGACCGACAATAGCCACTTTTTGGTTCTCCTTCTCTTTATATATATATATATATATAATTATTGTAAATATTTCTTGAGCACCCTTTAAAACGAATGTACCAGACAGTGACTAGTCATTTTATACTTCGTGAGAAACATTACGTTTTCTTTTGTTTCGGAAAATAATGGGAGTAAATTTTAGAAAAATATTTTAGTCATGTGTATGACTATCATATCTATACAAAAGAATAAAATGAAAATTATTTCTTAAAGGTAGATAATGATGGTGTCCTCGATAAATAATCCAAAAATTTACCAAATAATTGGTTATTCTATTTAAAAAACAATCGGAACTGTATTTGAATGTAAATTAAGAAAAAGTCTGAACAAAAATCACTGATTTATTGCGATAAGCAAGGCAGCGAAGTAAATATTATAGAGGGCAATGTTGAGTTGAAACCAAATTGAATTAATGGAAATTTGGAACATAGCAAAGTAGGTAGAGTAGACAATTTATGAGAGTTCACTTCGTAGGTTACAAAAAAATAATTCGTAGCAAACTCGCAAAAACTTGGTCAGTTCAAGTTTAAAATTTTTTTGCAACACTTGTTGATAAACTTCTTTTTTATACGCACCCTGACGATGTAAAAAGCAGGCATTTTTCGAACCTTTTGAAACCAATTTATAAAGTCCTTACTTTAAACATTAGCCTTTATTTTATACATAGTCTTGGGCGCATGCGTCATTTTATACAACGGTCCTACTTACTGTACATAGTCTTCGTCGTAATTTTCTTTTTGCAACACCCATTTATAAAACTTCATTTTTATAACCACTTTGACGACGTATAAAGCAGGCAATTTTAAAACTTTTTAGGATCGATGTATTTATGAAGTATTTACTTTAAACCTACGTATGTATTTACTTTATACATTGATATTTATTTTATACATTGCCTTGGGCGTATGCGTCGTTTTATAACTGATACTAACTACTTACTACTGAACATAACACCTAATATCCTCATTTTTCATTTTTTTCCCCTTTTTTTCTGTAACAGTTACTTCGCTATAGGGATTCGAATCTCAAACATTTACATTCGCAGGCCAGCACCATAGCCATTACACCATATGGTTTTGTTGAAAGTTAGGGGATAGTTCACGTTTATAGGTTTGCCGTTTGCAAAAATTTTTTTTGCTTTTTTGTTTTTTACAGGAAGGTTTTGCAAAAAATAGTGTGACACATGTGTATATAGTAAGTGATTGATACTCATCTGATTTGCATCAATCGCCCTCAGCTTGTGCTGCAAAAATCACACTCGGATCAAAATCACCTACTTTATACACTTGTATCACAAATAACTATTTTTGAAGGATGACCAATTCGACTTTTCATTAAAACAATTCACTGAACGTTATATTATTTCCTTATATACAAACCAATTCAGGAAGGTCTAAAATTTCGCAACCACATTAACCTCACCAAAAATTCAGAAACAAATTACATGCTGAACATTGCACTTTGTACGCTATATTCTGATAGCTATATTTTTATACGGCAAGAGATATATGTATTTATCTCGAGAGAAGTGATCAAGTAATAATTTGTAACATGTAAACACTGGTTTTCACTGAAGATCTACGCATGTAGGCAAACGATGTTACTTTAATGATCACTTGGAAAAAATCACTTACAGAGTTGGTCTATTCTTGATATTCAAGGAAGAATAAGAAAACAAATAAGTCTCAGTGTTCAAAATTATTTCTAAATGAAGGCGTATAATACAACGAAATGCAACTTCAGCTGAACTAAAATCTGAAAAGTTGGAGGAGATCAAGAAATTACCTTTTGCACAAAGAGGACCCACCCTTTGGATTTCTTGGCATTTATCAACACATTTTGGTAACAACTATATTAGACTGGTGCAATTAATAGGTCTCGGGAAGAGGTTTTTAAGGTTATATTTTGCACCCTAAATTTTTTAGGGGAACAAAAAAAATTCAAAACAGGTTCAAAAAAATAATTTTTTCTTATATCTCAATTCCGGTCCACTTTTTCCAAAAAATATTCATTTAAAAAATTGAAGAAAAATTAATTTTCTGCAACTTCGATTCCGTAATTTTTTTTTTTTTGGGATGCATGGTTTTTCTGCTGAGCGTTGAAAAGTTATAGTTCAATTTTCAAAATTGATTTAAAATGGGAGCCTACTTTCTCATTAACTGCGCCTTCTATTACTGGACATCTAATAATTTAAAAACCTAAATAAAATTAATTTACAGAGTTTTTATGTCGAGAATTCATTATAAGCAACAAAAAACAAGTTTCATAGTAATGATTATAGTAGTAATGATTATAGTAATAGTAATGTCGTAAAGGGTATCCATGATTTTGGTGAGGAGGGAGAATTAATTTTGAGACGTAATTGCCCGTACATTTTAAAGAAGTGTTCGCTCTTCACTGCCCTCAGAAAAATACATAAAAAAACAAAAAAACAAAAATTAACAAATTTCTCCTTTAAAAATTACGTAGGCGGGCTAATCTTACATTTATATTAAGACAGTATAACACTGTACACAGACAAAGATTTTTTTGAATTTTTTTTTGTTTAAAAATTTTTTTAAGGAAGAAAGAACATTTTTTTTTGAGTTTTATGGTCTCTCTCGAGACCTTTCCGTAAATATGCCGCAAAATTAATGTATTCTCTCACAAAAATAACGAACCGGGCTGCAACATAATAATAATAATAATAATTATTATTATAATCATTAGTATAACATTTGTTTTTGTAGCTCATCATTAATTCTCGACAAAAAACTTCTAAAATTAATTATAATTATTTTTTTAAATTAATAAATGTCCAGTATTGGAAGGTGCAGTTACGAAAAAGTAGGCCTATATTTTTAATTAATTTTGAAAATTGAACTAATTTTGCGACACTCCTATAGGAAAGCCATGCATCCAACCAGAAAAATTATGCGATAAACATTGTCAAAAATTAATCGCTTTTCAGTACGTTAAATACTACACACTTTTTTTTTTAAAGTCCAGTGGAAAGGTGATATATGCAAAAAACCATTTTTTTTAAACCTGTTCTGAATTGTAGGAGTCCTAGGAATTAAATTTCATTTTGCCAAAAATTACCAAGTATGAAATAAATGTCAAAAAAGTACTAAATTTCGAAATTTAAAAAAAAAGCTGTATTGTTTGTTATAAAATCATACAATTAAAAAATCAATTTAATAATTAGTAAGGTATAGTAAAAAAAATCCAAACATTTTCAAGTTTAACAGGGATATAAATTTAGACGGAAAAAAACTGAAATAATAATGCTCCATTCGAAAAACAACCTTTGAAATTTTACTTTTCATAAATGTTTCTCCTTATTTAACATAGGTAGATGTATTCAATATGAATTGCTCAATTTGTCTTTGATAATCGACATATTCATCAGAAGAGAAAATTGTACGAAAATTCATGACATTCATAATAATACATTTATGTCCATCTTAATTCCCACAAAATAAAAAGCGCGTTTCAACGCCTACACAAGCGGACTGAATAATTTAATATAGTACACATTTCTATTTTTAGTGGCTGATAACATAGTATAATTCATTGTTTCGTTGTTTCGGAGGAAACAACGAAATTTGTTTTTTGTTAGTGTGCGTTGATTGAATGCAATTAAATACACACGCACACTTACAAATTTTTCTTTCTTCCCTCTTTCACTCTGAGATTCAGGATAGTCGCCTTACGAATGGATAAATCTCGTAGCTGATATTTAGAGCAACTAGACTTGGAATTTTTTCTGTTGTTTCTTCTCAGTTTTCATACGAGTTCATTTCGTTTAGGATTAAAAGATGTTTCTCTTAAAATACAAAAATACTAGACAAATGAGTTGAGATTTCTTGAACAATAGTTGATATGTCAGAACTGACTATCATGAATGAAAAAACGACTGTTGGAGCAGTGGTTTTACAAACTCAGAAAGGACATAAGGCAAAGAATTAAAAGAAATTAATGTTTGTATCTCTGTAGGATTCTAAAGAAGTTCATCTGTTTTATTCATACTCATTCTTGGTAAGTTGAAATAATTGAAGATACCATACCAATTTCATCTCGTCTATTTACTTTCAGAACTGATTTTGGCTCGTCAGTGATTTAGAAGAAACTGATTAGTTGCTTTACTTTAACTAATAACAAATTTATTGGAATATGTGTAGTTTGGATATCTGCAGTTGTAATAGCATACAGGAATAGTGGGGCTTTTTTATTGTAAATGATTTCAGTGCGTTTTATTTTTGATAAACTTCGAATTGTAGGCCATTGGGATACTAATAATTAAAATGTAAGAGGCAGTGATTTCTGTTTCCCCATAATATATTTGTGAACAAAATAATAACCCCTGTTATGTCTACGTAATAAAGCTTACAATCAGTTCATATTGAAGAAGTATAGTTACATTTTTCAATTCAACAGATGAAGCAAACTGAACTATCAATGAAGATGACAAAGACTCGTTGGACTATCATTCTTGTTGCTTTCCCAGGCAAACGATTATTTTCATTGCATTGGAATTTTAATACATTCCTATCCGCAGGCAATTGGCATACAAATTAAATATCTCTGCCGCGCATCAACCACTTCAAGTGTGTATTTTCCAAAAATGTCAAAGTTTGTAATGGCTGCCATTTGAAAACCAGTTGACCAATTTCGCTCAAATTCAATACCAAACCAGTCCCTAATAGTCTCCAACTGTCATAAAAATTTCAAGCCAAAATTTTTTAATTTACGGGAGTTATCGTAATGACAACATGGTGTTTGCAACACTTTGAGTACCCCTTCTTCCGAAACCAGCTGGTAAATTTAAAAAATTTTAACACGAATGTGTAACCCATGAATGCTTTTAACACTATCCCAAGTTTTATTGCCATAGGTTAAACAGCGGAGGGTCCACATTTCCAAAATGAGCAAAAAGTGGAAAAATATATATATATACATTGTGTACAAAAGAATTTGAGTAACCTATATATTCATGATCTGCGACTCAGGATCGGCGATTTTCCACAGGTCCCGCATCCAGATCCCACCACTGCACTGAATGCAATAGTTAAATACGGGAAACATCTTTCAATCCTAAATCAGAAGAAGATAACTAATAAGAAACAATAGGAAAACACTAAATCAAGTTACTCGGCATATCACCTAAGAGATTTATCCATTCACAGTTGCCTTCACCTTTCAGTTTTGATCCCGTAGTAAAAATAGAAATGTGTACCTCATTAAGAATTTCTCATTATAATAATATCTTTGAGTATATAATAATATGTTATGGAGGGCGGAATCGTATAACTTTTTATAGGTAGTTACTATGAGACACAAATAGCATTTTCAGGGAATGAAACTAAGTACTCAGTTCTGCAGGTTAATGTATCTCTACATAAAAATATATAGATAATATACATCTTACAGTAATTTCGTTCCCCGAAGCACTCTTCTTGTTGAAGAACGGAACCAAAAGAATCAGCCCTCCATTACATATACACTCAAAGAGTAATATGTTAAAAATTAATAATTAAAAATATGCTTTCATGAGTAAAGTGGTAGATGTAAAATGTTTGCAGTGAAACCTAACGAACTCTAGAAATTCATATCTAACTATTCACAGATCTATTCATTTACGAACGAAAAACAAAGTCTAAATTCTGTTCTCAAACGAAGTCAAATAAATGAATATAAAAATAAAAAAAAACATGCCAGAGAGCATAATCTTTTTTTAATTTTTGCAGAATAAATCGTTTCAAGAAACAATCTACGACCTCAACTGGTACGAAAAACCGATCAAATTACAAAAATCGATTTTATTCCTACTCACTTCAACATCGAAAGAGATTACACTGAAATTTAGCGTAAATTTAGAAGCGTCTTACAAGCTATTTGCATCAATATTAAAAGCATCTTACACATACGCCAACATTTTATTGAAGACAGCACACAAGTGATGATAAAGCGTATGCAGCACTTTCAGATAAATCATCAGAGCACTTTCTTTCTGAAAATGCTTCATACAAAAATGTAGCAATCAAAAGTTCCGGAGACCATAATCTTCAAAATTAAAAAAAAGTTCATCATTGCACAGAATAAAATTTTGCAATAAAAAGTTTATTAATGCGTTAATTTATTGAAATTCCGGGCATTAAAAAAAAGTTTAGTATAGGGTAGCCTAGCAAATATTCTTAAAATTAGGTAATCGCAGTATATGAAAGCTGTTGGTGAAAAATAATTTACAACAGTTACCCTTACATCACAGGACATGGACCGAGTATGAACATACTACTGCTTTCAGTTCTCTGGAAGTTTCAAGCCAGGGTAAGAGGTGATTCGATAATGAATCAAGTTTTTCAAATCAATCAATTTTATGTGAATTTTAAGTTACATAACCACAAATTCAATTCTCATCAGTCAAAACAAAAAACATTAGAGCTTACAGAGTCGTAAATCGTGGACAGTCGATATTGGATAGACTGAAAATGACTAAACAATATTTTTTCTTTTGAGGGAAATAAGTGATTAGTAATTTAAATGAACATTTTTCTGATTTGCCCAATCCTCCCTAATTCAATGCAGTGATAATCAAGTCAACATTAATTTAAATCGTTACCTTCATAAAATTATTCAGTATTTTACAAAGTAATGATGTTAATTAGTCTTTGAAAAAACGTAAAAATTTATTCAGGGAGGCGGTGGCTTTATGCAGCATTGTTGAATTTTCTAAACACTGTTTTTTTCAATCATTTAATTAGACAAACAAGAAAGTATAATGTTACCCAGAAAACATAATTTTTTTTTCATTAAGCTTAATGGGTTTCGACAATGTAATCATGTTACCAATTGTTCAGAAGATATTGGACACTGATATGAGGAAGTAACGATTGTTTTCGATCCAGCACCCAATGTTTCTCATAGATGAATTTTCCAATCAATTGTGGGAGCACTGAATGTATTAAACCGAACCTACCACCATTTTGTTTGGAGAATGAAATCGTAGCTGGTCTCAAATCTACAACCTCAAAGGTGAGAGATCCAGTACTTAGTCGCAGCGTCAGGCAGATACCTATATCATTTACATTACTTATGCAAAAAGTTACCCTCCGATTAGATCACATACACTTTTGAAACTGCTTTGAAAGCAAAAAAATTACGCTTGTCATCGCCAACACGTTAGCAACAACCAAAGAGTTCACACTTATCTAAATACCCTTCGAAACATTTGATTATGATATCACTATGTGACGGAGAAGGGTGGTTACACCACGCGGAACAATGGAGAAAAAATAAAAGTTTTCATAAAATATTACTACTCACTATTTTTTTCATTATTTTTTTTTTCAACAGGACAAGCGCCCGGACACTTGCTTTTCAACTCATTCGATGCTTTGTTTTAAATGTTCGCGGTTTTGTGCTCATGAACAATAAGCATTTCTACAGTTTCGAAAAAATAGCATTTTTACTGCGTCATTGTTTTCTCCTACTTTTTGAGGCGCTTTTATTCTAGCTTTTTTTTTAGTATTATTATTTTTTTAATGATCTCTTTTGATCAAAAATAAACGAGCGTCCATGCCAACCAACACTACAGTTCAAACAAATGGAATTTGATGAAGCAATAATGTTTCAACTTCATGGTTAAAAAAGAAACTTTTTCACTGGAGACGAAATCAATAATATTAACCTACACTCTATAAAATTATTTCCAAATCACCCCAAGTCGTTATCATGGGCACTGCATTAATTACAACTGGCTTTTCCGTAGGACTCCTAAAAGAAAAAAAAAAAAACAATGTAAGGAAAATATTTTAATCATGCAATTGCGTATTTCTTTCCCAATCTCTTATATGCTCCATGACAAATATTTTCACGTTTCATGACCTCCTGATTCCAAAAATACCAATTTTATTTTACATACTTTTGCATATTTCATAATAGATATATGTTTCTGAATATTTTAAAATAATTCAATAAACATGCATATTTTCGCATATAGTTTGGCTTAAAAAAATTTTTACCATGCATTTTAAAATAAATTGATTGTGATTACTATTATGTAAGTAGCGACAAAAACAAATAAATAAGCAAAATTGGGTTACATATAAGGGCATTTTAGGATAAAATTAGGTTTCTTCAATATGACAAACAGATAATGCAGTACACTTACTTCAATTTTTTTTCAAAAACTGCCCGTCGTATTTAGAAAAGTGGAGCTTTAAAATTTTGAAGAGGCTGTTTTTTTCTTGTTTATTTTTCAGGGTGAAATTGAAAAAAAATTTTTTTGAAAAGTCATGTTATTGTTTCAAGTCAACGCCTTTTTGACGTGAAATAAGTTTACGTTAAAAACGTTTATTTAAAAGATAAGCTTTTATTTTTTTTTGGCCTTAGCTTCATGGGAAATAAATATTATTTCGTCGCGGAAGGTTGGCTGCAATATTGGTGTATTGTAAAATCGCATTAGAGAGTAGAATAAAAGCTTGTGAAAATGGTCACATGGCAATATGTCTCTTCAAAATTATAAATGCACAGAAACGCATAATTTGAAAATATTAAATGAATATTTTGAGAATATAAAATGCATAAAAAAAGTTTTTCTAATGATTACCCACTACATTCAGCATGCTCATATAATATTAACTGAACAGTAAAAAAATGAAAAAGAGTTTGAAAATTGAGAGAACCTTCAAATGCTTTCAGAAATATTTGAATCATCAAACGTGCAGTCATCGTCAAACAAAAATAATGAACAAGAAACTAGAATTATAATAACTGGTTTGCGGAAGGAGAAGAAAGCTGTTACCTACAGCAAATTTTTCAGAAAAATTTATTGAGAAGTCAGATCCTGAAAAATACGAGAAACGTCCAAGTTCAGAACAAATGAACGACAGAAACTTGATTAATTCAGAAAAAAATGTTCAGAAATTACCATAAAACCATTTCAATCTTCAAATTAGTTCAAAATTTCTCGAAGACGTCAACAAAACCGACATTTTCAGTAAAAATGACTAAAATACGACAGAATGTTTTATTTTTATCTTCAAAACTAAATATCATAAGTATTTTGCTATATGAGGTTAATCGAATCATAGAACATGAGAACATGTGTTTTAAATCGTAAATATTGTCACAAAAAAGAGAAAAAATTCAATGCAGAAGACTGTTTAACCACAATACTATGGCAGAATTTTTGTCAAAAACTTTTAAAGAGAGTAAAAATTACCAATATCCTCAAAAGATATAAAACTGCACCAGCTAGCTAAACCACTGTAACTGCCAAACTAATTAAACTGCCATTGTTTCTTAACGTGAATTACAAAAAATTTAACCGCTAGTTCCATCCTTTTTTTTTTTTTTTTAAGGCTAGGTTCACACCAAACGGACATGCAAATAACGAAAGTCTCTTTTGTTCATTTGTTGTACCTAAACGGCCATCAAACAAACCAATGAGCACGAAAGAGATTCGCTACCCACGAATATCCTATAACCGGGTGCACAGTATATAAAAAGATCGAACGAACAATCGCTGTTTGTGTAAACGCACCTTAACACGCTCGTCTGAAAGAGCTTCCACGTTAAAAACTAGATATTCGAGTAAAAAATTTACAACAATTTTCGAAACGTAATAACAAAAATGTATAGAATACGTAAAATAAACAAGTAGGTCCAGTTTTAAAATAAAGCTCTTTATTGAAAGAAATTCGACAGTAAAAAAACGTCAAAAAATATACAGTGTGTTCCGAGAGAGGTCGGTCTACTATCTAAAATTTAGTCAGTAACTCAGCAAATGTCAAAATGAGAAAAAAATATCACCAAAACGCGGATCCACGAATCACTTGTTTCAGGTTACAAACTTTCAAAGTTTTAAATTTTCCATAGCAAAATCAAATGAGAAAATTCAAAAAATCCGTCAAATTCAATTTCTGATCATAAAATTTTGCTGCGCTCATCGAGTAGGCTACATCAAAAAAGGTTCACTCAACCAACTTTCTATCTTCAATACTCACAGAGTAAAAGACATTCAATTTATCGCTTTGCTGAAGTTGGTGAGGGCAACTCTTCATACAGTCATGTATTTTTTGTGCATCTTCGCGAGTATTGACGATAGGCAGTTGGTGACGAGAGAACTTTTCTAATGTACCCAGGGAGTACAAAAAGATTCTACAGCAAAAAATTAAATATGAAGCATTTTCTGAATTTCCTTGTTTGATTTTACTGCGGAAAATTTCAAACTGAAAGCCTCTGTAACTCGAAACAAATGATTTGCGAACCCATGTTCATAAGAAACTTTTTTTATTATTTCGACCAGGGTCGCGTAATAACTAAACTTTAAATGATGCCAACCTCTCCCGGAACACATGTATAAGGTAAGCAGCAGAGTTTTAAGAAAACAAATAAGTCGAGTTTAAAAGGAAAATAAAGTGAAGGAGCAAGTGCTTAGTTAGGAAGCATCGAATTTTTTCGTGTGATTCCGTAAGAAGAGTTAAGTTGCATCTAAGTTCGTCAGCAGGTACGTTTATGCTTTGCACAACAATAAATTTCACGTACAAAAAAAATAACATTTCCGTTTTGAACGATACATCAGAAAATTTTTCTCTACTAAAAACGTTAGTCGATTAGGGCAATTTTCTTGATTACTCGAAATTGAATGTGTATCTGAGTTCATCACCCAATTAGGGACAACTTTTACATGCGAATGGTTCAAGGGTGGGGCTTTGGCAGATTGCATCTTGAATTCGCAACAATGAAAAGGTATTAAAAGACATGCGTTCCAAAATGATAACGGACCTACAAAAATCAACTGCACTTTTCACTTTAAAAAAAAAAAGAAAGAAAAAAAAAAGAAACGAAACCGAACGATACGATAGTATCGGCTATACAACGTTCAACCCCAAAAAACTAGAGCTCAATAGATACAAGTATGGCAATACGCCATTTTGTATCCACAATTTAATTTACATAACACTTTCAGAATTTCAGCTTTATCTCAAGAACCAATGATACGATTTCAGCGAAGTTTTCGCAGAATTTTTATCAAACGTAATGTTTCAACAAAATTTCAGCTTTTTACAAGCAATGGTTCTCCTACAATCGCCTTCGATAACTTTGATTGCATAGTTTGATCCCATAAAATTGTGTATGATAAGGGGCTTGTTTCTTTGGGCTTCAGTCTGTTGGGCGAACGAAGATTTCAAGTGAAATAATGAAAAAGATCAATAAAATTAATAAAATAATTTAAAACTATAAAATTTCTCAAATTTAACACAAATATCAACGAATTTACTTATGAGCTGTTGGATACAAAATGGCGTATTGCTGGACTTGTATCCGCAGGGCTTTACAAAAAACTGGCAAGAAGAAGGCACGAAGTCCAGAATAAAGTACCCTCCTCCTTCATCATACGTACTCATAACCAACAAATTCGTGTTCTTATTTGCTTCAACCAAAAACGTTTACCTACAACACAAACCGTTGGTAATTTCGTCTTTTATTCGAGTCCCCCTGGGCAACGCGGTCTCAAATTTCAACGCCAGCTACTACTGCCACCCACCTTCCACCTAATCCAAAATTTTTACCCATAATTTATCAAACGTATTAACGACTATATTTCGAAAATGTATTTTCACGTATAATGTATATATAGGTACCGTACTATGGTATATTGTTTTCAGTCATTTTCAGAAACGATCGTCGTTAGTCGGTCAGAGAAGTTTTTGAAGCAACCACAGCCCCCAACCATACCCTCCTCATCCCCATCTGCCATCATCACCCAGCGTGTATTCGATATAACCGCGAAGTAGTGTGCCATCTTGATTGTCCGGCACAAGTTGCATTGTTAAGTTTTCGTATTGTTGTGGCGGTTCTTTGTCCACCATAATTATTTAGCCACTCCCTGACATGCTGACCTCCCCCCCTCGCTCACGGTCGAATTCGCTGGCCAAACAATAGCCGATGACTTATTGGGGCGCCGTCTACGGCTTTTGCAAGTGCTTCTATTAATAACGGGCCACATCGTTACCCTTTCTAGTTCTTGTTCTTAATTCAAAAGCTCAAGCTTTTCATCCGTATCGACGAATAAAAGCGCTGTAATAACGACGTCATAATTCAAGCGACACAATACGGGAATAAACGGTTTCGTTATTTTATTACCGCTATCGCTGAAGGGAGCGAGAGAGACTGAGTGAGTGAGTGAGTGAGTGAGACAGATAAACAGAAAGAGAAAAAGTTCAAAGAATGAAGAAATTTTCAGTCGATAAAAGGTTTATAGACGAGCAGGCGGCGTGAATGGCGAAGGAGAGGACCTAAAGAATTCCTCAACTTATGGGCAGCAGTATAGCGAATATTTTTACACGAAATCGCATAGAATAAGTACATGTATAGCACGAAGGCACATGCTGGAAACATTATTCGTTGCGAAAAATATTATTCCAGAAACGCGAATTGAAGACACTTTCCTAATTAGCCTACTTTCATTTATTTATTTATTCGGTGGACTTCGGCAACGTGACTACTTCGCCTAATGCGAACTTAGACTTTTATCGATTCGATATCGATGTGGAGCTGGGAAGGGATTGGTTGGGATTCAGTAGAAAATGGTCTTCAAATATAAATTTTCTAATCACTTGAGGGAGCACGTACCAACTGAACTATACCGAATTGGGTCGAGAATGAGGCGATGGCTGAACTTGAACCTATAAACTTTCGATTGTAAGGCCAAGCACCAAACCACAAGGTCATACCAATCCCTTTTGCAGAATTTTCGAGGGCAATAAATCAAACACTGAAAAAACGCTGATTATAATCACCACCTTTTCTCGAAATCTGATGTCCCAGTAATTTTAACGTAAGCCTACTGGCATGTAATTAGAGCTTAATACAAAAAGCAACAATATTTTTCGTCCTCCTTTTCATAAGCTCACGGTACACTAACTGCGAATATTGATAATGACTTTTTTAGTAGAAAATTGAGTGAACATTTTTTATTCAACAATGTTAGCGATAAAACTGATGCGAACGGAAATATACGCGAAAAACTAATTTAGAAGCACACTTTCCGCAAGTGTCACGAATGCAAGCGAAGTGAGGGTGTGACATATTTAGTACGGTATTTTGACATATTTAGTATGATATTTGGGAAGTTCATCAACTCTCATTAATGAAGAGAAACAGTAAACGCTAGTTTTACCCAATAAATAGTCTAAAATGGCTGCACTCTTGGTGAAGATACGTAAAAAATTTTGATGGAGTAATTTATAATCGATGCTACAGAGTATGACTTTCATCGTAGGAAATACCCCAATATTAACATTTTTTTAAGCAATAATTTTTATACATTTTTATTTTTTACAAAAAATTTACAGAAAGTAATAATTTAAATAAAAATAATAATATAAATTTTAAATAAAAACAACAAAAATAAATATATTAAACCCCTTAACGAATATACTTTCATAATTTGTTGAAGTAATGGCGAAAATTCCAATTAGTAGATTATTATAGAAAATTATGAGCAATATCGAAAACTAAGTAACGCACCGTAATGAGACGCGTAAATGAAATTCTTAAAAAATTAGTACTGTTTGAAGTAGAGGATAAAATACGTTAGGCTACAGGTTTTCTCGAAAATAAACACCAACTAGTTCCTTGAAAATTTTTACACGGTTGCTCTATAATCGTGGATCCGCGAAGGAAAAAACGGGGAAATTTTCCCCCAAACGCCAAAACAAAAGAGAAAAAATTCGAGTACAGTGATAATACGTTTGATTTGCTTAGTATTGTATGACAAATGTATGATAAACGCCACACCACCCACATTATTATCTTTCTTAGTGGTCAATTTTTTTTCAAATTATTATTCCTCAAACTTGAATTTTTTAAGAAAGAAAGCGTAGAAGATTTCATCTCTGCACACCTGACCTTCAGTTCTAATATCAACTTGTTCCATACGAATGCGTTTCTGTTAAAATGGAGTAGTTATATGCCCTCTGTAATGTGACTATTTCTACGATTCTGAAATTTTTTTTTAATTTAATGTGTCGACGCTTACATAATAAAGGAAAAATGTCCCATAACCTATTCACCTATCTCCAACAGGTAACCAACTAAACTGATTCAAATATAGGGTGACTTGAAAAATAAACAAAAACATTCAAATATTAAAATTTTTCAAAAAGAGTTTCAAGGCTGAAACTTTGTCCAGTTGTAAAAGAGTGTTACTCAATTATTCATGCATAGTTTCAGCTCTCCATCTGTCATAGTATCATATTGCAAAAATTTTTGATTTTTGAAAAAACCACCTCGAAAAAATTTTAAACAGCCAAAGATTTCCAAAATAATAGGGGCCAAATACATAATTAAACAGATTAAGTTTCACCTATGTATCATAATTGGTTTTTGTTTTATGAATTTTTCTGATGGTCCAAACAAAGCATGAAAAACAAATAAAAAAAGTTTGAATTGAAAAAGTCTATTCTGAAAATTGGTGGGGAAAAATGTCATTTTGGCAGGAAAATTTTTGCCCGTCACTTGATCAGCTCAATAATTGGCAAATGATTCAGTGGGTAATGTCAAAAATCTAGTTTGAAATAAAGCAGAGTATAGATCGATCATAGGTGAGTAGGAAGAGCTTTTTAAGTTTGACGATGATGATAAATGCCTCAAAAATTTTCTCATTCTCCTCGACCATTGCTTCAGTCATCAAAAGATGATCACTAAGGTTCACATAAAGTTAAATTTGGTAAAGAGTTGCACAATTGAGGACATTAGCAATTTCTTCCACTATCTTGTAAAAGTACTCAATATCTAAAATATAGTAGTTGTTCTTCTATCGGACATAGGTCAAGAGGTTATGAGACATATTTTTTTATCATTATGTAAATGACAAAACATTGTGCTAAAAAATAATTATTCAAAATTTCAAAAAATCTTGCACTATGAGGGAGGAATTTAACTACTCCACCCATCCGATTGGATCAGGTTGATATTAAAACTGAAGGTTAGGTGAGTAGAGCTGATTTGATTTCCTATACTTTTATTCTTAAAAAATTCAAGTTAGAGGAATAACAATTTTTTTTTTTAAATTTGACTATTACGAAAAATAACAATGAGCGGGTGGGTGGGGTGGTAATCATACATGAGACATACAGTACTATGTATATCAAACCTAAGATTTATTGGCTTATATTGCAAAATTTTTCATAAACTTAAAAAAACATAAATTTTTTCATGTTTGTTTTTAAATTAATGCTCCCATATCTCCAACCATAAGTGACATTTTGCACAAAAAAAATTTATACAGGTCAAAATTTTCATGTTGATCTGTATCTCAGTTCATTTAACCAAGAGGGTAGGTAAAACATTTTACATCAATTTAACTTATGTTGCTACACATACCATTGAAAAGATTGCATCGTATTATAGAAAACCTTGTATACTATACTTAAAAAAAATTACCCCAAATGAGAAAATGGTGTCAATAGTTCCTTTTGTCGTGAAATGGAAAATTTTTATTACCCTCTTCTTAACCCTTCCATACCCACTTTGCAAAAGTAAACTAGGTGTGGGTAGAAATGAAAGTAGAACACAGAACTCAGATAAAAACCTTTCTAATTGAAAAGAAAACCGCTCAACTATATAAAGAGGTATTGATATTTCCACTCCCCAAAAAATGACACTCTAGATCCACTACTGTTTCTCCATCACTAGCCTTGTGCACATCTTTTCTAGCTTTTTATAATGTTTATTTTTACTCTCCATCTATTACCCTTCAACTGGAAATATATTTCACTATTTCAATACAAATAGGCTACTTTCATTAGAAACTAGCTGCCCTTGGTGTCAGCTTTGCTGACAGATGCTTAGGACCGTTGACCCTAACCCTAGGCTAAATGTTCACTGACATATTACTTAACAAAACCTTAAAATAAAAAATTCTCCTCTTTTTGGGCCTAATGAAGGTAGAAGAATGGGGCTAATGATAAAATTAACACCAAAGTCGAATTGAATTCAGCGTCTCAAAATACATGTTCAATGATATATTACACAATGAGGGATCCTTGACGAGTAACAATCTGCAACACAAGCCACAGGCGATTGTTGAAAATCCTAGGAGTCAAGTTTGCTCACCTTGCACTTGAGTTTCAAATGCTCTTTTTCGCAATACATGAGAATGCATGATTAAGAAGGCGTCTGATTAATCGGAAGGAGGAGTCAAATATTTTTGCTGTGGGAGAAAATACTTGTTCTGCTCCCACTATTGACATTTGCTCGTATAAAAAATTTTTGCTCTCTAGTTGGAAATTTCATGTTTTGAACCTTAAAAACAAATATCTAATCACGCAATTTGTAACATTTATTGTGAAATAGTATATTTCATTACATAAGCGCAAAGTGAGAAATCCTTAACAAGTTTGAGTTAGCAGCTCGAACCACCAGCGAGTGTTGCAAACATCTAACGACTGAGTGGAGCTCACTTTGTGCTCACATTGCGAACACTATTTTTCCCAACACATCTGCCGACTGGTTGATAGGGGGAGTCAAAAATTTTTGATAATGGAGCAAATACTGGTTTGGTTCCATGTATCGAAATTTGATCGTGGGTCACGAATTCATCATTTTGTGCTTCAAAAAGAAGCACAAAATCACCTATTTTGCAGCATGTGTCGGGAAAAAATTGTTTCCAACTAGTTATGGTGGATATTTAGGAATTTTTAAAACAGCTTACAGTACACAAACAGTTAGTTCATGTTTCAACTTTTTCAGTATCAAAAAGAACAATCTAGTATGTAACCAATTGTAATCTATTTAATATTATGGAAATAGAAATAAAAGAAAATAAAATTTTTTCTTTCTTATTCTTCTTTAATATTTATTTCCATTTTTTTCATTTGACGAAATAACGTTGAGGCTAGGCGTAGGATATACCACAAATGAAAGGGCCAGCGAATATTGGTTGGAAAAAAAACAATAGAGACATTGTGAATGTGGTGGGTAAGCAGTTGAAGAAAAACTCAGCTCCACCATCTCTCTCCCCATTAAACCCTATAAAATTTTTGTACTCGTCGTTGTGTAAAAATCTATGAGTGGAACAGAGAAAGAACGACGATACGTAATCAATGAAAGAAAGAAAAAAATAAAGAAGGACGAAATAGAAAGAGCGAGAAAGCGAGATAATGAATCGCATCAAAAGAAATGAAAAAGTGTTACAGTACTTTGTCAGAATAATAGTACATGCAACGCTACCCGATGACAATGGGAAGAAACAATGAAAGAAAAATGGTTTTTTTTATTGTTGTTCAATTTCAAAAGCAGAACCTAGCCCGCTACTTTTGTGAGCTTTCGGCGGAGGTTAATAACGACCTTATGTTTTTACGAAGCTTTTTCGTTTTTTTTCTTCCTTTTCTCTTCACTTACTTCTTTATTCTTTTTATTTTTTATTTTATTTTTTGGTTTTTATTTTTTGAACGCCTTATTTTTCTTTAGATTGTAGACAATATACAGGCGTACCAGCCAATGTTATTAAAGAAGAAAAAGAAATGCTAACGCATCCCAACTTAATTTTTTCTGTTAACTGTTAACAGTTCGTGGTAATAAATTTCTAAATATTTCATACAGACCGATTTGTGAGAACTTTTTAAAACGACTGTTTCAGTCAAAGATTGAAATAATACAAAAAAAAGTAAAATTAGCAAAAAAATTCGCACAAAACTTCTATTTTTCAATCGATCATAAGGTAAAAAAAAATCGATTTCAAACGTCGCAATCTATCAAAAAATGATTCATTTTAGTACAATAATCAATTCTTGGAAAAGATAGTGGAGAAAGACAGAAGCGTAACCAGAAAAAGGCTTGTAACTTTGAATATTAAAACTGACACTACAAAAAGGAAGGTTAGGGAGCTTTTTTCAACTTGGGGAATAGTGGAGAGCTTATTTTCAAATTTTTTCTTAGGCTTCCTAATGACACTTGGTATGGACAAATTAACACTTCTATTTCATGGAACTTACTTCAGGATACCTTTACGAACTGTCTATAAGCTTTATAGCTATGTTTAGAAAGCAGTTATAAGTACTATATACTTCTTGCTTATCACTACTTTATCGATCTATATGGCCATGTCCGGAGGTGGCCATATTAGAGAAATATAATCACAGTATAGGTTGAGACGTACACCATTTTTGATCACAATTTTTCTGACCACCGATTTTTTTGTTCCTATGATGATGAGCATATTTAACAAACATAACAAAACAAAAAAATTATGATCCAAAATGGCGTATGTCTCAACTCGGAGTCTGCTCAAGAACCTTAGCCATGTAAGTCAATAAGAGCTATAGAGAGTTGGGAATATCTGTATTTGTGATTTTTACTGCGGATTTTTATATTGATAATAAAAACATCGCTTCTTATCAATAAATGATTCACATTTACGTATGCATCGCTTGGTGTCATTTGTATGGACAACTCGTAAATACCTCTTTATAGTCATGATTTCCCTATGGTTCTGATAGTTAATTTATAAATGGCACCCAGGTAGCACTAACCTTAATCCTTATTATGTTTCATCATACTTTTGCGTCCCTTTATGCCACACATTCTAATCCCAAAAAAGTACTTTCTTTATATGTCCACAGAATTAATCCCTTAAGAGCGCCTCAATTTTTGTGATTATTTTATTTCAGAAGTACTTATGTACAAATACGTAATCTTCTTGAATTATTATTATTATTATTATTATTCTCAGGCCTCCTATTGTCCATAGTATATACCAAGGTTTGTAATGCCTCTTGGTATGTATTTATGCATGTATGAATGTATGTATGTATTCACGCATACACAAGCTGCCCAAGAGGTCAGCTTTGATTGACAGGTGCTTAGGACATTTGACACTAACCTTGAGGTAAGTATTCACTGACATATTACACATCTGATGATGAAATCAATATCAAATTTGAATTCAGCGCCTTAAAGCACATGTCCAATGACGTGAAATTAAGAATCACAAAAAGGCCACTAAATGAAGCAGTAATAAGTTTGCATTATGTTTTTCCTCTGTTCACTTTATATTCAAGCAGTGCTATTAATCCATCCTTCATCGATTTTCCTTTATAAATAAGTTTTCCTAAGTGATAAATAAAATAAAACCAAGCTTAGAACCTACCTAGGTTCATGAAGAATGCATGTACAAAAATTCATCAACATTGGTTTGGTAGATTCTGAGATTACCCTTAACATACACTTTTTCAAATTTTCTCTTCATATATTAGTATAGATATATATGGGTGTATGTATGTATCACACAATTTTGTGTTCATGGTTTTGCAAACACTACAAAACAGATATGACTGAAATTTTCATGAGAGATAGTTCTCATATAGGAGTAGGTCTGGAAGAAGTTTAGTGCCGATTGGTTCAGTAGTTTCTGAGAAAATTGAAGAACAAAAAATTCCTGAAAAAAGAAAATGACAAAATATATCGGACTGAAATTTTCACAATAGATTGTCCTCATATAGGTGCAAGTCTGACAGAAGGTCGGTGCCTAACAATTCAGTAGTTTCTGAGACAACTAAAGAAAAAAAATTATATGTTCATGGCTTTGTGAAAACTACAAAAGGGATAGGGCTGAAAATTTCACGGAAGGTATTCCCTACATGGTCTTGGTCTGGTAGGAACTTAATGCCTATTGATTCAGTTAAACCTGATTCACACTTGGCTATTTTTTTAGCTACTAGCGAGCTATTTGGGATACTATTCTGTTCACAGTTAAAGTCAGATTGCTGGTTTTAGCCATTTAACTTTATCTTGGTGGTTAGTCTTCCAAGAATCTCATTAGAATCTCACATGATAATCTGTCAAGTTGAAGTTGACTTTAAAAGGTTAAAACATCTAATAACTTCAGCTGTTCACATAATAGTATTCCAAGTAACAAGCTAGAACCATGAAAACTAGCCAAGTGTGAATCAGACTTTAATCTTTTTCAAAAAAATTGGAGAACAAAAAATTACTGGAAAATCCGTTCTTAGCAATGAAACATCGATAAATCGATATGTTTGTCAGATATCGATAAGTAAAATAAATGTTTGCAATTTGTCGAAGTATCTAGAATTCAGTTTTGTTTCTTGAATTATAAATGAAAATTGGTGAACTGGGTTTTCTGGCAAAGTATTGCTGCGTTAGAGGTTTCGTTAGTTTTTTTTCTTAATAGAACTTCTATTTTCTTATCCGTATGAATAACGGATTGAGTTAATTCATTTTCAGTAAAATTTAATGAATTTCAGTAAAACTTCCATAAGAAGTTGACCATTCTTTATTTTCAATATTTTCAAATCTGACGATTTCCTACAGAAGGATTTGAGGTTTTCGGTACATTTTGAAATGAAAATGCATGACAAATTGAATGTTAATCGTTTCTTACTGTTATTACAAATGATTAGTTCAATCACGAGATACTCCTCTTACATAAAAAGGGTTAACACGCAACCCTCTTGAAGTAAAGGTAGCGCGAACATTGTGAATGAAGAAATGACTGCTAGCAGGATGAGCAGGAGAGAGAAGAAGAGAAAAAACAGAAAGGGAGTGATCGAGAGACACACCACGAAACTAGGCACACGCTTATGAACGTACGTTTCACGTCAACCATCGTAAATTCTCTGGACACGAAAATTTATATTGGTGTAGTCTCGGTGCATTGCACGCATATACAGAAATTGACGATTCGTTAGAAATTGAAAAAATAAGAAAAATTCCATTTAAATGGGAAATCAATTCACTGAATGCAGGGACGTCCCGACGAGAGTTGGAGGGCTGAGCTACCCTTATCCAAAAAAACTAGTTGGCAAATCCGAATATTAAGCCGACTTTAAAAAAAAAGGAAGTTTTTAATAGGATATAAGATTCTTTTTTACCCGGCAAATTCGAACATTCTACTCCCCCTGAAAAATTCTTTCGGGACGTCACTAATTGAAGGAAAACCGGTATAGTTCAAAGATCGTAAATCTGAGCGGAACTGAGAGTAAAATAACAAAGAGTATCGGAGTAAAGTAGGCCGGGACAAAAATACAGTTCTGTTAATTTTTGAATCGAGGTTGTTTTTAGGTAAGTAGTTTAAAGTTATATTTTTCAATACCATGACGAACCAAGTCCTTAATCACTTCTCCACCAACAGAATCTGTTTAATTTGTACAATAGTATAGCTTAGTTAGTATGTAATTTTGGCCGAAAACTAATTCTTTCTCCAAAACAAAAAGTACTCCAAGATAAAAGAAGTACCTGTACGGTACATTTTAGTCTATTTTCTAAATATGACGAACATATTCATTGACACCATTATAGCACGAGTATTTCAGGTACTCGGCCCTGTAAATAAAATACCGTTACTATTTCCCAAAACAATATAAAATACTCGCCTTGAAAATTGCTATAATATGTGAATACTATGACAATATTCAATGACCCAAATACGCTAGCCCCTGGATTATATCGCGAGTCAGCATATCCCTATAACAAGTCCCTACTTCACTTAGTCTATTTACCATGTACATTTAGGTGCCCTGAATGGGTATATAAACTCTGTTTAACAAGTGAATAGTACACAATTTTTAACAGTACAGTTTTCAGACAGTCTTAGTACAGTTTAACATTGTTCTTACATATAAAGATTTATCCCAATGTTTAACCTGTTATCAGTGTTTGAAATATTATTTGTGCACTTGTGTCGTATAAATTAATATTTTATTAAAAATGTTTAAATTAACCTTTATGTTTGACATATTTCATAATGTCTCTCAAGAAGTTAAGGTCCACAATATTTAGTGGATAATAAACTAATCATTTAAGTATTACAGAGATATTGATATTCATTTTGGTATTAATATTTTGTGTATGGTGTAACATGTAAAGTGGTCTTATCTGGATCAATCAAGGATCATTTATGCCGTTACAGTGCCCATATTAAGTTGATGCTCCTGAGCTCCTCCATAAGGGGAGATACAGGTAGCAAGGTAAGTAAGTAATTTCAGCTCCAAACTCAGATTTTAACAAAACAAGACCAAAAGATACTCCTGGATAAAAGAAATGCCCATACGAAGTTTGAGCTCCCATGCTCTTCTATAAGGGGAAATATAGACCTTTTTTCAAATTATGTACAAAAGTTTACTACTTTGAACCAAGTGAATGGAAATGATAGATATCTGGAAGAGTGATAACCATATGGTGGAGTATTTATGATTCCTTTCTGTGTTCCTTCCATTTGATTGTTGTAGAGTTATAGCATTTTAAAATATTCAAAATGGGGTCTTACTCCCACTTTTGAAATTACAAATTTGAAACAATTATTAAAATATTCAAAAAATTAATCTAAATTTTTATCCATTTATATTGCAGTTACTAACGCATCAACATCTGATGTGGTTCTTGTACTAACATCTAAGGGTGTTGAAATTAGATTTTGTTTTCATCAGTTATCTCTTATCAATGTGCTTACTTTTTCAACACAGATTTCTACACTCACTTCTAATTATCTCCATGGCGTTGCGGTAATGACGTGGTCATACAAAATCCCTTATGTTCAACTCCCAAAGGGGATGGAAATTTTATTTTCTCATATTTTTTATTTATTTTCTTTTCAAATTATAAAAGCGTATTTTAAAAAACTATTTGTTAACCTATATTTGTTTAAAAAAAAATTTTGGAATTTTTTAGAACTGGTGCCTCACGTTAAAAATTTAGAAAAAAACCATTTTTTCTGGTATTTTTCATAAGTTAAAGTTCTGAAAAAATTCCAAAAAAATTTTTTTTACTTTTATATGTAGGTATCAAGATGTGTATTTGAAAAAAAAAAAGAAGGGTATTTTAACCACAGCAATCCAGAAGGTGCTTGCGTTGGCCAATGAAAACATAGCTCCTGTTTGGTGGTTTGTTTAAAAATGGATTTGTTGATATAAAAATGTATCGATACGCATAATATATTGATTTGATTGTGAAGAATGAGTAAAACGGTAGGGCGATTCATCAACAAATATCGATGTATATCGATATTTGTTGATGAATAGCTGATATTATTTTTTTAGCTATCGGTATATATTTCTCACTTAGAATAACAACTCTCAAACTTCATTCTCCCAAACTTCATTATCCCATAGGTATAAAATGGGTATAATTTAAGTTTGTTTTGTTTTTTTTTGTTCTTTTTCACTTTTTCTTGTTTTTTTTCATATATTTATTGGAAATTGGCAAACTGGGTTTTCTAGCGAAGTACAACTGCGCTAGATTTAAAACAAATAATTTCAATGGTTGAGAAGAAGAGTTATAATTATCAGTAGCCACCCCCCTGATTTTGCCACTGTTGCAAAGATATTTCAAATTTCTTGATTTTTTGTTTTTTCAACTTGTACCCTCTAAATGAAAAACGTTCCTACGCCCTTGAAGTACGCCATTATTATGATCATTTTAAAAGAAATCCGGTTTCAACTCGAGACAAAAACTTATTGCTGGGTATTGAACAATAAAAACCACAATAAATGCGCTTTTAATGAACTATTCTTCAAACCTTCTTGCATTCAAACGAATTTTCGTATAATGTATATTAAGAAACGTATATATATTAAGAACATTTTTATATCATCGTTATTGTGGTGTAGGTGCAATATAAAATCGAGTTACGGTAATAACGGAATAGAACCAAAATGTTAGAAGGTAAGTTTTTAAATAAAATTCAAAAATTAAGAAATGGCGGAAAAATGTCAAATTTTAGAGAAAAAAATATTCAATTACAAATAATTATACCGATAATTACGAACAGCCTTGGAAATATTTAATTTTTCTGCTCCTCATTTATTCTAATTATCGATATTACGTTTTTCTAGAACAAGTTAAACGAAAATACACCATAAGTACATATATTCAGGGCAGAAGTCATCGAATACGAGAAAAACTAGAAGTGTTCAATAAAGTGAGTCCTGTCTCGTACGTGTTTTTTAACTTTTTTTACCAGTACATGATTACTATGAGTCCGTACGTTCAGAAAGTAATTATACATAGATCCAGTGGTTGCAAAAACTTGAAAAATATAGAGGAATGGTCGAAAACAAAATTATGAACGCACGTACCTACACATCATTCTCATAACTACACCAATAATAATTTCCGGAACACCTGACATCAACCATATCTAAAAACACATTTAAGCAGAATGGAATGGTTGGTGCTATGACTTCGATCACAAGAAATCCAAACCTGAAATTATTATGAAAATCAAACTCTACACCACAAGCATTGATCAACAAAAGTAAAACCGGATGAATTCCATGCAATAGGCGTCGAGAACTCGAGAAAGAATGCAATGAGGACTCAACTCCGTACCCGAAAAAACATACTTAGGTACTTATTAACATATAAGAATAAGGTCAGAAATAAACTGAATTTTAACGATATCTCGTTGAATCACACACAGTGGGGATGAAAATGAGGTTCAAGGAGGTAACCAACAGAATTCTAAATTCAAACTTAGGTCAGAGGGGCAGAAGTCCACAATAAATGAGATAAATGTTGGAAGAAGCATGAATAAACAAAATCGAGAGAAAACGAACTAAAATTTATGATTTGTTCTCACACTTTCAACTTGCACTCATTTACGATGACATGAAGCTAATGTTATTTTCAGCATTTTGAGAAATGTATAAGGGCAAATTTCATTACAGTCCAACAATTCTGCAAGTTACTTATTGTAGAAATAAGCATCATGTAAGAAACACTTCAAGGGATTGGCATCATTAATTTACTGATGTGCAATTGAACATTTCAACTGTTCAAGAAACGCACATTTATACGTTAGAAAAAATGAATAAAATTTTTTCTGAAAATAATAATTTTTATCAAAATAAAATTTGATAACATCATAATATTATTTTTAGGATATATTACCATCGATTTCTCGATCATATGATGAAAATCGTGGGCAGCTTTGAATTCTAATTAAGAAAAAAGAGAAAGAGCAAAATGTATTGTTCTTCAAAGTATCTCAGACCAGAAAAAGGTATATATACGTAGGACTACAGTAGATCTGTTTTCGATATGCCAGAAAGTGTCTAACTTTTTCCACGTTGTAAAAACCGGTTGTTTGATTTGGAAATGTGTTGTCCCCAGAGTACGATCAGGACAAACACCCAGGTAACTTGGTTGTTAACCTGGGTTAAATACCCACTGCATTCAGAATAAACACAGTCATTTCTCTCAGGTACAACTTTTGCAACCCACTCTCTAGATAGCCCTTTAATAAGCTGTGTTAACCGCAAATAACCTTTACTCTGAAAATTCATGAAAAATATTAATCAATTTGAAATGTGCACTGGTAACTTCCGTAAAAGTTCCTCTTTCATTTGATTTCTAAAAATATCTATTTATAACCTAGCTCAGTACAAGATCAAAATCATTCAGATTAATCAAACTACATAGCACTTTTTTGAAAAAGAGCTCAAAGTATGAGAGCTTCAATACTAAGCATTTTCTTAGGGCAAGTCTTCATTATTTTTATCGTCTTTTTTTATTAAAATATGTTAAACAGTGAGTGAGTTGGTATTTCCATTAGTTGATTACATAGCCAGTCGTAATGTATTGGCGATAATTTTTTATAAAAATCAAATTAAATATTAATTGATGTTCGAAGTTGTAGAACAGAACTACCGGAAAAACAGGCGGCAATAAACGTTACTTTAACTTACTCAAGTTATTGAATGATACAAAGTCATGTCGGTGTCTGTACATATACCTACAAAATAAGGAAACTGAGGTCCTCATAACTTTTTGTACGAGATTAAAATCAAATGGAAATGGGAAGGAGTGATGAATCCAATACACGATGCAAAACCAAAGCAGAAACTCCAACATTTAGTTCTGACTTTAAAGACGTAGATGAGAATCAAACTCCCTAAAAATACTTTAAGCTGAAATTAATGTCTATTCTCAAATCAAGCTAACAATAAAGCTATAATTTAATGAAAAATATAATTCATCAATTGTTCTTGTATCGCGTATTGAATTCATCACTCCTTTCCTATTTGATTTTAATCACGTAAAAAAGTATGAGAACCCTAGTTTCCCTATTCTATAGATATACAAACACTGACATTCGAAGAATTGAGTAAAGTTGAAGTAACGTTTATTGCCTTCAGTTTTTCCTATAGTTCTGTTCTACAACTTCGAACAAAAATTAATATTTAATTTGATTCTATAAAAAATCGTCGCCAAAACATACTACTGGCTGTGTACTTGACTAATGGAAATACCAAGTAACTCACTGTTGAACAAATTTTAATAAAAAATATAATAAAAATAATGTCATAGAAGACGGGTCCTAAGAAAACACTCAGTATTGAAGCTTTCATCTCAAAGTAGCCTCCAATTTTTTAAAATTGTGAGGAATATAAACAAATTTTAAATATATTTTTAGAGATGTATACAGATAATGTTCACAGGTTACTAATATTATCTAATCTCTTTTTTCTAAGGTTTGGGGAGTTCTCATACCAAGGATAAGGGTGTTAACTATCGTTAACATTCCGCCAAAATGACATAAACCTTGAATGTTAATTTAAGTTAACATTGCCACGATATGTTAATAATTTCTCAAGTAACTTATGACATCATCTATAACCAAAACATGAAGAAAATATACCATCTGCTCCTGCTTATGCGCTTGCCTGAAATATGTACCATTCTTCCAATATTTTTATGTCAAATAGAGTACTAGGGCAGGGTGAAGCAATAAGACAATGTTAACCAAATTAACATTTTCACTTTTCAGAAATTGGCAAGGTTAACTCCCATCAACATTACATATCTCCCACAATAGGGCATTTTCTTTTGTGTGTGGTGTGACAGTATCCTCTGTGCACCTGATTTTTATGAGACAACTTCAAAAAGGAGAAAACAGAAATTGAAATTTTCAGCTGGAACAACATAACCAGTCACATCCTACATATATTTTAGTGCTGAATCAAATAAAATCAACCGCAAGTCAGTATGACCAATAGTTTCAGAGTAATTGCGAATTTTGTACTACTTTTCAACTGGTAAAATTCACATTTTCTAGTATTTAGCTACGCATTCTTCGGATTCACTTTTTAGGGTCAGGAAGCGTCATACACAAAAAGAGATAAAAACCTTTTTTATTACAAATATAATGCTAAGCATGCTATAGTCAATATTTCTCGAGAAAATCAGATCTGGGGAGCACATTTTCTGTAATTCCCACTGTAGCAAGAGGGGTAGAGCTTGAGACTTTTAATGTTATTTAGTACACTCATCCCTAAAGATTAGTGGGAAAAAACAAACTATGGCAATTTTCTCGAATAAGATTTTTATCTTTTCTAAATCACATGAGTATTTTCAATGTAGAATTATAATGTTTTTTTGTCTCATAAAAATTAGGAGAATTGTGTGCAACCCTCAATGGGGAAAACGCCCTATAAAGATTCAACCACAATTATTTTTTGGCCTAGTTAGCATATTATGGTGCTAAATGACCAATATATACATTTTTATATTTTTAATGCCACCTACCAATTTTTACCAATTTAAGAGTTAAATTTTACCTAAATGGTTTCTTTACATATTCAAGAAAGTTGGTTGGTGGTTTCAAATTTTCTATCAAAACATGAATCAAAACACAGTTCTCATACAGGTTAACTTGAACTATTAAGATTAAAAATCAAGAAACCAAACAACCCAAATCCAATCCACTGTATTCTCAAGGTGTATTATTTAATGGGGAGTTTCTAATCAGAATAAGCCCTGGTTTTCTGAAAAGAATTTAATTTTCATGGGTGGAACTAAAAAAACAATTTTATTTAAAATGTGTCAAATTTTTGCCCCAACTTGGGGTGTTGATTTTGATAAAATGTTCTATAGGCATTAGTTCAGTATTATGTGCCTTTCTCATGAAATACTAGATGTTACCCACAGCTTTGCTTGCACCTGTGATATCCAATTCTTCCACAATTTCCAACTCTTTGTAATTGTCATTTGGTAAAGAGTTTAACATTTCTCCCTACTACAAAATTGCGAAACATAGCAGACAGCAAAAATGGGGAATATCATGTGTACCATAATAGCCATATGAAAGATACCAGAATTATAAAAAAAAAAAAAAAAAAAAAAATAAAAAATAAAATTAAAATTAAAAAAAAAAAAACTAGGTAAAAAGAGCTACATATATGTAAGTATATAGACATCTGGAGTGAGTGATCAGTTTTTTTCATTCACTTTTATTTGTTTTTATTTGTTTTTGTTCAACATTGTACTGTCATGAAAAAAACATCAGTAATGAATTTTGTTTAAAATTAACTTTGCCCATAGATGGGCTAATGACTTCAACAATGGCTTCAAACATTTCTCATAAAAATACAAATTAATTATGAAAATTTCTTCCCAATCTGTAAGGCAGTTCTGAAGTTATGAGTAAGTAATTATACAGTCTTACTTTAAGTTTTAATAATATAGATAGATTGTTATGTTATCAATTTTTTGATTTTTTCTGATCCATAGAACTGATATAGAATTAAAACTGAAGAGTAGAACTGAGAACTATTTTTCCACAAAACTTGTCCAGAATTAATACTTTGGGCATACACTTTTTTTGCCATATCAAACAAAGCTATTAGATTTAGGAACAATATCTTTATCTCTATTATAAGAATGAAATTGTTTTTAATGTCACAATTTGACTCCAGAACCGCTGAACCAATTTGAATGAATCTTTACTAAATTAATTGTCCTGATTCTCTCCTGGTTTAAAATCAATAAATTTGAAAATCTATTTGATAGACATGAAGTTATCTTTAAAAAAATAATCCCTTAAATAAATTATGTAACTGTGATTGTGAACAGCTATAAACACATGTGGCTGCTATTTTGTTTATTCCCTTTCATTTTTCTATTCTTCAACTTCAGAGTTGATGCAGTTGAAAATGCCTACCTGTGGCTTTGATTTTGTTCATTTTGTTGATTTTTCTCACTCTCTTAATTTGGTATTTCTGCTTTTGCAAATATCTAAAGAAAAATCAGTTGGGTAAATGTTGCTGAAATGTGGTCAGTAGGAAAAATTGAGTATTTTCATAAGTGATAAAGCTAAAATTATACCTCTGACAAAAAAGGTGTAGAATAATTTTTTATTGATTTTTAATATTTTGATAATTTCGAACCTGAAAGGTAATGGGGTGGACTACTGAATAAGTGATGAAAATGCATGACTCTTGTGCTTTGTGCTTAATTTGGAGGGCTTAAACATGCTGTGGGGATTAGACCATCACTCGTATGAGGAAATAGGCTCGGCCTATCGACGACAGTAGTCACCTTCGGTGACAATTATTCGTGTCTTGCACGTTAAACCAAACACCAAATGTATGTTCGTTTGTACTTGTCTATTTTTGCAGATAGACAAGTTACAAATCTCGGACCGTGACGAATCGATAGATAATTATCTCGGCGATGTCACGGACCGATACGAAGATGCATTCTCCGTACTTTACCGTTGCCATAGCAACCATAAAGTACGAATAAATTATCTACACTATACTTATGTAAATATTACATAAGTGTGTATGTGTGCGTGTAGGGAGCCGGCTATATAAGACGAAAAAATCATAGACCAAATTGCCAGTGTTTGCCGAGGTCTTGGCTCCCTCATACCTTTTTGGTATATTGGCATAAACACGCAAACTGTTCTGTTGAACACCTTCTTTGTTGGATTTACTTTCCACGACGTAAGGTATTCCACACATGCCACTACATGGCTTTCTATTTTGTAAATAAATACACAATATACTACAGAAATACTTCAACAAAAAAAGTCCCAAAAATGTAGGACAAAAAAATTGCAAGAGAAGATATTACACCCCTCATTGTGCGAAGCTAGGTTAAGAAGCTGGTATTATATAAAAGCCATTTCTGTAATACTATCACGTGACCATAATTACAGATATACAGTATTAGGCTATGCGTATAATTCAGTTTCAATCTAACTCTGAAACATTTATTTTCTTCATTTTGCACCTGATTAATGGATAATTCGGATCGGACACATTTAGGGTTTATGTAGGTCTGTGAATTATTGCTGCATAGCAGGATTGTTTACTTAGATGTATTAACATGAAGAAACTAAATAAACCAAATTGTAATAACTCAACAAATGAGGTTGATTAAATATTTCAGCAACCATCAGTTTAATCCATCAGTTTCACTACAACATAATTGACAAAATTTCTATAAAAATTTTATTAGTAAAAAAAAAAAAACACTCAACGCAATTATGACTGTATGTCTTTTATTGGATCAAAAGGCAAGAAAATACAAACCAGACCAATTTTACAAGAACTTATATCAAAAGAATACAAAATAATAAACCCTCGGCGGATAGTTCCATAATAGAATCATGACGATATCAGTAGTATGGTAGCTAGTACTGCTTTACAGGAGAAGGATCGAATTTTGAAAACAGTGAAAATCAAAAAATAAATAAAAAGCCATCATACAAAACATACAAAAATTTTCGTATTTTTCGTGATTTTTTAGAGCTCAAGGGTGAGTGGCGTGGAATTCGAAAACCACTTTGGCTACGGCATATATCAGTGCAGAACTTTTTCTGAAAAAAATCAAACCCGTGTAAAAAGGCGAAAACATAAAGAGTAGAAAATTACGAGGAAAAAAATTTACGCCCAAGTTTAAGAAAGGTTTTTTTATTTTTAAGCGGTATTTTTTTTCACACCTTTTATTATTACGTTTTATTCTACCACTGTGTTATTAAAAACGTCGGAAAATTTTTCTACCTACCCCGAAATTATTACCATACTGTATATATGCATAGCGGGGAAGCAAAATAAAAACTACATCAGCAACAGTAGCTGCAGCGATAGCACAGAATTATTATAAAAAAGAAAAAGTGACACCTTCGTATGTGTATGTATAATTATGTGCTGAAAATAGAGCTGGCACATTTAACATACACACAGCAACAATGGAGTACCGGTACAATTCGTGGGTGTTGATTTGCAGGTACACTTTACGTGTGTCTGTGTGAATGCAGTGATGATACAGCCACAGAAGAAGGATGTCGGCGATGGTAACAGCCGAGTGAAGCGGCCCCCATCGAACAGAGACAATGAATGACATATACAAGTCCTTTTCACAGTTTTGTTTTTCTAAAACAACACATTTTATACATAGAAGTGGGAAGCTACCGTAGAAGCTAGACGACGAGGAATTGTTGTTTTCGGATTCTTTGTTTTGGGGGCATTGTTGTTGACGTTTTATTCATTTCTTTTATTTTATCTTTATTTTTGATAACAAAAGCGAGCGTGTATTTTTTTCTTTTTCTTTTTTTTTTCCTCATTTGCTATCTATCTTTCTCTTTTCATAAGCTTTTATTCTACTCACTGCTGCAATTTTTTTAAGCATTTATATAATTTTCAGCAAAAATCAAACTTACAAGTGAAGAAGAAGGTACACCACCCTTGTACATAAGCTCACTTTCCTAGCGACAATTGTGCGCGAATCAATTTAAATGAAAGAAAAAACATTTGTTTATTACCCATCATTCCTAAAAAGGTATTTCTCTTTGTGGGGACTCACCGGTATGAGGAAAAGGGGCTCGGACCCCTCGACGACAGTCGCCGCCCCAAAGGGCAGGCAAATAATCGTCCTTGCGACGTTAAACACACAAATTATGTTCGATCGTAATTACCTGTATATACTTGCAGGTAATGTACGAGTACTGAATTGTGACACAATAAGATGATGTCACGATATGTACACGAACTGGCCAGCCATCTCTTATCTCGATAGGGGATGATGCAACCTGGCTGTTCTCACCAAAATACGTATTATCTTACGTACGTGTGTTTGTGTGCGTGTAAATAAGCCGTATATAAACCACCCGAATCGACTCTAAAATTGCCAGTGTTTGGTCAAGTTCTGGCTTACCCGTACTTATGTACGAAGTGGCTGAACACGCTTAAATTCTGTAGAATTTCCTTCTGGTGAGAATATCTCTCACGACAAGGTATTCCACAGTGGTGACCCCGACATGATATTTGGCTATGTTGTGAGGTGTCCTTAGGCGCGTTGCACTTTTACAAAAATTTGGCGTGGTGCGCTGGGGAGAAACTCGCTTGCTTAGAAAATAAAAATATTTTTTTGTAGACTAAGACACCTTTTAGGTCGTCGAAGTAGAGTCTGCTGAAGTGGGAATTTACACCCATCTCTTTAAAATATATAAACAAAGAGAAATCAGACAGTAGACTTGGAGGAAGAAGGTTGGACTCATCCCCCAACCCCCCAACTTCAACTCGACACTCCAAGAATTTACCAAATTTGGAAGAAGGCCCTCAACACCTAGAATTAGCACATCTGGGAACTGCAATAAACAAAGAACAACTAGCAGTTAAAACGTTGAGAAGTGGTCGAACTTTAAGCCAAAGTTCTGACCCAAAAACACCTGTCCTACAAACACAGGAGCCAGTGTTTTCGACTAGCAAGGAAGGAAGTAATTCTATGGAATATGCTTGTCATCAGAAAGACACAGCAATGGTCCCACCACCAAATGGAAATGAAAACCCACAACCATCGCAAGGAGGTAGTGCTCAGCCACAGCTGATGCCTGAAGTCTTGGCGCAAATTATGCAGCTTTTGCATGTGGTAAGTGCAGGTATCTGCAGAGACTGGTGAAATCGCTCAACTTAGAGCCCAAATAGCTCAGTTGACCGAGGAAGTAAAGAGGAACAAAAGCCAAAGCTCCATGAAATCCAATAGTAGCTGCCGACAATGATCTAAGTCAATAAACAATAACAACAACAGTAGCAATAGCAAAGGACGACAGTCCCGGTCCAGAGACTGTAGATTAAATTCCAACAACAGGGGTCAGAGTTCAACTCCCCCAAGAACATCATCACCCAAAAACCAGTCTCAAAATTGGGATGAAAAGAGTTGTTTCTTTCATAATAGGTTTGGGCAGAAGCCACCAAATGAAACAACAGGTGCAAAAGGTGGGGCAAATCTTATACCAAGGAGGCGTCAAACTAGAAAGAGGGGCCATCTACGCGGCCAAAGACCCCTCGGAAAAACACTCATGCCGCCTGTTCATAAAGGACAGGACTAATAGGAGATGGTACTTGATAGACTCAGGTGCAGACTTGAGTATATTGCCAGTAAGTAAAAACCAAAAAGTACTCCCTCCGAAATACTATCTCCGTACTGTGAACAGTCAAAACCTTCCAGCTTACGGACTTGAAAGCAGCAAAGTTGACATCAGACTCAAGAAAATCATGACGTGGTCCTTCACAGTTGCAGATGTTCCAAACCCGATCCTGGGTGTAGATTTCCTTGCACATTATGGCCTAATCATTGACCTCAAAGAGGGAAAATTGATCGATAGTGAATCTAAAAATTGTGTGGATGGCAAAACGCATGCTTACAGACTGGACACAAATATATTGAGCTGTACTAAAGTCGACGGACAACTCTTATGGATCCTGTCTGACTATCCTGGAGTCACTCAACCATCAATTTGCAGGAATCCTACCTATAAACATGACACTGTTCATTACATAGAAACTAAAGGACCGCCTTGCCATGCTAGAGCACGAAGGTTACTGCCTGGCAAACTCAAAGCGGCACGGGAATACTTCCATCGAATCATTGAGGAGGGCGTATGTCACCCCTCAAAAAGCTCATGGAGCTCCCCTATCAACATGACCAAAAAAGTAAGTGGAGAGTGGCAAATTGTTGGAGACTACAGGGCCTTAAATGCCAAAACAGTTCCTGATCACTACCCAGTCCCCAATATAATGGATTTCAACACGAATATGAAGGGTCCAACGATGTTCACCAAAATTGACATCAACTGGGCATTCCACCAAATTCCTATGGCTAACCAGGACGTACCAAAGACAGTGGTTATAACCCCCTTTGGACTATTCGAATACCTTCAAATGCCATTTGGACTTTACAACTCAGCACAAACTTTCCAGAGATTTATCAATAAACTGTTTAGGGAATTGCCGTTTGCATATGCATACTTGGATGATATCTGCATTTGCTCTGAAGGTGGTGAGCAACAGCACAAGGAGAATGTAAGAGCCATCATACAGCGTATACACGCTGCCAGGCTTACTATCAACGTAGGTAAAAGCTTATATGCACAGACTGAAATTGACTTCCTCGGCTACAAAGTCTCGAACGAAGGCATTTCCCCCTTGAAGACCAAAGTAGAGCCAATATTGAACTTCCCGAAGCCCTCAAATGTCGCTGAACTTAGGCGTTTCTTGGGGATGGTGAACTTCTATAAACGTTGCATGAAGAATGCAGCAGCCGAACAAAGTAAGCTGTTTGCACTAATTAAGACAAGTAAAAAGAAAGATAAGACTCCACTCGAATGGAATGAAGAAGCCAAACAGGCCTTTGAGAAAATCAAAGATACACTGGCAAATGCAACTCTATTGGCTCATCCAGACAAAAGTCTGCCGTTATGTGTGAGTACCGATGCATCTGATTTTCCTATTGGTGCAACCTTGTACCAACTTGACAAAGACAACAAGAAGTAACCGCTAGCTTTCTTCTCGAGGAAGCTCTCAAAAACAGAAAAGAACTATAGCACATACAATAGGGAATTGCTCGGAATTTTTGCCGTGTTGAAACATTTCAGGCACCAATTAGAGGGTAGATGTTTTTCTATGTATACTGACCATAAACCCCTAACATATGCCTTCACACAAAAAGCAGAACCGGCATCGCCGAGAAGAGCATGACAATTAGACTATATTGGTCAATTGATTACCGACATTCAATATATATGTGGAGAACTTGACACTCCAGCTGATGCCTTGAGTAGAATCGAAGCTATCTTGGCCCCTGTCCAATTGCCTTATGCTGAAATAGCTAAAGCACAGCTTAAGGATGCAGAATTGCAAGAGTTGTTATCGAACGATGATACTACTCTCAAATTGAGACAGAGAAAAATTCCCGGTACTGATGTTTTATTAACATGTCACGTCAGTACAGGTAAGAATAGGCCATTTCTACCTGTAAAATATCGCAGGTTGGCTTTCAACAGTGTACATAATCTGTCACATGCTTGGCCAAAATGTAGTGCTAATTTAATTTTGGCAAGGTTTGTATGGCCACGAATGAAGTCTGACTGCAACAAATGGGCTCGCAGTTGCCTGAACTGTCAAGAATTTAATGTAGGAAGACACACTCGCTCGCCCCTCAAATCCTTCAAACAGACAGAGCAGTTTAAAACAATACACAAGGACTTGGTAGGCCCATTGCCACCATCTCCAGGACACAGATACCTGTTAACGATAATAGACAGGGCAACACGAAGGCCAGAAGCAATTCCTCTATATGAGATGACAGCTCCAACTGTAGCTGCCAGGTTATACGATACCTGGATTGCGAGGTATGGCGTTGCAGAAGTCATAATTACGGACTAAGGTCGCCAATTTGAGAGTTCGCTCTTCAAAGAGTTAGCAAATAAGCTTGGTGTTCAACACAGTCATACCACAGCTTACTATCCTCAAGCCAATGGCAAAATCGAGAGATGGCATAGAGCTCTCAAAGCCTCTATCATGTCACATGATACAAAGAGATGGGTGGATGTACTTCCAACCATCCTCTTAGGCCTTCGATCTGCCCTACAAACGGATTCAGGTCACTCTGCAGCGCAATCAGCATTTGGCGAAGAGCTATACCTCCCAGGGGACTTCTTCACAGAATCGAAGGAAGTTAGCCCCGAAATCATGGTGCAAAATATACAAAATGACGCCAATAATTTCCTAAAACAGGCAGCTCGCCATGGCCAGCCCAAGATTTACATCTTGAAACCCTTGGCCAATACCTCACACGTATTTGTTAGAGATGAAAAAATGAGATCTGCGCTGGAGAAACCATACGCCGGTCCTTACAAAGTAGTATCACAAGATGAGAAAAACTTTTTGATACTCATTGCAGGTGAACCTCGAACAATTTCAATCGACAGATTGAAGCCTGCATACATGGTAAGTGACGATAAAAGAATAAAAAGGTTGCAGAGGGAGAACGTGGAAAATATACAGACGGATCCACCAACAAACACAGAAGAATCCGTCGAAAAATGTGAAATAACAAATTCACAATTAGAGAAAACACCAAAAATAAAAAAGTCAGTAAAATTTTCGGACGATGTTACCACTAAAAAACATTCGATCCGGAGGCCCCCATATGCCCACGAAAAAGAGGCAGGCTCCTAGGCAGTAAAAAATGTAAAAATTCCCATCCTTCTCGCAAGTCTATAAAAAAATGAGAAAAGACCCCATTCCAACACACAAAAATATCAGTCGACTAAAAAAAAATGCAAAAAAGTTTATATGATTTAGTCATAAGTATGATGATACTAGAAGCCTGAGGCAAAAAATATTTTCATTTAAAAAAAAAAAACATATGTGCGTACATAGTACGTAAAATGAAACTATTTACGCGTACACAAGCACATTTTTTCACACATATTTGTGGTATATATATATGTGTAGAATATGCATATAACCTATACGTCCAATACTGTAAAACATCATCATATATATTTTCAAATGTTCTGATTCTATATATGCTGAAAATTTTTATATTGGACTCTCCATTGGAGCCTCAATGGCCTTAAAAAAACTGTTGAATTCCATTATAAGTTTTACCTGTGAAGGTCAATGTAATTATCATTTGATAGAGCGTAAATTTGATAGGTAGTTGGTTCCAAACCTACAAAACACTAGTTTCAAATTTGTTAAATATGATTGAATAATTCAGCCTTTGGCGTTGACAAAAGCTTAATCAATCGGGGTAAGATTTAATTATCATGATGTAGGGCCAAAATATTGCTAATATTCTTTTCTAGCATACATGAACTTACAGCCCTTGCATTGTTCTAATACTGGTCACTTTCTCTCTTCCCATTTATAGACCTCAGAGAAAAATTGAGCCCAGGCTGTCATATGTAGATTTATTTGATATATCTTGAATAGCTGAATCCAAGGCCACATCATTTATTGTCGTAGTTTAAGTAGGAGGAGAGTTGTAAAAGAAAATGTGGATGCAAATATGTTTTTGTATTTTGTGGGCCTCCAGTGCATCAACAGGTCTGGTTTTTCCAACACCTCGATGCATCTTGACAAGCTTATTCTAATACTTTAATGTTCATTGTTGTAACTCAATTAGAAGACAAGTTAGGAGTAAAAAAGTATTGAAAATAGGGTTTTGGGGCTTTTGGATGCCAAGGCCATTAGATGGATACAATTTTGCATGAGGTTAATGCGCATGAATTTTTGTGAGATAATCAGATGGAAGGAAATATTCTAATTGGCTAGAAAACGCATAGTTCTTAAAAATATTCCAATCACCATCAGAACCATACGAATCAATATCAACCATGATGAACACAAGATTAGAAGCACAAACTACTTATGAGACTATGCTAAGTGTTTTTTTATAACTGAAATTATATGTTCCTCATTCATTGGAGTGTTTACCTTCAATTCTCTTTTCCCTCCAAAAAATAAAACAATGCGATAAATTAATTGTTTCTGAAAATTTTTTGCTTTATTTTTCTCAGTTTTAAGGTAGTAGGTATGAAGCACGTTTCACAACAGCCATGTTTCTTTCCTTACCATGGCAACTGTAGTTTTCTTTATTCAGAAAATACAGGTTGTATTTTGCTTACTGCCACTTTTAGGTACATATGTGTAATTTAATATACAGAAAGATCAGAATATTTCTTCCAAAAATAGTATTTTTCAAAAGGGTCAAATTTTCAATTGACTGCTATTTAAATTCCCGTAGACAATTTTGCTTAAACTTCATACCAAAAAAGTCCTAAACAGTCTGGAACTAATACAAAAATTTCATGCAAATATCTTTCAATTTACTTCAGTTATTTACAAGTCAACATTGTTGGTTTGCAAAAATTTCGCTAGTTTTAGAATTAGTAACCAGCTACTTGTATTGCTACTAAACCAGCTCCGTTTGAGTGGATACAAGCTAACTGCTAACTTATTATGGAGCGATTAAGATAGTAGAGTTGAACTTTTTTGGCTAGTGGCTCTCACTTTTTTATGAAAAAACGATGAAAGAGGTATTAATGAGTGAACTAGTGGTTTGGTAAATTTCCTCAACCAGACATACAGTCATTAAAACAATCAACCAACAGCAGTAGACAGCAACACGATATTTCTGAGGTAAATGATGAAACAGATTTAACTGACGAAGTAAAGGACCAAACTGAATTTTGGCGATTTTTGAGATAACAGTATCTAACCAAGTTTCTGGTTTTCCTCACGTTAAATGCTGACATTGTATAAAATGTTTGTTATTGAAGCATTCGAGAGAGCGACACTGGATGCGGGTAAGTGTCAAGACTACGCGGCACAAAGAAGCGAATACAAAAATGTATTTTCTTATCTGTGATTTGAAAAAGTTTTGATTGTTACCTTTTATTCAGCTCCCTTTATTGAATTTTCGAGTGTATATTCATTGGTATCGGATGCTCGGATTAATATTCGCTTTAGTGAGCCAATGATAAGGCGTTATTCAAGCGAGAGCTTATAAATTCAGTTCTGTTTTTTCATCGTCCTCTTTTTCTTCTTCAGAGTTCAATTTATTTTATTGAATGAGAAGCAATGCGCTATTTTATAACGATCTTTTCGCCACGTTCGAGTGACAACCATGGTATGAAAAGAAAAATACTGAATCGAACAGTTGGAAATTCTGCATTCATGTTGAAAACAAATGTAAGTAATAGGCGATGCCATGTCACAATGTCACACATAGCACAGAGATCGAACATGATGGTGTGCTGATTGTTTGCGCATTCACCGCATTCGTATGGTGAAAAATAAAAAAAATTTCTTGATTATTTGGAGACACCACGCGCGAGATTTTCTAAAGAAACGCACTGCGGAATCATCGTGCCAAACGTAAAAGAGGGCTATCAGAGTTGAACTCCGCCATTAGCAATGTTCGATGAAAAAAAGAAAAACTTTCAGCTCTTTTCGGTAGTAGATCGTTATATTTATAAAAGTACTGAACTAATTCCCTGAAGAGGCAGTTTTATTTGTCAGGGTTGAACTTGAAAGGAAGTTTAGCTCTTCATAAGTGCTAAACAGTTTAACCTCACTCGGTGAACAGGTTTTGTTAAAAAGTTACCTTTTGAAAATATGATCGGGTCTGAATCACATGCCATATTTCTATTTCGTTCTACTTGGTGATATCAATCGTGAGTTTTTATCGCTTCACAGAATTCGAGCAGAATCAAAACCTTATTTGGAGTTTAACTGACAACTCACTTTCTCTAAAAATTTGTCGAGAACCGACAACTTAAATTCAGCACTTTTTCTTCATATCAAACATATTTACTGAGGATTAAAAAAACAAGGGTTTTTCCGCACAAACGTACCTTGCCAACTTGCATTTAAGGAGCTGAGTTCCCAACAAGAATATTCTTTTCTCCTCCCAACCAGAAGACATAATAGATAAATTAATGCACTAAAGTGCAAAATTTTACAGTTAGTGGACTTTTTCAAAAATTAGAACATTGGCCTTTTCAATTTTTAATAGAACGATCAACAACATTCAATATTTTCATTTCAAGCAGGAGGAAAAATTCATTAAACTCCACGTGAATTAATGTATGGTTTTCAAGTTCACTCTTTCGAACTGATTCCATGTAAATTCAAATAAATTAAGAAAGATCAGGGATTCAGGGCACAGATGCTGATTCAGAAAAATTTACTTCATGAAAAATGCTTTTCAAATTCATTCTACCCGATTGATTCTGTGTAAATTCAAATAAATTAAGCAGGTTATTAATCGGCGGATAAGTGGATCATGACTGGGTTGGTTATTATATGGAAGAATACACAATTTCAATAAGCCAGAACCATCTTCCAGCCAAAAATCATCAAAAATAGACTTGCTACAAGCTTCTCCAATATTCTTAATACCCTAAAAATACATTTTTCAGCAGAGCAGGAAATAAAATTTCAAATTCAACTTAACTTAAAAGATGAACAAATTTCGACAAAATATCAACTTTCCATACAGTGTTACACAAAAAAAAAGCATCGTATTCATTTATTAATTCTTCTACATGAATTTTATGAAATTTATAAATTCCAATAATAATTTCGGGACACTTTGCAGCATTTGGCAGCACCTCGTCTTAGTACGCTACTGGTTCAATGGACTGTTATACGAATTTATGATAACTGAGGATCGAACATGTAAGAGTTGTATTGAGGCGACTTCTATAAAGGAGAGGAGGAAATTTGAAGTTCAAAAAACTTACTCAAAGGGAAAAATTATTCCGTTCTTTTTCAATAAATTATTTGGTCTCAAAGGGATGGTTGAGTTCTTGAGTTCAAATCCAAAATTTCTCGCCTCTGATAATGCATTTGTTCGAAGGCACGACGACGAACAATTTGTCAACGCTGATTCTCCAATTACAAATATAAAAAAAATTTTCTTTTTCTTCAACAGATGCAGATACTGAACTCAGTTTCAGGTAAGTTTAACAATCACAAAATATAGACTTCTATACAAGTTCCACCATAAAAATAATACATCGAGCATTTAACAAGTAGGTATTTTAATTACGAAACAAATAAAGGCGCCAATGAGGAAGTGAATTAAACAACCGATACCGCAATTCATCCGCGAAGAATTCCAATTTTAGAAGCTGAATTAAATTTTCTAAAGATACGAATGCCTTGAATACAGAAAGTTTGGTTTCTCGAGAAAGAAATTTGTTTTTGTTTTTTTCAACTCCGTAACTATTTTTCCATCTTCCCTTTTTTCCTCCTTCTCATTTTCTAATTGAAAAGCAGAGTGGCATTCGATCATGAAGTTCGATTTAGCGCATAACGTCGATGAAAAGTTACGGGCATTAAATTAAACCGAAGTGTGCAGAATCTGCTAGAAAAACGAGGACGCGAACAGGACGACGATAATGATGACGACGACGGTGGCAAGGAAGAAACGTGTAGTAGGCTATAGGTACGTATACACCGTCGAAATAATAACGTTCAAGTCGGCTACGTAACACACCCTTCGCCCACTACTCCCAGCCGCCCCATGAACCGCCACCCGATCTACTTCGCTCAAAAACAGCTCATTCAACACATTTGTGGCCGTATTCATGTGCAGATTGGGTCCTTTAATTTTCCTATTTGCATGACAAAAACCTCATCTCTTTCGCCCAGAAAAGCGACGACGAGAATCGCCTGAAATTCTTGGATCGCGCCACGGAGCTTTCGTGTGTGGGTGTGTTTGCGTGTACGTGTGTGTGTGTGCGTGCGCGTGTGTGTGTGTGTGTGTGTGTGTGTGTGTGCTCGTGAATATGAAGGACGCGGTAGAAAGAACCGTGCGTACTCCGTATACCCTCTCTGCTACGGTCGCACCGCGTCTATTGTGATGTTTAAAATATTTTGGTGGACGTTCGCGTATTGGTAAAACACAACTCGACGACGGCGGTTCTGCTTCTTTCTGCAAACCAGCCAACATTTCGCTTCCAAAAAAAGAAAAAAAAAAAAGCGAAAACCCATCGCAGTAGGAACACATTAAAAACAAAAAAACTTCAACGCGATGAAATTTTACTTCGATGCAGCCCACCAACAAAAGTGTTCGAACTAAGGATGAGGATGAAAGGTTTATAGTGAAACAGTAGGTATATTTCAAGTTTGAGCGTTTACAGGTGAAGAAAGTTTGCCCAACGAGCGCAGCCAGCGAGCAATTTCTGAGTCATGTAAAAACTCACTTTAAAACCTTATTGAGGAAGATATTTTATATAATTAATGATCAACAAGCAACGAAATGTTAAAATTTGAATCTTTCACAAAAATTATAAAAAACGGAACACCATATCAACATTCTTCTTGTGGCAGATTTAATGTTTCATTCCGAAAGTGTAACCTGTACCTTGCTGAAATGGGAATGTGCTTCCATGTAAAAAGATGCTTCACGTTTTTACATGGAGGTGCGTTCATTTACATCGAGGTTACATTCATTAATGATAAGAGCTACTTTTCACAAACAAAATACCAGCGTAAACATTACCTTTCTGATAATGTATTATATAAACTAATTTGTATTCACATTAATCTTGGAATTTTGACCATTTTGGGGGAGTGAGAAATCAAAAAATTATTAGAAAATCAAAATTTACCTTTTTTTTAATTTTATAATTCTCCGAAATATCATCTTTCTAACAATGTATAATTCATTAAACTTTTCATTAGGCAGTAATAAAACTTCTTAAGTGAGGGTATGGAACTACTTGCTACTAGTAAAAAACCAATTTAAAAATAGAAAATTCTTTAAAAACCTAATAGGAAATTAAATAACCTGTAAATCACAAACAATTAAATATTTTCAAATTTTCAAATTTTCAAATTTTTACATTTTTACGTTTTGGTATTTAAGATCTGTTAAAAAATCTTTAAAATTTTATTTGGATAATACATGAGGAAATTTGCTATCATTTTCTACCTCAGAATTATTAAATCATAAACATTTATAGTAATAAGAAAGAAGAAAAATATTAATTTTCCTGTTTTCAAAATCAAAACAATTGATACCTTGATGATTTTTTGCATGATACAAGACTGAAAACATTCTGAAATAAAAAACTGTTATACGACAATGAGACTTTATATCAAATTTTGAAAAACCCTTATAGAATTAGACATCGGTACAAATTATCGAAAAACGAACCAAATACAATTAAACAAAGTTTAGAAACTGCGAAAAACAGTTCATTTATTCCAGGTGTGAGAGGGTTTCAAAATGATAAAGCAAGGGTAAAAATGACAAAGCAAGGGTAACGACTCGACGAAAGAAGAGAAATTAACGTCGCATATGGTCGAGAAACAAATTGCTCAATATTAGAAACGCGATCAAACCATTATTTTAGGTGATCGAAAAAAGTAGGGGTGGAATTGGCGAGCAAAAAAAAAAAAAATCATTTAACCAGAATAGAAAAATTAATTAACGAGTGTAAACATACGGAAAACGAAAACAGCCGAAAAATATATGACATCAATAAATAATAGTTAATGTGTTCGAGTATGGGAAACAAGTATTACGTTACCACTGGACTTCTCGTAACATCCACAATCATTACCCACCTTTCGAACGAGGGTGAAAATTTATTCGACTCTGGGTAAGTATTATTATTCCCACGTAACTGGATGTAACCGTTTTTTTTCCTCCGCATGAAAATAATTAATAGTAATTTGGATACCTTATACCATACCTACCAACTAAATATGGAAAAATTAACGTTTGCCTTTACATTAATATCGATTTCATAAATAAACCAAAATAAAGGGAATACTGCAGTGAAAATACAAATTATTCGACCTTTTATGGAATTTTATCAGGCAAGAGAACCTATAGAATCATAATTTGCATGGTACCAGAACAACTTTCTACTACAAACATAATAGAAATTTAGACAGTTACAAGAACTACTGCTAACCATTTTATTCCACTTATAGCTACGTTCAGGGCAGTAAAGAAAGTCTTACATTCATTGTTCCTAGGTTTTTATTTTTTATAAGGTTTTATTTTACTGATTACAATTTTTCGTTCAATGGATGTGAATTTACTTATCGTTAATTTATCCATAAATTGGTTTAGGCTAGTTTCTTCTTGTTGAATTATATATTTTATCCTCACCGAATTTTTTGGAAGTCCTTATTAATAAGTCAGTGAACAGTAAATAAATAATTCTGAACATTCTTTTACATGGCTTTTGTTAGTTTTGCTAATAACATATTTTATTAGTTTATTTTAATGTTACGGTCAAACAGTATTTGTATTTCTTTAATTATTTTCAATTTGTCTAAAAATTTCCAATTTCCATCAAGGAAATGGCAAGTCTGAAAAGAATGATGATAGGATGTAGTTTGTTCATTTTTAGAATTTCAGAAATGTTTTTATTATTCACAAGTAAGTCAAACACCATTTTATGATATGAATCTAATTTGTTTCAATTTCAAGCTGAGTTAATTTTGTTCGACATTTCAATAACATACTGAAGGAGTGGTGTATCAATTTACAAACTTGGAGACTGTCAGAAATTGCTTCTTCTCATTTCATAAGTAAGAATGACGATTGCCAATTTTGCTAATTATGTGGAGGTTTCTTCCAATTTGCCAACTAAAAAAAACTCTGAATAGTTTGACCCCTAGCCTCCATTTGGAGAACACACCTTTGCACATAACTTCTTACACCAACTCTTAACTAGGTGTAGAAAACTTAAAATAATTCACAACTTTCTCACAGGAATGGTGAATAAGAACATAGCTAGTGTGAATGTAAACCACAAAGTATTAAATATAATAGAGGACACATGTGAAACAAAAAAAGGCACCACTTTCACGATCTAGTTAAAATATCAACAATTTTCAATCTCATTTTTAATTTGTGTTGATTGTGATTTCTAAATTAATAATTATATTTATTCATTCATTAAAATAAATTATTTGAAAAAAAAAAAAATTCTGATTATTGCCCATGGGCCCGAATTTAGCCAATCTGCACAAAAATGGGTAACATGTTACAATAAACTGAAGTGAATATCTGTTTCAAATTTCATAGCTATTGAACCACAATTAATCATTTTATAGTCAAAATAAAAATAAAAATAGCAGTAAGTCTACACCAAATTCATTAACAGTCCAGTCCTTGTATTAAGGCTACAGCACACCAGTGCAATATTCAAGCGGTGCGATCCAGGCGATACTCACGAAATAAGAAGTATCACCTGTAATACTTTCTGGCGATATTTTGGAGCGGTCCTCAGGCGATCTAATTCATCAAGACGAATTAGACTGCCTTGGTATTGAAGTAAACAAATATTAAAAAAGTTTTAACTCCAAGAGGAATGCACCAAATGTGGAATATCACACAAAATGCTGAATAATTGCATTCAAAACAATATATATCGCGTCAAGGTGCCACCTTCCATTTAAAATGTGGATTTTATCTTACCGCCTTAGTATCGTATCTAAATACCGCCATAGTATTGCGTCAGTGTGCTGAAGCCTTTAGTTTGATTGTTTGTACCAAATTTTGTGACTATCCGATAAAAATTGGGACCAATACCATAGTAACAAGAAAATAAAATACCTAAATACCTCTATGAATTACAGCCAAAATAGTACCAAAATTTATAAAATGAAAAATGTACCCACCCCACCCCTAGAGATTAATACTGGACAGAAACTGATGAATAGATTTTTATAGAAACCTACATAAAAAATTTTCCCCACCAAATGCAAAATATTGCTTTCTGAATTCTGTAAAACACATCAGTGCGCCACAATATACTCTTTAATGTCAAGACATGCTGTCGAAAAAGTAGGCAACCATAACGAACGTTTGCTTATTTTGGACGTTTTGCTTGAGTTCACAAATTTAGAATACATCTGATGAGATCCCTTGAATTCACAAAGATAGCGTATATAATCGCAGCAAAATACGTCAAAAGGTACACTCTGGTTGCCCATTTAGCGCCGGCATGTCTAACCATAAATTATCTTTCTTTACTGGTCCAGTACTATGTAGTCAAAGGTGTGCCACCTTCCATTAACATGTACAATTTGTATTTTACCGCCTCAGTATCACACCGGTGTGTTAGCCTTCAAAATTGCAACATAACCGAAGACTATTAAAAAGAATAAGAAAGATTCAAGTTAAATTTCTGAGAACAAAATTACTGAACATATCCATTTAAGAGCAAATGAACTGAATCCATTGCTTTACTCACATCAAATTCAATTTATTTTTTTTGGGAGGAAGTTACGAAGTTCAAAAAATTATCTTGGAAATCAGACCAAATTTCTGCCACGTAATAAAAATTTAGAAAACAAGTAAAAAATATTGCTTATCATTTTTACATCATTATCGATGCTCTAAGCAATAAAAAAGTCTTGCAACTTTTTGCTCGAAGGTTTCTATCTTCCCTTGTTCAATAAAAAGATAGATAGAGTGAACTTAAATATCCATTGTAAGGTTTATTTTTAGATCTAAGAATACAAATTTACTGCACCTTCGTACTTTGAAGCAAGGGAACCGAATTCATTGAGCTATGTTCTATCTTTCTTTTTGTTGGGAAAGTTACAAAGTTCAAAAAACTATCGGAGAAATCAGACCAATTTCTGTCACATAATATAAATTTAAAGAGCGTCATTTATACAAAATTTTGCCCATAATTTCAACATCATTAGTTGCAAGGGAGTACAAAGGGGCTCCTGGTCATCTTGACCCCCACCTTACCAAAGAAAAAAAAGCTCGACCTCTAAAAATTGTTTTTTTGTCACTTTTGGTGATTTTCTGTTGGGAGAGGTCAGAGGAGACCACTGAGAATGTGTGGACCTCACTAACAACGAACCTATCTATTCTTGATCAGCTGAGCTCAAATCAGTGAAGAAAATCTTGCAAATTCTCGCTCAAAAGTTTTTGTTTTCCTCGTTCAAAAAGAAGATAAACTGAAGTTAAATGTCCATTATAAGAATTGAGAGTACAAACTTAAAATTCACATTCTGAAGCGTAAGAACCATGATGTCTAAGCCTAACTAGAGGGGAGGGGAAGGGGTATTTTCACCGAGCACAAATTTTTCTGGGGCTCGACATTTTCTACAAAAACAGAAAAAAAATGGACGCAGATTCTATTTTTAACCTTTCGGAGAACCCATAAATCCTATCCCCCAGGTCTCAACTGAAATATTGTTCCCTACGGTCCGGGCGCCACCCACGATTTTTTTCTATTTTTTGGGGGGAGTGCATGTTAAGAAGATCAAAAAACTGTCTAAGAAATCGGATCTATTTGGCACAGAAGCTAATGATAAACTGCAACATATACGAATCCCAGCTGAAAAAGTAGGGAAAATCAATTTTTCATTCAGCGTGACCTTCTCATTTCTCTATATAAGGGAGATCTACTCTCTTGTTTCGTTCTCTGTTGAAAATTTTGGGGCAATATAACTCAACACCACTGCAGAGTAAATGGGATGCTTCGTAAAACACCTATGTGAATTTAAGGCTCAACTCAGACAACTCAATAATCTTTGGTATTCTAATTAACTCGATGTGAAACACGCGATGTGCGATGGAAAAATGAAACTCCATTCCAGAATTTATCGAATTCACAGCAGCCATAAATAGGTACCTAGCATGCGAAAACAATTTTTCATATGTTTTGCGACGGTACCAAGCAATGAAAATTCGACGAGGATTTCTTATAGCAAGATTCTAGAGAATAATGAATTTTGACAATACAAAAAATTTTTTGCTTCATTATTCAACCCAAAATTAAAAAAAGGAGTAAACGATTCGCACATAGAATGAAACCATAAGAAAATTCTCGTAAAAAAAAACTTTACGACGAGGCTAGTAGATTTTTTTTTTCTTCCTTTCAGAGAAGGCAAAAAAAAAGATAATATTTCTGTAAAGTTACGAGTAGAATGAGTATCCTATCCAGAAAAACTGCCAAAATCTTTCGCGAACAATAAGCTCTATTCGAAGAAAGGACAACAAAAAAACAACCTTATCGGGTTCTAAGGCACAAAAGTAAATACATACCAAACAAAAAAGAATACGTACTGAACCGCTACTATACAGAAGCTGTTAAAAATTTAAAGAAAAGAATACAATAAAAATCCGAATAAATCGAAAATTGTAAGACAAATTTGGTACTTTTTGGCCGCGTAGACTTGAGCATTTACAATTTTTTTCACTTCGATTTTATTTTTATTTTCATGTTTTCGTCCATTTTATCTGTCTCTTTCGTGATACGACTAATCAGAGTTGGTGAACATTTTTCTCGCACAATACTCGTATAATATTTGAAAGAAAGGAAAAATAAATAAAGAAAAAAATGAATGCAGGGAAAAAACTTTACGAATATTCTATAGCATGAAAATTTTGGTCACCATTTTTTTTTTTTTTGTTAAGTAAAAAGCATCGTAATAAGGTGTGCATCGTGCCCGGGGTAATAAGTTTACATTTTCTGAATGAAAAGAGTTTTACATGTTTAGATGGTTCGCAAATGAAGGCTATTCAGTTGGCTTGTATTTACAAAAGTGAATGTTGCTTTCCCCTCACTTTCCCCTCAACACCATTTTCCTCCTCTCGCCTTGTAACATCGACAATTTGCACCCCGAACCCCTCGACTCACAACATCGCTCTATCAGCTACCCGGTCCTCTCTCTTTTGTCGGTTATTTTGTGCTACTATTGTGGCTACAATTTAGCCTTATTCAAAAATCAAGACGTTTACGATTAGCTTTTATACGCTTCTTCGGCGCATTCTTCTTCAATACAAAATATACTGTATATACTCCGGGGTATACATATTTGTGTATAGGTATAATATACACGCATTCGTTCCCTTCGTTCCCTTTGCCGCCTCTATTCTCATTGCCACTTTAGAAAATTTTGCTTCGTTTTCGCCGATGTACAACTTTCGTAGATTCTCGGCTCAGCAGACGATATTCTCATCCCTTTCAGGGCACCAAAGTTGTCATCTGATTTTCTCTTCATCCTCTCCGCATTCTGTGCTCTGTGCTCGAGAAAATTCTCATCATGATTTTCCTTGACCGTTCAAATAAATAATAGCTAATTCGGTAATTGCAATTTACTTTTGGCTATAATATTATAACCGGTATTATTTGTTCATCATTCAACATGTAGAATGCTGCGGCATTTCAAAATGGGAGCAAAACTGAACAATATTACTAGAAAATTTTTGTGGATTCCTTCCTAAGGAAGTTATTCAGCAGTATCTACGTTAAGGAAATTAACACAATGGAAGCTACGAATGGGGCGGATTAGAATTCTAAAATTATAATACGAACATTTTGCAATGAATAATCTTTGAACAGAGAGACAGATTAGGCTACAAGAGGAGAGAAAACCTAACTAGGTACCATTACTTGAATTCTACTGAAAATTCTAGTCTCCCAAAAATTTTTCGGCAACGAGTAGAAAATATGATTTAGCTGTTGAATCAAAAACTGAATGTTCAATTTTATTATTCAATTTCATTTATTTCAACAGAAGTTTCAAAAATAGCTCACTATGCAAGGAAATAAATGGTGAAAGTAAAACTCTCAAACAATGTCCTTGAAACCGTTGATAAATATTTGATTTCTTGTAACTATAGGACAAGGTCCGCAAAAAATTCAGAAATCTACCTCGGCTATCAACTAGATTGATTATTATTAAAATAAGTTTTTTGAACTTCACTTTAGTATGAATGGAAGCATCATGCAAAAATATTTATATGATGGCCTATAATAGCTTAGGTTTTTAAATTGTGAATAATTTCTGTTAATGAAGTTAAAACTCGGGTGAAAAAATGAGTTCTTGATTTATTCTGTTATTCATGAAGTTAAAGTTCTCCTCAATCCTTTGTTTCATCTCTGAAGAAGCCAAAACTTCACAATGTGGTAAGGCAGAGTAAGATTTAAACTTGATCAGCAAACAAATCCTTTGTTTTATTTGCTAATGTTTTATCTGTTGCCACATTATGGAACCTAAAATTGTAAATTTCTATTTCTGATCTGTTTCAACTTACAATTATCAACAGATCCTGTGAACATAGCTGATCAAAACACTTTCAATTAGGCCCTATAAATCAAAAAATTGCATCCACATACTGACTTATAAACCATGGATGACAAATTGCTTCCATTTGACAGTTTGATACCAGCAGCTCTAATGGATTGGGGTGAAGAAAACCAACACCAAGATATACTGACTGTGCACACTGAATTTATCAAAACTGAAGTTTTTCAAATTGAAAATGAGTACTAAACTGTAGTCAAAAAGGTGAAAACAAAAAAAAATTGGGGTACTTGTTAGAAATATACAAATGGGGCAAGTGGAGCTGTTTTCATGAAATCTGAGAGTTGAAATAACCAAGCTGACGATAAAACAATTGTGCTAGAGAAATAAAAAGAACAGGAATGAAGTGATAAAAAAGCTGCCAACCCTACATTATGAGTAGAAAAAGTAAACCATTGGTTAAAATTTCCTATTCTCTTAATGACCACCCAAAAATTTAATTGTAATGTGATAAAATATCATTATTTCATGAGTCAATTCAACACTATAATACACAAAAGTCTACACCTTGATAAAAGTCAAAAAATGTGCATTCTTAGGGAATATTTAATCGTTACCTACACCCAGCATCAGCATGAAATTTCAAACAATGTTGTCATCTACTCACCAGCCTGAAACCCGATTGGATTATTAATTGGTACAGACTATTTGTGTCAATTTGTAGTGTCACAGCAAAGCATCTTTGTTGACAATTCACATCAATCAATGTTAAGGAAGATGGTTTACTTACTTTTTAGCAAACCTATTCAAATGAGTAACCAAACAGTAGACACTGCTCTTCATGTCCAGACTGCTGTGGAGGGTTCAAATCCAGTGGTAAAGGAGATTTATTAACTATTGCCGACATGTCTGACAAAGCAAATGAGTAAAGAAAAGAATTCTGTATATTACATCCCATTTAATATTATGTAGAAATTTACTCATTATTATTTTACTTTGTATTCTAGTCCGCTCATCTAATTCATTGTTTGTTCACTAATAACATAAATTTTAAACTAGCCTAACATATGAAATCATTAACTGGTGTTGAATAATAATTTTGCCAGTTAAAATTTGGTGCGAACTATTGCTTAGACTAAGTATTTTTATGATCAGTCAATTTATTTTAGAGCTGAAAAGAAAATGTGGGAACCGCCATACTTGCCTAATATAAAATACATTTGCCAGTTATAGTCGGTGGTGAGATGGCCGTGCAGTTAAGTTCACCACTTTTAGCTGGCAAATATGAAGGTCCGAGGTTTGATTCCCTGAACTGACAAAACCTACATCTGGTGACCCTCGACATGTGCTGGACATGCACACATCCTAGTGGTGCATGGTGAAACTCACAACTCTCTTTCCTAACTTGAGTCAACGATAGATGGTGCCCTATATAACAAAAATAGAACCCATATAGGTAGTATAAGCCTGTGTGTAGGTATAAGAGGCATTTCTAGCTCCGCCCAACCTCCCACAGCATTTAATGTCATTCAACTGGTGTTGAGTCTCTCTAGGGAGGAGTGTGTGGGAACTGCCATACCTTGCCTAATATAAAATACATTTTCCAGTTAGAGTCAGTGGTGAAATGGCCATGTGGTCAAGTTCACCGCTTTTAGCTGGCAAATATATAGGTCCCAGGTTAGATTTTCTGAACTGATAAAATCTACAGAAAACAATCAAAATCACCATTAAAATTCATTATAGAATTACTAAAATTTTAACTTATTAAATCTATGTTGCTCTTACTTATTATTTAATATGTCAAATTCCATGTTTATTATTGTGATGTTCGTGTTTACTAACTGTTGTTTTCATTCGGCCATTTTGGGAGAGAGTTGTGCAATGTGTATTTTCAAGATAATAAATTTCGGACTTGCACCTGGTGAGCTCAATTCACCAGTTAATTAGGCTTATAAGTGTAATATTTAGGTTTGGTATCGAGTATCGTGCTCTGAAACTGGCTTTCTCTATTTCTGCATCTACAAGAATTTAATATGTAGATGCGAAAACTTCTCCACACTTCTCCCTGTACCACATTCAAATAAATGTTCGGATGAGATGCATTTTATTGCAATCCACCCATCCCTACCACCCGCAGCTATTAACTAGATTAATTATAATTACAATGAGTTTTTTGAACTTCACTTTAGTACTACCATAGTCTGTCCTCTGAAAGATGATCACTGCACCTTACAACAACGTTGCCAAATATTAATATTTTCATATAAGTAATCAGATAATTTTAATTCTCACATATTCCAACTGGCAATAATGGGTAAATAATGCATATAAAATCATACAGTAGTCGTGGGTTGCGTTTTATTTTTACAATCAGTTCTTGTTGGATGGACTGTGGGAGCTTCATGCAAAAATAAACGTACGTTATACTGTGATAGATTAGGTTTTAACTGTGAATAATTTCTGTTATTGAAGTTACAATTCATGAACAAACTGAGTTTTCAATTTATTCAGAGTTACTTACAAAGTTAAAGTTTTGTCAATTGTTTTTTCACCACTGAAACAGTAAAGACTTGCCAATAATGAGGGTCATCTGCATTCTAATGATGTGAGTTTCTGAGCAATAGATAAGTGAATGGTTCTCACGCTTCACATTTAGAATGAGGACACTTTATTAGGTGATAAGAAATGGCAGCTTCAAACTAATGGAGATGAGAAATTAGACTCGCTTATAAATAAGCAGATAGTTTTAACCAAATGAAAATAACTAAGAGTATGACTTATGAAAACTTTTTAGTGCATTACTGTGCGAATACACTCCGTATATCCTAAATTTTTCATAAATTTCTTGAGAGTATATTCCATATATCACATATACCCTATGAACACATCACTATTCACGAACATTGCAGAATTTCACAAAGAAATTCAATTAATAAAAATTTACATAAATTTAGACCTATTCAGTACAATGAATAACATAAATGCCCACCTCAAGTAAAAGGAACATCGGCCATTTTTGGTCAATCATTAAAAATATGAGTTTGAGACTTGAAAAACATGAGCGTTTAAACCATGAGAATGTGGCACAAACAAAAAAATCTCCCTTTCTACATACTTTTCATTCTTCACAAAATTCTGTTCAACCCAAATACCCAATCAGACACAATATTGATGATAAAGGAGGAAAAAAGATTTACCTTAAGTACCATCAGTTTGATCCACATCAAAATAAGTAGCATACTATAATTCATTACAATAAATACTTGTTTCAAATTTTGTATACATTGTTCCAAAATTCCATATATTATGAACAATATAAAAACCAAAATAATGGTATCGTGGACGTAGCCTACAATCACTCCATGCACCTGGCGGGCGTTTGGAGAACTCCTGTACTAAAGAAATGTAGGTACAGGATGACTGGGCTGAGGTGGTTGCCGACAGTCGTTGTCAGATATCAGGTGCGAGAAGGTGTGTGACAACGAAATACTTTTATAGTCCTCGGATGTTAAATGAACAAATGTTTATAAGTGCCAAACCATAGTGGTATCCTACCACTATATGGTAGCAGAGACAATGGGGTTCCTCGGCAAATCGGATCTTTTTAATAAAATCCGATTTAAATAAAAACCTTGGAAATTAAAACTCGAAAGAATTTTAATCTCTCTCAAAAAAAAAAAGAAAAAAGGCAAACGAATTAGAAATAATTTGTTTCCAATTGTTACTTGTGGGTGTGTGTGTATACGTACACGACACCACACAAATACCAATCAGGTCGGTTGCGTGTTATACGAATGCGTATGTGTGCGGGCCGAGCCCAGTAAATAATTAAGCTGTACAGACGAAATATACAGCCGTGAGCACAAAAAGGTAGTTCGTGGGTTTTACCCCACTGGACCGCTAGGTGGTCGACGAGTGTGTAGTACACACTCGTTTGTCATCGACCACCCGTCGCCACATTACTAAAATCACTTCCACTCATAAAACGAAGTTTAATTAATTTATTTTATTCAACTTCACGGCACAAAAAGAATCGAAACTTATAATATTTTCGATTATCTAATAAGAAAAAGAATTCGGAAATAAATAAATTTTTTTTTTCCGGACTGACAATAGAAATTGAAAACAATACTCTCGAATTTATACACGTCAACATGCCACTTCAAGGTCATCTGAAATCTTGAACATAAAATAAAAAGTACGTGAGAATTAAATTCCCACACACACCAATAATTTCCATTGATACAAAAATATTTTCAATTATATGAATGCATCAAGGAACTCTAAACAAACATTCATTCATAGTTACATGAATGAACGTAATTAATTGATACCTACTAACGAAAATTGTAGGCATCTGAAAAATGTTAAGTTTATTTCCCACTACGTGAAATAAATAAAAGACGATTGAAAAAACAATCTCGCTAGTTAAAAATAGTCGATGAAAAAAATTGTGAAATCAGTCAATTGCAGAAATTAATTCATTAATTACACCTGCACTCATATCAACAGCTCATATTACGTATACCTAATCCGTAATTAAGAGTGAAATAGTAGTCCGCTAATAGTAATACATATATTATTTGTAAACTACATGTAAGTTTATGCATAAATGTATACGTAAAATACAGGCGAATTCATAGGATAAGTTATGTACATGCAATACGTAATTAAGAGCAGTGAACTACACATCAAATTATATGGTCCTACCTAATGTGTAAATTAGCCGTAAATTTACTCGTAAATTTACATGTAAATATACGCAAAAATTAATAGGTAAACTCTTACGTATTTGTCAGAATATTTACCCATACACCATGCGTAAATATATATGAAAAAATATACGTAAGTTCCCACGCAATGGCGACTGAAAAAATCATATATATAATTTTTTCTAGCCGACCCCAGCAAAAAAGAAAGTTGAGGATTAACAATATCCTCAATATACCGACGTATATGCGGAAAATACAAAGTACAGCAAATAAAAGATCGGCCAAAAATTGCCATACACCCAAAATCCAAGGACAAGCATGGCAAATACCTAAAAAAGGTCTTTACTAAGAATGCCGTCCTAAATAAATATAATAAAACATCAACCTTCTAGATAAAAATATATCTAGTGACAATGAAACAAAAGATAGAAACATCTTTTGTCTCGCCTACAACTTCATGAAAAAGGTCTTCATAAGAAATATTTGAAGGCAATAAAAAACGTTGCTATCAAAGCAGCAATGATACCAGCACAGCAGGACAAAAGAACGTCAGTTAGGATGCTAACTCTTTTGTCTTCATCACAAACGTATTTCCGATAAAAAACGTTCACAGGAATCAAAGAGTTTGTAATAAACTTACTACTACAAACACACCTGCAACCCCTAGAGTTCCAGCAATGCAATCAGCACTATTGGACCACGTGATTGCAGATAAAATAGATCGCAAAACCCAATACGCACAAAGATAGTCAACCGATTCTGCACTCACTTTTTAACAGTCTTTGAAGAATGTCTCCAGTTGACTATAATTACGTATTTTTGTGCGTTATATTTGCAATCCTTTTTTCCCGTGCTTTAATTATTATTGTGCGATTTTATGCTATTTGTTTAGCGAAAAATTACATTCGTGATTTCCAAGCCCATCTGGCAAGGAAATATTGTGTTTGTCAACCACTGGCAACTCGTGAACCGCATCCATTTTCCCAATTCTCAAATTATTTGAAAAAATTAAAATTGCGAAAAAACATCGGACTGTTCGCGAAACCAACATCGTCCAGCTCACTGGAATATCGAAAAGGCATTTTCTTATCATCTTTGTTTTATAAGGAAAAGCGTAAATCCAGTAATTGGTAAGTACATGTTCATCTTACCGATCATTCAAAGTGTGGATCCGGAGATTATATCAAATCTCCAAATCACTTTGTCGCGGATAAAAATCCAAAGTGCAAATGTGAATTTCACGCAACCCAAATTTCGTCTATTAATAATTAAATTTTGATTTTTGACAAAAAACCGAATTAAGAAAAATTAATAAAGACGGGATTTAGGCGTATTCTCGGGAAAATACTACGTAAGCAATATAGGACACCATATTGAAACGTTCCGTAATTATTCTTGAACCAGTGCGCTAAGGTTCGAGACAAAAATACGTAATTAAATAAAACTCCTTGAATTTAGCCTAATGAATTGAAGTCCTCCAAATCCCCAAAAAATTTCGAGTACCAAAAATAATAAAAATTAATTTTGCAAATCCCACAGGGGTGAACGAATAAATAAAATGTCATCAAAATTAATTTCGTATGTTCCACAGGGGTGAATGAAAAAATAACTTCCCAAAATAAAATCGCGTAATTAAAAAATCGGTAGTGAATTTTTAATTTGAACAAAAACGCGACCCAATTTGGGAAATTGTCATTGCGCCCAAGGGTCACACCAAAATTTTTTTTAGGTCTAAAAAACTTAGAAAAATCACAAATCACGAACCTAAGAACGGGAATTTTAGCCTAATGAGGACCTAAATTCAGAACGATTTGTAAACGAAATTATGAGACAGGCTATTAAATGCGAACTAGAGACCTATGGATGGGACTTTGGTTCTTATAAAGACCGAAAATCAATAGTTTGTACCAAAAAATTAAAGATTGGTTCAACAATACGAAGTGAGGACCTATGAACGGAAAGTCCGACCTACCCAGGACCAGACAAAATAAATTAATTTCGTATTATCAAAATTTTTTTTGGTAATTTATTAGACGAATTATTAACCTAAGAACGGAGAAATTTAGTTCACTGACAACTAAAATTCATATAATAATTTGCAAAATATCCCCAAATAACAAATAAAATATGAAATTATAATAAATTATCCAAAAAACGAATTATTAGGAATACCTAGGACCAGAACAATTAATTAACTCAAGGATTAATTTTCAATAATAATTCGTGGACAACCCTTCCAAAAAACGACGTAAAAATCTCAAAAACATAAAAATAAAATTTTTTTTTTGAGATCCATTAAATTACGTACGGAAATTCAACGTGCAAAGTGAAATATTTTCCAATCAAAACCAAATTTTTTGGAAAATTAGTCGAGACTCAGAAAATTCTGAGAAACGATCATTGCACCCATGGGTCATCGCAAAATTTTTTTTAGGTAAAATAAACTTAGAAAAAATCATTTTGCGCCCACTCATTTCTTTCGAAAAATACTATCAACTTTTTGGAAAAATACAAATAAAAACGAAAATTAAGTAGATAGGTCAGGACTGATTTCATCAACAAAATTTTCAAAGGTGTCCGATCCTTTGAAAACATAGACAGGTCTCAAAAATTTGAGAACCTATCATTGCGCCCCCGGGTCATACCCAAATTTTTGTTTTTCCACAAATACTTTAAAATTTTCAAAGGTGTCCGATCCTTTGAAAACTTAGGCGCGTCTCAAAAATTTGAGAACCTATCATTGCGCCCCCGGGTCATGCCCAAATTTTCATTTTTCTAAAAAACTTAGAAAATATTAAAAAATATATATATATACATGAATTAATATTTTTTTCTCTCCACTATTTCGACACGATTAAATCTAAATTCAAAATAAATTTAAAATTACTTTGAATTTTACAGATTATGTCGACACCAGGAGGAAACTCCCCGATCCCGCCGGATCTCACGCCTTATGGTCTGTCAACCAGTACCCAACAGGCGGCACCTCAACTTCCGATGGAGACAGTGGCTCTAGAGGAAAACATCAGCTCCTCCAGCGCTACGTCTCTGATTCATATGGCGGAGGCCGCAAAAAAGCTGGCACAAGAAACTGGGGCCACGCACGAGACTCTCGAGCGAGAGTTGCTAGAGAAGGCAAAAAAGGCAGGATGAGCTGTGGAAGACAAGAGCAAAACAGGCTCTATCTTCAGCAATGAGGGCGCTGTTGATAAATACGACACCCTCATTGAGCTGTACCTAGATTTTGTCTCATCAGCCGGAATCTATATCCAAGAACTCGACCTCCTGATGATGTCACCAAACGTCACCCTCATCGATGCCCGAAAGCAGATTCTGGTCATCAATGGAATTATGGATGAGCTGCGGACACCACCTCCGGGAATTCAATCCCAGAGGTTACTACTGGCCCACAACTACAACCAGAAACTATTAGGCCACTTAGGCCTAATAGAAGCAACCTTCCCACTGGCAACAACGTCGAAGCAGATGGACACATTGCCAGCGCCACATCGTGTTCACACACCATCCCCCAAATCAACCACCAGCCAGCAGGAGCAATATCAGCCACCTGCTGAACAAAACTGTGAACAGGAGATGCGGGAGGAGCAACGGCGACGTGAGGAGCAACGGAAGGTGGAACTAATCGAGGCTGACCGTAGGTGCCAAATGGTGTTGCACGAGATGGCGCAGAGAGCTGAGGAGGACCACCTGCGCAAGGAGAAATATGAAAAGGACCTTGAAGCCATAAAGGCTACGAGGAACGAAATTGTAAAGTCTGTGCAGGAGGATTACGGAATTACCTACGAGGAATTCCGTGATCAATACGTCATCCCGGCCATCCGTAGAGGTAATAATACACCTACGTACAATAATGATTCTGATAACCCTAATAAAAAGAACCCTCAGAACAATAAAAACAAACACGATTCATTTGATTGGACAGAAGATCTAGAATCAATAACTGACTCTAGACCCTCGCAACATAACCAAACAAATCGCAACCCATTTAAGGAAACAGAAAATGTTATGCCCCAAACAAATACTGACTCAAACACCCCGCAAGTGTATGAATCAAATACTGCTCTCGTACCCAAACCAATCGTAGGAAGCCCACTACAAGCTCAAAATCAAAATAAAATTATAGATCCCATTCCCCGATGTTGGGAATCGGATTCCAATGATGATATTGAACAACCGGCTATGAATTTAAAAGCACCTAAATATCACCTAGTAAAATGGTGGGTGTAGCCTATGATCACTCCACGCGCCTGGCAGGCATTTGGAGAATTCCTGTACTGAAGAAATGTAAGTACAGGAGGACTGGGCTGAGGTGGTTGCCGACAGTCGTTGTTGGACATCAGGTACGAGAAGGTGTGTGACGACGAACTACTTTTATAGTCCTCGGACGTTAAATGAACAACTAAATTATAATAAATATTCATTCCAAATTTTGTGGCTATTGGTGAAAATTGAGTATTTTATACCTAAAATATAAACAAATATGGTGGGTACTGGAAGTACCATCTGGCAGATTTGTACTAAAATCAATAGATCTGGTCCCTGGCTTAGCACCAATGTTCCTACCAAATTTCATTATAACTGGACAAAAATTGCGAGACCTGTACCATGGAAACCTGAATATGGAATATACATAACTATCTATATATGTATGTATATGAATTAGAGTTACTGCTTGAAATGAAAAATTAATTGAAATGTTAAAGTATGGTAAATGATCATATAATTTCAAATAAAACAAAGAAATACGATAACACGTATGCATAAATGGTATGTTTAGATTTTATGAAATTTGTTAGCAGCTGACGAAATATTAGACCATATGAAATTTAAAAGCATTATTTCTTGAAATGAAAAATTAATTAAAATGTTAAAGTATGGTAAATACTTAATCATATAATTTCAAATAAACGAAGAAATACGATAACACATTAAATAATAAAAAAAAGAAAACACGAACATAGGGATAATTTTGATAAATTAAAAGAAAAGTTCATACAAATTAGACAAAAAAGGAGGAAAAAAATTTTACTGGAAGTACCGTTTGATCAATCCATACTAAAATTAGTAGAATGCTACAATAAATTATAATAAATATTTGTTTTAAATTTCATTCATATTGTTCTAAAATTTCGTATTTTATGAACAATATAAAAACAAAAATAGCGGTACCAGAAGTACCGTTAAGCCAATTCACGCGAAAATTGGTAGCCAGCTACAATAAATTACATTAATATTTATTCCAAATTTCGTGGGGATTGATGAAAAATTGATCATTTTACAGCCAAAACAAAAACAAAAATGGTGATACCGAAAGTATTGTCCAGCCGATCCACACGAAAATAAATAGGTCTGGTCTTTGGCTTAGGAGAAATGTTCTACCAAATTTCATGATTATCAAACAAAATCTGCCACCTGTACCTTGGCATTAAGAAAATAGATATATATATATATATATATAACCATATCACTAAAATAATTCTACAAGCTGTTAATTCGTTTATTAAAATCATTTCATAAAATTATTTCCAGGATATTTCCACTATTATTCCCTTATATTCGATGCACATGTGCCACTACCCACACAGCCACAAAAAAAAAATGTTCGTTGTTTCCTCTCAAACAATGAATTCTACAGTGTTACCTATTAACAGGTATGCCAGAAAAAATTCAGCGCGGGTACAAGCCAAAGTGCCTTTCTGTGGTACTTCAGGGCTTGTATATAGGTATATTTACAGGTAATGTGGCCGACTTTTTTATTCATAATAAAAAATTTTCTTCTACAATTTTCAATAAATAAAGTGATTTACATATTTTTCATAGGCACAATAGTTTTCAAGCTGTAATCAAACGAACATTTTACGATACAAAATTCTGTTTTTAGGAGACTGTCAAGGGGGGACCTTCAACTTTCGAGCAGGAAATGTTATGTTTCATGACGTACACTACCCAACACACACAAACTCAATACAGTACTTTCTCTAAATTTAATAATAATTTTTTTTTCGAGTCAACAGGTAATATGGTGACCTACAAGCGAAAAAGTAACCTGCAACGAATGGAGAAATATCTTCAATAGAAACAAAAGGGGCACTATATACTCCCATTCTGACATGGATGAAGGAACATACACAGTAAAGAAAAAAAAGTTCGTCACTTTACTTTCCAATTTTCATATATATTATATACGAATTTGAGTTACTAGTACCAAAATTTTCCTGAGGTTATGGAATGAAAAACGTACCCACTCACAACCTGGGGGCTAATATCGCACCAAACGTAATAAACAGATTTTCTAAAAAAAACCTACTTACGCCTTATGGTAAATTAGCAATTTTTTTCAAAAAATATTACATACTTCAAAAAATTACAATAATAAGTGCGCTACATAGAGAAAAATAATCCTTTTTAAAATTTTTACGACAAAATGTGGGTCTAATGACAGTAATTATTGAAATCAGTGCTCTTCTTCTTACCACGTAGGCTTCAAACGTTAAATTCATCAAATTTTATAGAAAAATTTTTTAACTAACGCTGACTTCAATAATTCAAGTCCCTAGACCTACATCGTTCTGAAGAAATTTTAAAACGTTAATTTATTCTTTTTACAGCATTTTTTTGAAATTGGTTTTATTTTTGAAAAAAATCATCAATTTACCATGTAATGCTTTTTTTTATTTCAATTGAATTCCAGTAAATCTTACTGGATTAGATGTGTTTTCACAGGGAAGATGTATCTTCAATGTGAAGACACGTTTCTACCATGAAGAGCCTATTTTCTCAGAGAAGATGCTTTTCCAGAGTGAAGACGCATTTCCACCAGAGGCGGATTTATTTTGGCGCCTATTGGCCAGGTAAATTTTTCGCCCTAATTTAAGTTGTCTCTTAGGGGAATGTAATAGATAATTAAAGGTACGTCGCTAGTTCAAAACAATTAAAATAACATTAATTTTTTGATCTTTTGCCTCTGCGCCGATAGACTAAAGCCTTAATGGCCTCCAGGTAAATTTGCCTATTCAAGCAAGTTTGAGTGAGATTTTGAAGATTCATCCCCACCTACTCATAAGAAATTGTGGACAAACTTTGTCGAATGGAAATTCCTTAGGGGCTGGAATATTTCTTCATATAGGTAACTCAAAATTCTGTGTTTATTGAATATTTTGTCGTAAATACTTATTCAGAGTGGGCAAAAAATTTGAATCTTGTCAATTCTTCTTTAATGGTTTTGGTCCTGCGTCAGTTCTGTGAAGCAAAAAAACTGAAAGAAGTGATGCCTCAAGTGAACCGACTGAAAGAACGTTGGAACAGTGCAAAATTAGAGCATGTATCGGATTTTCTGACTATTTCTCAAAAATTAATAATATTTTAGCCATTAAACCGCAAAAAAATCAATATAATTGGATATACTACGGACATGGCACGCGCACTAAACACGAATGTCAATAGCGATCATCTTCAGGCCTGACAAAAGGTTGGAAGGAGGATTCTCCTCAGACTTGGTATCTTTTAGGGGCTGGGTTCCAGGAAAAAAAAAGAAAGAAAAACAAGTAAATTTTCATGAAAAATCACTTGAAAAGTTATAAGAAATTTTGTTCTTCCTCTACTCGCTAAATTGGCTTCTCCAATCTTATTAAGCCCTCCCAGAGATAAATCGTCAATATTACATCAGAACACAAATACAATGTTCAGTTTTTTTGTAGTTCGTAAATTACTCCGATCCAAATTTCTTCTGTACAGCCCGGACCATCTTTGTTCAACAAAATTTCCCCTGTACAGCCTAACCATCTTTATTCAGATACAAATATTTTCGTGACTGTCTAACGAAAATTGTAACCAGTATCAAATTTCAAAGAAAATCTTTTTCATAAAATATATACTTTCAATAGGTGTGTTTAAACGTTTGAAGTGCTGCAGGTTACTGTGAAGTACAGGCATTTGTAAACTGTAACTGTTTTTTCACGGAACAGACATAAGAATTTCTGTAAATTATTTCCTACAAGAAAATTAAAATTAGAGAAAAAGCTGAATTCTCGAATCTTTGTGATAAGAATTTGAAAGTGCATAAGCCAAAGTAAACTTCATTTATCCAGCTGTGAAGTAAGAATCATAATGTAACAAACTGATATCCAAGGGACCTATTTTTGACAAAACTAGTCTTTGCAGTTAATTTTCAAATTCCTTATTCCCAAAAATGTAATTCGTCATAAATTTCGGATCATTTTTGTCATTTTTTCTCAAGTTGTGCTTAAATATGTGCTGAAGAAGTTAAGCTAGCAACTGTGTTGAGGAACCAATTTTCATTCTACTTCATGGCTTGTTGAGTAAAGCTGGCTTCGCATAAGCAAACAATAAAAAGTAAATAAAACATGGTTAGTTTGGCGTTTTTATTAGAAATGGTCATTCAAATCTCCCGTAACTTTCACAACCGGTAGTTTCGGAGATACTGTAAATCTGTACTGTAATCATAGGCGGATTTTGCGGGGGTGCGTGAGGTGCAATACACCCCCGCAAATATGTCTCGCACCTGCCAAGAAAATTCGAAAAAAACAGTCTCTGGTATTCCTTTATTATTCTCCATGACAAACCCCATGCAGTATGCTCCATAAAGAATTGAAATAATTAGATAAATATTACATACTTGAACATCCAACAGTAGGTTTATTTTATTGTCCGAAAAAAATAACACTGGGGTGACACAGAAGGAAGCTATTCCTAGTGACACGATATCGGAACCCAGTATTGATACCATACTTATTACCCACTTGAAAGTATCGATACCAACAAGTACTGAAGGGTATCATTAAGCTTTGTTAAGTGGTATTCTCATAGTTTTGAGAAAACTCGCCACAATTTGCGGTATGGAGGTGACATCTTCAATATTGATATTAATTATTAAATAATATGATATAAGAATGGGTAATATCTGATCACAGTTTGTAAAATGCGAGAAAAAAACTGAAGATATTTTGATCAAGTTGATAAAGCCGACGTAAATGGCATTATCATTTGGTACCTTTTGATACCAAAGCATGAATACTGATTAGTAAAGTATCGAACGTACATTATCGAGTATAATTTTTACGAAGTATCAAAAAAAAGTATGGATACCTACCCGTACGATAATATCAGCTATCATCTGAAATATTTCCACTCTTCAAATGGTGCGTTCACCTTGCAAGAGTGCAATAGAAGTGATGGGTAGTTCGTTCACGAATTAGTTCTTTTGAACGAATCCTAGAAGTGAACTAATCGATCATTTAGTTCACTTCTAAATGAACTAGTTCATTAGTTCTTTTTTTTTGATAGTTCTTAGGTTCTTATCAGTCTACTCTACCCGATCCGTTGATGGAACTGAAGTTGAAGTAGCAGTCGATGAGTGAGTCAAACAATTAACCAATAGTTCTAGCATGAATTTATGAATACGAGTCGATCATAATATCATATAATAAATCAGTTGATTTAAATGATATGAGCCAATCATGAATCAGCTGATTGAAGTGATTGAGTTGAAAAATTTACTGATCTACTGAACTAATTGAACTAGTTCAGTGAACTAGTTCACTTTGGTGAAGCAGACTCAATGAACTAAATCCAAAAAATGACCTAAAATTCCCATCTCTATGCAATAGCACCCCTTACTCAACCTGGTGTCAACACCGCTTGGAAAATAAAACGAAGCCTAAGTTGTTGCATGATTATAATCTTCAAAGATATATATATATATATATATATATAATTGAGAACACAGGCTACTGTTTTACGACGGGATCGACTGTCGTTAATATAAACACCGACCACGTGTACACCGGCGTACGAAATATCTCACATTAACAGACAACGATCAATCAGAATAATTAGATTCTCCAGAATGAGATATTTCGCACGCCATGGTTTAGAAACAAATCATAAGTACGTACCTTACGAAAAATTGCATTTTGGTTAAAATTCGTCTCGGGAAAGGTTTTCTGGTGGTGGATCCCTTACGAATTTTGCTAATACGTTCGGCACGCAATATTTTCGCCCGATCTCCCGTCTGTTATGGGTAGGTGAATATTTAAAAAAATTGAACTTTGCACCATAAGGTTAGTTACCTTCTTTTCAACAAGACGCCAAGTGATTGGCTTCTCACAACCAGATTCAACAGACAGCAATTTACCCGATCATTCATTACTGCTTCGCTTGCGCCTTTCCAAGTTTCAAATTAAAAATGTACTCTCGAAGTAAATGAAAAAATGTTTAATCTAAACGCTCGAGTACATAAAACACAGAATATACAAGAATAAACAAACACTCTTCAGTTACATTGCACGTAAATCACAATTCACGAGAAAAAAAAAAATTGCATAAAGCTAATCACGGCGAAACGCTAGGCCGTTATAATTATAATATTATTATGTACTGGACATTCACTAACCGGATCAACAAACGACGAACAACCCGCATATTTTTTGACGCAAACCAAACTAAAATTAAAAGACACGAGTTCGCGAGTCCGCACACGTTAACGAAGTTTCAACGAAGACTACTTACGGTCGAAATTCGTGAGAAAAAATAATTCGACATTTTCGAATAATTTCGACGAAATGGACGCGATAACACGCGAAACGACAATTCACCAAACCACCACCAGCACGTGACGAACGCTTACTAAACCAGTAAACCTAAATTTGAAGTAAAAAACTCCGTTTCCCCCCCCTTTCTTCCGTCAGACGCAATTCTCGGGTCGAAATAAAAAAGCAAGATTAGGACTAGGAGACATGTAAACGAGTCGGCGGAGGAGAGGGGGGAAAACACCTCTTCGACTCTTTCGAGTCTTCAAAAAAAAAAAAAAACCATATACTGTACACTAACTTTTTAATTCCTCGCGTACGCTACTTGGAATTAAATCATTTGACAATATCTATCTTTTCTTCTTCTTTTACATTATTCGTAGCGTGTGTACGTTTTTCACCTCTTCTCTCACCTCTTCTTCGTCTTGTTTCGCTCTTTTTCTGTAGCAGTTTAGCAACTGAGAAACCGAATTTTGTTTTCAGTTTCCACAAGCGATCGTAAAAAACGGTCGCAAAAAGAACGCAATTACATCGTCCAGACGAAATGACGATGGAAGGACATTGTTTGGCGCAGGGAGAATCAAAAACGTTGTTCATAGATTTGATTTTTTTAAATTTTTTAATGTTTGAACCTTTGAACATCCTACCTTTCGGTAGGGGAACACGACATGAAGAAGAAAATAAACCTAGACGAAAAACGAGCTGGCTGAATCCGTAAATTAAATATAGACAAAAATCAGGGCAGAACTTTGACTATGCGGTCTATAGGTTTGTTAGTGATGGGCAAAATTGTTCATTTGTGGAACGTATTTCCTTTTTGTTACCGAGATGAGCAACTTTTTCAATTTCGGGCACAAAATGAATCACATTAGATAACGTGAATTTTTTGGCTCTTTTGAGTTTAGCCAAATATTTATCACCGTATCACTTATCAGGGACTGTTACCTGATTAAATGTTAAAATAATGAGCTGAATTGTTGAGTGGAGTATATCAGTAAAAGGAATGAATTTCAGTTTATTTCAAAGTTGAAATTCAGTCCCATCGCCCATATTGTCCGGATTTCATTGTTGCTCACAGAATTTGGTAATTATATAACATGGGTTCGTGTTGTTTGGCATACATGTATATTGTCGATTTTAACATGAATAGGGATCACTGCGTACAAGTACATACAGTTTTGTTTTTAAATAGGTTTTCTTTAGAAAATCTACTTATTACGCTTGGTGCAGTATTCGCCCCCAGGGTTGGGGGTGGGTACGTTTTTCGTCTCATTATCTCAGGAAAATTTTGGCACCAATAACTTAATTCATATATATATGTATATAGGCAGATAGATAGATATTTTGAACAAATATTTATTATAATTGATTGTAACATTCTATCAGTTTTCGTGTAGATCGAAAGGATGGTATTTCCTCAGGGACTAACTAGGTACGTGCCATCTGTGTATTCGCACAGGGGCAGAGTGCAAGGGCGCCATACTAACAAAAAAAAAAATCTCTGCCAAGAATCAACTGCAGCAAGTGTGTATTTTCCAAAAGTATCAAATTTTGTAATGGCTGCCATTCAAAAACCAGCCGACCGATTTCGCTCAAATTCAAAATCAAACCAGTCCCTAATAGTCTCCAACTACCATAAAAATTTCAGCCAAAATCTTTTAATTTACGGGAATTATCGTAATGACAACGTGGTGAGTTTGCAAAACTTTGAGAACCCCTTCCTCCGAAACTACTGAATGAATTTCAACAATTTTAACATGAATGTGTTGTCCATGAAAGCATCTAACATCATCTTAAGTTTAATTGCCATAAGTCAAAAAGAGGAGGCTCCACAGACTCCCAAAAAATGCCAAAATCAGTAAAAAGTGTCAAATTTGTAATGGCTGCCATTTGAAAACCAGTTGACCGATTTCGCTCAAATTCAATACGAAACCAGTCCCAAATAGTTTGAAACTACCATAACAATTTCAAGCCAAAATATACAAATTTATGGGAGTTATTGTGATGACAACATGCTGGGTTTACAACACTTTGAGAACCCCTTCCTCAAAAACTAACAAATTAATTTCAAAAATTTTAACACGAATGTGTAGCTCAAGAATGCTTCTAACACTACCCCAAGTTTCATTGTCATAGGTCGAACAGCAGAGGGTTCACAGACTTCCAAAAAGTTCCAAAATAAGCAAAAAGTGGAAATATATATATATCCATGTATATAATTATATTGTGTCCAGAAAAATTCGAGTGACCTATATATTCGTGATCTACGACTCAGGATCAGCGCTTTTCAACAGATCCCATCCTCAGGTCCCATCATTGCACTGAATGCAATAGATGTATTTTCCTTACTAAAAAAAACTTAATATAATACATTGTCATTGTCTGATACATTGTCTGGATAACGACAAAGAATATCATTCTCATTTAGGTAATGGGAGGGAGCCAAAAAGTTTGTTCACACAGGGCAGCAAAAAAGCTAGGTACGGCCCTGTATTTCCTTTAAGTCAATTTTTGTTTTTAATGGTTGTAATGATAATTTCGTATCATTCATAATATCTCTCTCTTATATATATATTTCACATATATATCAATCACCTAAAACAATTCTCATTATATTGATGTCATGTAAACAAGTCTTTACTTGCCTTTACTGACTCATTTATTCTACTTTCAATGTTTATAAACAAACATAAATACACTTTTCATAACAACTCTTTTTTATGAAACCATTCTGCAGATATTGCAAATACCCAAAATCACCATTTATGTCATTTCCTTAAACTCCTATTGGACAATATCTAAACTTGTATTGTCATAACTCTCCAATCATATCACTACAATTTCCACTCTCCAGAAAATCGCCATATTCTCCTCTCAAAACTTCTAATTATAAAAACTCATGTAACCATGTACACCTTACCTTACATTAACTTATCTTTTACCTTCTCTGTTAATCTTATTATTTAGTATTTCACTGTTTTATATCTTGTTTAATACAACCTTTTAACATTTACGAATATTTAATTATTTTGTAACCAATATTCTCGTTACAATGGTTTCAAACAGTGTAATTTCAAAATTCAGAACAAATATTTTTAAGTAGGTTTTCTTTAAAAAATCGACTCATTACGCTTAGTGTGGTATTAACCTCTAGGGTTGGGGGTGGGTACGTTTTTTGTTTCATGACGTCAGTAAAATTTTGGCACCAATAACTCAAATTCATAAATCATATAAGTCAATTTCTTGTTCCCATCGTACAGGTCGCAAGTTTTGTCCGATAATCACAAAATTTGGCATGAACTTTCTTACTGAGCCAAGGACCAAACTTATTGATTTTAGTGCAGATTGGCCAGACGGTACTTCCTGTGTCACCATTTTTATTTTTATTTTTATTTTGGGCATAAAATGCTTAATTTTACATCAATAGCCACAAAATTAGGAGTAAATATTTACTTTTATTCGTTGTAGTAAACTTCCAATTTTGGAACGGATCGGCCGGCTGGTACTTCCGGTACCGCCATTTTAGTTTTTATATTGGTCGTAAAATGCGGAATTTTGGAACTGTATGTACGAAATTTGAAATAAATATTCATTAGAATTTATAGTAGCATGCTACCAATTTTGGTACGGATCGACCGTGCGGTAAAGCTTTTTTTCCTCTTCTTTATAATTTACGAGAAATTTTCTTTTTACAAAAATTAACCACATTGTCATGTTTTCTTTTTTTTTATTTCATAACTTTGTTATATTTCATTGGTTTTATTTTAAATTATATGCGATGATGTACCACATTTTATCATCTTATTTTTCATTTTTTCAAGAAAAAATGCTTTTATATTTCACATTGTCTAATAATTTGTCAGCAGCTAACACATTTCATACTATCATAACATACATTAACGCATAATTCTTTCTCTCGAGGACACTACTTTTTCTAGCAGGCTTACTGCGACTAGAGTTTTTTTTGCTCTACGTATGTGCATCAAATGTAAAAAAATAAATATACAGTAACAAAAACGAAGTGAAATGTAAATAATATTTTATAATTTTATCATTCATAACTTCAGTACTTCCATTTCCATTGAGAAATTGAGACTGGCAGGAAATATTACAGTACACTTCTTCAAAAAATTTTTTTTTGTTGATAATTTGGATAATGTATTTACCTGGCTTTTTTTGTGATAATTTGAGTAGAAAAAAAAGAAAAAATATAGCTGTAGACTTATTGTATACAATATATTGGCATAGTACTTCGTTTGAGATAAAAGAATGTAAAATCTCACAGCATCAAGTTATTGATTTCTAATCGCAATAAATACCTAATTAACTGGACTCGATTGTTTGTTATATTAGGATTTAAGACCATTTATACAAGTAGACAATGAAATATATGCAAAGGAAAATCAAATGTACCCATAGTTTATCGTGGTTTTTAAAATGAAAGTCCCCCGACCATGATTATGATTTATGGCTATCGATTAGTTTAATAATATTGTTAATTGTAATATCGAAATATCATATAATGTAGAACTACTCCAGTTTTACAAAAGTATATCACCTATGCTAAAACTGCTAATAGAAAAAAAAATTCTATGCCTAATTTCCATGTGACAAGAGCTCTGTTTGGTAGGATTACACTAACTTACACCAACCTACAACGGTAGGGATATTCCACAAATATTCAAGTATAACTTTGGCGCAAAGTCCCATAACATTCCTGCATTTGTGGAATCGCCCTCCTGGTGTAGGTTGGTGTAAGTTGGTGTAGTCCTATCAAACAGAGCTAAGTTGATGAATAGATTATAGAATCGGAAGATTCAATTCGTACCTAATCTAATTTGATTCATTTTGCGTTGCTCATCTTGGTTACAAAAAGGAAATAGTCATCCTGAAATATATAATTCATGATAATAAATTTTAGACTCGCAGATGGTGCGATAAATTTACCTGTTATTTAGGCTTATATGGACAATGTTTAAATTTGGTATCGATTCTTGCACTCTGTAAGTGGATTTCTCCATTTCTGCATCTAGGAGAATTTAATATATAGATGCAATATGTTCTTGACACTTCTCCCTGTACCTGGTATCGAATAAATATTCGGATGAGATACGTTTTATTGCTCCCCGCTTCCCATCACTAGATACCTACTGTAGATATCAATTAGATTAATTATTATTACAATGTGTTTTATGAATTTCACTTTAGTATGACTAGAAGCATCATGCAAAAATATACGTACTATAGCCTGTAACGGATTAGGTTTTTAAACTGAGAATAATTTCCAATGATAAAGTTATGGTTTATGTACAAAAATGAGTTCTTGATTTATTCAGAGTTACTTACGTACAAAGTTGAAGTTCCCATCAATTATGTGTTTCATGACTGAAGCAACCCAAACTTCATGACAATGACGATCCTGTAGATTCCAATGATACGAGTCTCTGAGACATAGGTAGTTTATTGAATGGTTCTCACACTCCGTCCCTAGAATGAGGTCATTCCATTCGTTAATAATAAACACTAGCTTATGAAACTAATGGAGATGAAAAATTAATCTCATTTATCAATAAGCAGACAGTTTTAACCAAATAATAAAAATAACTAAGAGTATGACTTATGAATGCTTTTTAGTGTAATACTATGTGAGTACGCACCATACAGCCTAAATTTTTCAATTTCTTGTACATACTCCATAAACCACATATACTCTATGAGAACATCACTTATCATAAATATATTAGAGAATTTCGCAACAAAATCCAATTAATATAAATGTATGTTCAAATCAAAAGAATGTCAGCCATCTTTAGTCAATCATTCACAAAATAAGTTTATGATTAGAAACCGGTATGTATTTAAACCATGAGAATGTAGCACAAAAAAAATCTGCAATTTTGCCCATTTTTAATTCTTTACAAAATTCATTTCACACCAAAATCTTAAACAGACACACAACTGATGATATTCACCACAATCGTTGACTATATATACTATCTTAACCACACTAACAAACCAATGTTAAATTTTTTCCACTAAACTTGGATCTGAAAAATGGATTCCACATACAGGTTTTTCTGCTATCGTAAGATCCCATGCAGTTTGAAAAAGAACAAAAAGGTAAATGACTTCTAGCTCCAATATGACCAATGATGTTAATTACAAATGGCATCGATGTAATAATTTGTTTCCAGGGAATAGGCAACTGCAACAGAAAAACGGGTTTATATAAATGAAATCTACTACAGGCCACGTTTTTTGTGAGTGTGCAGTAAACAACTTTTTTTTAAAGGATTTTTATGTACAAATAATCAATTGAGAAATTTCAGAAGTATTTTCAAAAAGAAAACAACTGTTGAAAGGAAAAGATATAGCTATATATTTCATTTAATAATAATTAACGAAGACGAAACAGTTGAAATTGAAACATTATTGTCAATTGTCACATTTTCCATAAATTTATCGCAAAATTAGAATAAAAAAAAATAAATGGTCACAGATAACATCATATAAATGGATGAAAATTTTATTTTCATTTTTTCACAATTGAAAAAGAAAACATAAAACACAGGTTGGAGAAAATGAAGAAGGAAAAGAAGAAAAATAAATAAATAAATAAATAAATGTTCACAAATGTCATCATAAAATAGAAAATTTTACTTTCACATTTAAAAAAAAAAAAACATAAAAACATAGAACTCAGGCTGAGGAATAATGAAGGAGGAAAAGGAAAAACATAGCAATTTTAATAGGCTTTTTCCTCCATAAAGTAAAGAGCGAATAATTAGGTTAGGATTAGCATTGGTGTTAGGGAGAACAGGATTTTCGACTGAAAAAAAAAGTACGAAAATACAAATGACAAAATACACATTACGCACATGTAGATTACACCCACCACCACTAATTCACAAGCAGGAAAGAGGGTGAAGCAATACCGAATTTATTCGTAATAAAATACGTGTTTTATGGCTGTGCCACCAATTTTCCAATGATAAAGTGCATTATAATGTCCATATAAATGTGCAGTTTTCCAGTGTTTGAAGTGCTAAATAGGTAGGTACACACATTTAACGGGATAACCACATAATATTGTAATGATGATGATGTTGATAATTATCTTATTTGATTCTCTACTTACCTATTTTTTTTTTTTTGGTTATTTCCATCGTTTTGTTACTTAGTATTCTTTATTTTGTATGAATTTTTTTGTCTTCTCTGAAAACATTCACAAAACAAACAAACATGCCATGCAGGAAATAATGTGTCAGAAGAGTAGATGAGAGAAGACAAAAGTCTTTTCATAGAAATAAAATAATGTACAAAATTCACGATCATTCGAAATTAACTGAGGAATTTATATTCTTTTCAGTCACTTTAATTTTACTCTTGTTTTTTTCAAATAAGATATTTCCTGTTAATTATAATGTTTGTTGAATTAACGCAAGAGGATATTTCCAGTTAATCACAATGAAGAATGAAAAAAAAAACCTACACACAGAGAAAGGCAGAAAAATCTTTTACGAGCTTTGGCTCTTGACGTAATTGTTACTCAATTGTTCTGAAAAGGTTCGGCTATTGAAGGGTTTAATATCAATTTACGAAGAATAGGATGACATTATAACAGTATATGCATCATAGTGAAAGGAACAATTTTCATAATGGACAACGTAGAATATAATTTTCAAATCTTATAATTCAATTAAGTTTTGTTGTGTGGTGATGAGTAACCAGTCAACCTCAACTTGGAAGTGAAGCTTTGGCTGCTTGCATGATGAGTTGGTGTAACTCCAATACTTTTGATAAAATTATACCATTTGCATTTAGAGTGGAGTTCAGTCAACTCAGTAGTCTTTGATTATATATAACTATATGGACTGAGCTTAATAGTGGCGGTGGTACAGTGTGGGTAAAGGAAACATAATAAGTATAATTGGAGGAATGTGATTTTTATTAAGAAATAAGTTTGGCAAAATTACCATTTAGTAATACAGAAAATACTTTATTTTGATTAAAATTACTTTATTTCTCACTTGTTATAGATCTTTAAAGCATGAACAATGTCAAAAATTATCGATAAAAAGTAAATTAGAAAGTACCTTACATCGTGGTATTGATGCACGATCTAATGTGCACCTACAGGGCGCAATACATTAGACAGTAGTACATAGTGTGCACGAGTCTATATTGTTGAAGAGGCGGTTGTTAGACAGGTACACTTTGGTGAGGAGAAGCAGGACCATATATTTTACTTGTCTGTTCGATGTTAAACAAACTAGCAGATCAGGCCACTATATGCTAGCAAGGACAATGTGAGTTCCTGTGGACTATGAAGTCTCATTGTTGAGATTTCATCTATTAAAATAAAAAATAAAATAAAAAATCTTTACCCAATCTTCCACCATGACCATTGCTAAGCAGTTTTGTTTGTTATTGGAAAATGAATATAAAAAAAAAAACATCAGTAGCGTAACCAGCATTTTCTCAAGTGAGGAGATTAAATGGGAAGAAATTTAACCAATTTCCTTCACCTGCTTCTTATGCACAGGGCTGATGGAAAGTAACATTATTTTCAAACAAATGTAATTACTTACAATTTTTTTGTTGTTGTTGATATTGGCTTTTAATTAGCAGGTAATTGAAGTTTTTTGTGATTAAAATTTTGTCGTGATTAATTTTCGATCTTTTTTGTTTTGAAGAAAATTGGAATAAGTTACCTACAAATACTTACAGTTACAGTAATACATTTTTCTAACACCTGCTGATAAACTTCATTTTTATATCCACCTTGAAAAGTAGGTGATTTTAGAACTGTTTAGAGCCATACAAAGTCCTTACTTTATCCATCAGTCTTTACTTTATACATCGGTCTTTACTTTATACATTGTCCTGGGAACATGCATCACTTTATACACTCATAATTATTTAATTATTTATTTATTTTTTATTTGTTATTTTTTAAAAAGGTTTCTCTACTGTACATGGATTTGAATCTCTGACACTTTTATTAGCAAACTAAACCATATCCATTATGCCACGAGATTTGTCAGAATAGTTTTTGATAGTTTGCGGTTATATGTTTGCCAATTGCCAAAATATTTATTCATCTAGATTTTGTTTTGGTTTTTTAGGGGGAGAGTTGTTACAAAAAATTATGTGTGACACACATGTACGTAATAGGTGATTGATACTCTACTACCTACTTTATACACTTGTATCATAAATGAGTATTATAATTTTTCCTTAGAGATGGAAAACTTGTATGAACATTTTTTAGGACTAAATCCCATAGGTAATATATTTTACAATAAATAATTTTCAACAGTAAAATTTTATTTAATACCTACTTGGCTTCATTTGTAAACTAGGTATACTTACTGATTTAAGCAAATAACATTCAAAATTTCATTTACTAAATACATTATATAGGTATAAGATAAGAGCAGCAGAGATGCCACTTTGGCAAAAATGCTGCATCGGCGGAGATGCCACACTCTCAAAAGTCATGTTAGCAGATCTGTTGAAGGGAAAATGACATCACTGGTATGTGCAGGGTAGTCAACAGACCTTTTGTTCAAATTTTTATTACAAGAATCCTTGGTCTCTCCTTGTATTTTATTTTAAAGTGAATTTTGTGTTTGATGATAAGCTTAAAAATAATTAACTTGAATTTTGATGTTAGTTATTACAGGAGTGAATTGTTCTATTTCTTCTGATAATTTATGAAATAATTAGAAAATTTTGTGTAGATTATGGTAGTATTTAATTTGTCTGATTTGACTGTCATTATTAAATTTAAAAAATCTGAAACAATAAAAAATTTAAATTGACTAATATTAACAACATTCATAACAACTAAGATGTCACGCCAATATTTAAATTAATCATTGCAGAATGATATTTAATTTATTAAATTTAATGAATAATTTTATTGAAATAGGTACCATATTATATCATTTCATTTTTATTTCTAGTCAAATTTTAGGGAAATACATTAGAAAACCATACTGTGTTTTGAGGAATGGAAGAATAACTTTAAAAAACAATTCAAATTGAATTTTTTCTATTTTTGAAAGCCAAGAAAAATGATTTTGTGTGGTTGTTCTTTAATCTTAATAGATTTTTTCTAGACATTTCAACAATTTCTGACTTGATTTTTTTTTGAAATGCATGCAAATTTCCATTAGCCATGTTAGCCTCCACTATGCAGCATCTTATCCATCCCATTGGGTAAGTTGGCCAAAATTAGAGTTTTTTAATTTTTTTTACTAGGTACTTGATTATTTTTGAATAAACATTTAATTGAATGGTGTGCCAAATATGATCTCTTTTCAGTTTTCCTATCCAAATCTATTTCAAGTATTAAAAATGTGTGACATCTTTGCCTCCTTTATCTTACAAAAAAGCAACTACGATGAATCATTTTGCATTTACTGATTAAAAATTCCTTATTAAATAAATACATTGAAGTATAGGGATAATGGAACATGTCAAAAAGGGGGTAGACATGAGTTAGATAGAAATATCAAGATATATTGCTATTTCTCTTTCACCTGTTGCTAATTTATTAATAAACGCGTAAAAAAATTTACATGGTTTTTGAAACTTCCTTTTATATGATTTTAATAAGTTTGACAAACATAATTGTGAACAAATTCAGAATGATCTGCAGCATTTACAAGCATCACAAGGTAATGAATCACTATGATTACATTTGCTACAATTTGTGAAAGAGAGACAGGCAGAGTCATAGAGAGAAATTTGGGCCTAGGGGAGAAAAATTTCTGGGTCCCCTAAAAATTTGACAATTGTATCTATGTGCAGGTGTAGTATGAAGAATTTATCTTGGAGAGGGATTTTATAATATTAGGAGTCTATTTTGCGAGCAGAGCAACTAAGAAAATTTTTTTAAGGGGTTTTCAGTAGATTTTCCATAAAAATCTACTTAATTTTCTTTTCTTTTTTTTTTTTTGAGAATGCTGAGCCCCTAAAAACTTGGACCTGGGAGAACACCCTTCCACCCAGCTCTGGTCATTTATGGCGACACCAATAGATTTTCTACAATTTTGTTTACATTTGGCTTCCTTGTAGGGTTTATTCTATTATTCCTATACTTCGATGAATAAGTACCATATGTCACTGGAAATTATCTTTATTAATGAAAACATTGAAAAATGGACGCCCCAATATTAGGGCACACCACATGATGATTTTGAAATACAATAAATTTTATTTATCAAGCATAAATAAATATCATCAGACTTGAGAATAAAATCACGAATTGGATAGGTACAGTATTGAATAAATCATGTGATAATGTATCCACCAGATTTTTAACCGAAATGCGATTCTTATTTTCTATCGAATTATAATCTGATAATGCAAGTTAAGAATATTATACAACAACAGACACAACATGATTTAAACAAAAATAATCGGATAGTTCTGAAATTCACTGGCATAATACTCAAAATAAGATAACCCGACTTTACACATTAATGGAAGTAGGTATACCTACTGTATATTTTATAATTTAACAAAGATAGCTAATAGAAATTATGGTTATAGTAGAGCTACAGATAGGTACTTATAAATATTTGACAAAATTTTTTACAAAATTATTACACAGTGATATATTTATATGATACCTATATGATACAAATCATTTTTGATAGCCATTAGTTGTTGTTGAAGTGTTATTGTTCATGTAGAGTTATATTTTAAAGAATTTAAATTAGTTTTTTGAGACGACCAATTTATTTGCTACGAGGCGCCATGAATATTTACTATCATGTGACCATACTCACGTTTATTATACATTTTGACATTTTTATCTTATATGGACGGGATGTAGACTTGTTCACACTTGGCTAGTTTTCTAGCTACTAGCCAGCAACCTGATGTATTAATATTACGGTGACAGTTAAAACAATTACTACACCGATTTAGCCATTAAAGTTAGGAAGGTAACTTTTAACTTGGTGGATAGTCCTAAAAAATCTTATTACAATCTCACACGGTAATCCGCCAATTTGAAGTTGATTTTAAATTGTTACCTAAAAGAGTGTGGTGACTTGAATTGTCCGCAGAATAGTACCTACCTCAAGTAGCTGGTTAGTAGCATGAAAAGTAACCAAATATGAACAAGGCTATAGACTATTTATGTATATTCTGTTAATGCTAACATAAGAGGTACGTGACATCATAAATCATATCCACACTTATCTGCTTGAAATATGATGTTTGTTTACCTACTCTACAAAATTATGCTTATCATTGTATAACAATGGACATCGATACCTTTTCCTCTCTCCCCAATCAACCATATTATCTATTATCACGCATTCCTTAACGTGAACAGAGTATAGGTACTAGCGCCTTAACTTTTATTAATTGCAGGGCAGGGTCGTAGCGAGCTGAAAAGTTTTAGGAGACTAAATTTCAAAATTTTCCAACTAAATTAAAATTTTCGGCTTAATCGTAAAAAAAATTATCAGTGTGGAAATTTGATTGGTCGATGTAGGTAGGTATTAGAATATCAGTTTTTCTTTTGTGAAATTTTTTTTTTGCTCGTCAAAAACACTACAAAATTATAAATTTTTCGAATATAGCTTCAAATTTGGGCAATTTTAAATTATTGGTACTTAGTGTTAATTGCTCCCCTATGCTTACGGCTCGGGTTAGTTGTTATATATTTTATAAGAAAATATTACAGAGCAGCTAAACAAGCAGAAAATATGTTTATCATGCAGTGGCGAAAATTTATATTTTTCCAGTATGTGGCAGACTTTTCACACTCAGAAAGAGGAATATTAGAATTTAGAAATTATGCCTCATTTTGATTTTTAAGTTCGGTCAATTAGTAAAATTCCGTGTTTCAAAAATTTTCCGCGTGTTGCACATGCAACATATGGAACACGAAAGTTGCTGTTACTGTATCATGATTGTTACGTGTAACGCGTTATAAAGGAATCAAACAAGTCTATGCAGAACAAAAATGACTTCATTGTCATTGAATCTGTTCTTCGTAGTATTTTCTGGTTTTTTGGAAACTATTCTTGTAAAAAATTCTCCGCCGAAGGGCTCGTTTGTACTTTGAGCACGGCATCACATATCATCTTATTAAGAAAGTTATTTTGATTGTTCTTAAAGTTTTTTCATTTCACAAAGCTGATACGACACTAAAATCGTAAGGCAGAGGTGAGAACTACGTTTAAAGTGTTTTAACAAAAGTTCACCTTATTCAGCATTAAAACTTTGAGAAAAATTTTTTTTTCAGACCAGCGGTACATCCCGAATATAATTTGTTTTTACCATTTTATCCAACGTCTATAGATTATTGACGATATCGATGTGGAGGAAGATGTGTTAGCTAAGATCCGGTGATCAATGCCAATGGTCATAAAGCATAAGTTTTCAAATGATTACATGAGATCAACGCAATTGAACCAATCCGAACCACATCATTTTGATTCAGGAATGTGACGATGGCTAATCTCAAACGGGACTTATGATCTTGCCCAACACCAAGCCACTAAAATAAGGGATATCATCAAATCTTTCATCATTACATTGTTGTACTATTAATTTTTAAATTTTCTTTTCAATACCGAGACGAGTTGAGGAATTGACGTTTGAACGAACTCCATGGCGTCTGATTTTCCTTAATCGAGTCTATTCATTTCCCGTTCATAGGCTCTCCATTTGTATCTGCATCATAAAATCTTCTATACTTCAAAATGAAAAATTTGATTACATAATGGAAAAATGAACTTTTCGAGTACAAGATGTGAATAAGCTTCCGTTTTGTACTTCTGCAAGTTCCGTGAAAGATGTGAAGTCTATTACCAACAGCACAGACACCGAATTTGGTAATCTTGCTGCTTTATATGAAGACCAACGTAACCCGCTACTGCATTCAACGAGATAATGTAGCCTACTTATAACCTGGTCATGTTTTATTTTCTTCATGCGATAAAGAGTTGAAAAGACTAAGTATAATAGTCGAAAAGACGTTTGTAACGCAAAAAATACTTCAGTTTCCGCAATATAGAAAAATTTTTTCGGTAGGAAACCAAATCACAACTTCATCTGAATTTTTAGACTGAAAAAATGAATACCAAATCTACTAACGTTACAAAAACAGCGAAAATAAATAAAAACTAGCGGAGAATACATTTAATACACGATAGCAAAGTTGTAGACAAGATTTTCTATTTGATCGTACTTAATACAAATTTACAAATATTAACATACCTACTGAAGTAAGAGTCTGATTTTCTTGATAAACTCTGTGATTTCAAACAGCAAAAAAAGACGAACAAAGAAAAATAGGTGTATAACCATGTACTAAAAAAATTGAACGATTCACTTAAATCTTCACGAAAGAAAATATTTGACAGTAATTTCTATTTTAAACATGAACTGATTTCTTAGAAAACTTTCATACGGTAACCTTTTTTTGATATATATAAAAAAAAATTGAAGCAAACTAATCTGCAAAAATTACATACAATAGACTCACATTCACAAACAAGCAAACAGAAAAGTTCGACTGTTTTTAGCAGGTTAGAAAATCAACTGCTGATTATAACTATTTTTTATCTAACAAAATGATGAAACTCGCGAAATTGATTTTTGTTTTTTTTTTCAATTCTCCATGAGAAAAAAACATGATGAATTTGGTGTAAAAACACAAATTACGTTAATAATATGAAAATTTAAGTATGAGCAATTATGACAAGCTTACAGGAACAACGTAAGTGATGCTTATATGACTAAATGCGCAATTTTTGCATAGTGAACATTTAACGGGACATAAAAACAATACAAATATATTATTAATATCGTATTTGTTAAATTCAAGAATCAATTTTTTACTCAAATTATGACAAAAATTTGATTAATACAAAAACTTAGCACGTAAGTAAAAAAAAAATACATTAGCTTAAAAAAAAAGAGGAATAAAAAGCGGCGTTTAAGCAGTGCTTGTTAATTGAAAATTTAATTAGTAATTTGTTTTTCGTTCTCCTCGGGTGTCTTACATTTCTTCTGACGAATCATCTCAACTTTCTGATCCTATAATTATAACAAATAATGATGATTAGTGTGAGGGTTAAAAATAAATTCAAAAAATAATAACTAAAGCGACAGAAATAATTCTGCAGTACATTTATTTCACAATAAAAACATATCGAGCTGCGAACAATAATTTCTGCATCGATTGTACAGAATGCTGTATTTTAGCCAAGGGAAAGAAAACTTGTGGATTGCTTAATGGACTCCTCCTTATAACAGAGAGAATTTGAAAAAAAAAAATGGAATTTATTTAATTTAAAGAAAATGAGACATATAAATGTGTGGGGGAAACTGAGAAGCCAATTGGGCGTGAGGAAAAAAAAAGATAGGAGAAAAAATGAAGGAGTACACTTTCAACATGCCGTACATCATGCCTCGAAAATACAGACTTTCGTACACATGTTGTGGAAAATAATTTTTCATCGGAAAACGCTAGCTGAGCCCAGTCAAGAAATTTTGCACTTCTTGAGAAAATGTAATGTAACTTTTATAGAGAAAAATATTTGCACATTCAACACTTATAGCCTTTTAAAGTTGGATCCTTTACTATTATTGTATTCAAAATTTTTGGTATTTAAAAAAAAAGAAATTTTCTTAAGAAGGACCCAATAAACCATCACGATTTTTACACACGTAGTTATTCACTCATTAAGCTTACACTTGAGTGTAGCTTGACATAGGTTCATTTATGGAATTTGCAAAATGGTACTTTGTGACTTACAGAATCTGGAGAATGGGTTCAAATCGAGAATAAATATTTTACGGTTATAAATATTTAATAGTTACATTTTTATCGATACTACAATGATTTCTTTCGATAAAATTCCGAAGTAATTGATTCATAAAATTAAACTAATAAAAAAATCGCAAATTCTCTTATTTTGTTGCGTATTTTTTGATATTTTAGTATGGATGGTTCATTTTTTACGTCGACCTACTTTTTCCCCTTCGTTTTTTACGATAGAAAAGTCGTCCAAGGTGACTCTCCTGAATTCTTGGCGCAGATTTTGAATTTATCCTTAGAAATTATTGGCTACCTCTGAAAATACCAAAAGCTGGAACTTACGAGGTTTCCAAAAAATGAGAACCTCTTTTTTTCTCCGAGTATTTTAAAACTAAATAAAATTCCATTAAGATTTGACCGATAAACATCAAAATCAGTAAAGTATTGGCGAAGATATGACGGTCGGAATATCATATAAATCATGCATACTATATAACGATTGCCACAGCGGCAGGGGAAGCAGCAAACCAATGTCAATGCTACTACCTACGTTTTTTACGAATTGTTGGACTTTAATTTAAGTGATATTCCCACTGTCATATTCTCATCAAAACTCCACTGATTTTGAGTTTGATGAGTCAAATTTTCATGGAATTTCATCTAGTTTTCAAGTCTAAAGAGTAAAAAGAGGATTATCAAAGAATTTAACGGTTTAATCATGAACTACTTTTTTGTATCTCCAAAAATGAAAAAAAATTGGATGTTCTTGATAAACGGACCATACTGTATACGGCGTATAATGTAATAAAGAAACATCTAGGCAATGTCGGTCACATGACTTTTTTGTGAACAAAATCTCGCTGGCAGAAAGTTGTTATTAAAAATTCAATTAATTCTGTATTTTTGGGCATTTGTGACTGAAATGAACGAGCATATAGGCATAATTGTGTCATTTTCAAGAGGAGACACCAAGGAATAAAATGAGACCAAGAACAACAAGTTTGAGTCCTTAGAAGCCAAGAAAATTCAGGAAGAAGATACAATTGTCAGACCCAGAAAAAATTCGAAAATTTACCTATTTCCAACAAATATTTCAGTGGTCTACGTAGTTTTTTTTTCTCTCTTTCCGGTTAAGTAACAATACTTTACTTAAAACTGAACTCGTTTTAATTTCACGCATTTGACTATTTTCAATCTTTTATTATTTCATAAAATAGATATACTAACGTCGGTAATATGTTAACTGATAAGAGAAAAAGAGAGCGAAGAAGTGAAATTTAAGTCATCGTACTTGCAAAAAGGTGTAGTCTGTAATACGCATAATAGTAAGAATTGGAATATTTCAACACTGATTTTCAAGTAAAGCAGAACCCACAAGTGGGAGGGACAAATGGGAAATTTGGATTAAAAAATACAAAAAACTGTTTCTCACAATATTAGTGCCCTCCCTGAAATTTAAGTTGCCCGTGCTGAAAAAGAGGTTATGCTACAGGCGTGGTACGTGTTTCCTCAATAAGTACATTTTTGGGTTGTATTTAAAAGGGTACAAACTGTAGTCGTTTTTTAATAGCCATTTTCAAGAAACCGAACGTCAGGAAACCTGAGCTCAAGTTCCTCCGAAATTTTCAATAATTACAGAAGAATAATGATATTTTCAACCTATGATTATGCATTTTTCTCAGAACTAGTCAACCGACTAAGGGATAGACTGTACTGTAGGACACTTGTTACACATTCAAGCCAAGTATTGTGCACCTCTACACTTCACTTCATCGGTCTTTCTGGTATTATCGAACTGTGTTATTGGAGTAGAGGAGGGCTCCGATGATTCCCAATTCGTTGTAATATGCCGAAGAAAAAGTTCGGTGAAAAATGAGAAAGAAATAAAAAAAAGATAAAATAAAATAAGCCAGAAGAGTAAAGCTGCAAAAAAAAAAAAGAAAAATGGAAAAAAAAAAAAAAGCAAAAAATAGCATACATGTTCTTTCAATTTTTGCAAACGTTCGTTTTCTGCTTTCTCGTGTCGTTCTTCGGCAATCGCCAACTTCTCGTCGATTTGGTTCATTAGTTCTTGCTTTCTGTACTCAATAGTTTGGCGTAACATTTTACCGTGTTCGTCCTAAATACACAAGCAGCAAGCAGTGGCAATAAGCAATTTAGCCACAGTCGTTACAAGTGAACGCATAGGCAAAGAAAGGAGGTAAAAAAAAAATTAAAAAAATATTGAGGTGAGATGAATGAAAAAATAGGCGAATGAATCAGAATGGAATTTAAAGATAGGAGAAACAAAAAAAAAAAGAAGAAACTGAGTGATTATTGTTAAATCTGTAGCGAATCTAAATTTCCATGTTCCATGTTCAAAGTTTTAAGGTCTTTCAAGGAAGGTCTTACACAGATCTGTTTTCTGCCTGCGTTTCGCGTCGTACGAGTGTAGCCTCTACTTACATGCAATTTCAGACGATCTAACATTTTGGAAATGTAATCTTTTCGCTGTTCAGCTGCCAACTTCAGTTTCTCCTCCATTTGGGCGCGCGTTTCTTGCTCCTGTTTCTCCAGTGATAAGCGTGCCTTGTCTACGGCGGTTAACTAAATAAAAAGCGTGACTGATAATAGGTTCGAAAAAAAAAAAATACAAACAATAAAGGGACAAAACGAACAAGCAAAAGAAAAAGCACACGGTATTCTCAGATGAGTTTTTACACTGATAACTCAAAACTTCAATATGGAAAATAGGATGGAACTCTGAAAAATGTAACTACAAATAGTTAGGAACTAGAAAAAAAAAAAAGATACAGTTACATTATTTATGTAGGGAGCATATTCAATTCAACGAAGCTACGATATAATTTAAGACGGGATAAAAGAGGATAAACACTTGAATATCGGAAAACCAACCCGATTTCCCTTTAAAATTTCACTTAAAGTATGTTTTGGAAACCAGGTAAAATATTTTTCGCGATAAAGTTCAACTTTCTTTCTCTCGAAAAGAAACAAGAAACATTATCATCGTCTTATTTAAATAGGTTAATTGTACTTTTCAAGGAGTAATTATTTTTTCTCGTATATCATGCATTTGCTTAATGTCTTATATGACAGTATGGATCTAAATGACATTTTTCAATGATTTCGTGAATCTAAAAATTCGTTTTCTCTAGCATTTAATTCAATTAAACATTTCAATTTTTCAGACCCAAGAAAGCAAGGGAGATGAATACAGTTTCACAAATTGAGAAAAAAGTTTTGAGGAACCAGCGAACAACAAGTGGTATCGCAAAGGAAATTTACACTAACGTTTTCAGAAATTAACTTGAATTATATACACTAGTAAAAAAGCTACATATCTACTGAACAAACAAAATAAATATGTGCAGCGTATAGTTTTTACATAAAATAAAACTCATAACAACAAAAATATATAAGAGCCATGCATCCAGAATTATTCGAATACAGAGAGGCATGAACAACCACCTGTAGACGGTATAGACCAAGGAGTATGGATGGACTTTCACTTAGAAGCCGCGATTGTGCGTATTACGAGGATTTTCGTTTTCACACACTAGCACACATAAAACTGACTGAGCGTTAAGTAGAATAATATTTTATGTATTTAGCTTCCTACGTGTGACGTCATTTTACTCACACTAGTACACTAACGAAATGATCAAGTGTACCTAATATATCTTGGTGCAGACTACATCGATAAAAATCAAAACCACTCACGTGATCCTTTAATTTGGTTTTGATGTCGTTCAAAAATGCTTCTCGTTTTTCATTATGTTCCTCAAGTTTCTTGTCCAGTTTTTCGCGTTGTTTTTGTGATTTCATGAGCTCTTCTTCTTCTTTTTTCTTGAGCGCTTCTTCGAATTTTTCGAAACGCGAATTCAACGAATTTCTTTTTGATGCTTCGAACGACTGCAAAATAAGAAAATTTTTGCACAAAATTCGATTAGGCTTAAAACTTACTCGTATTATCATTATTTTTATTTTTTAAACTAATACTGTAGAATTTTGATGATTTGAACTTTATGAATGAGGAGACCCACAAATCGTTTTCTATTTTCTTCGTCATGGAAAGTCGACCGTCGATAACTCTTTCAATGTTTTTCACTCTTTCAAGCATTGTTCGCCTCTATAATTCTAATTCTGAAAAAACATCTAGTAACTCAAATTTATTTCAATACCGACCCTGGTCTCACAAACTCGAGCTGATATAAAATTGTTACAGAATTAGTAAAATTCAATAGTATAGCTTACAAAATTTCAACTTTCTTTCTCTCTGACTACTTCAAAGTGAATTTTTCCAGTACCTCAGCATCTGTGATACGAAAAAATATATTACGTCTCTATTTAATCGTCAGTAAGTACTTGACCTTCACAAATCAAAATACTTATAGGCAGATTAAGTTAACATTACTATGAACAGAGACATGCAGCAAAAAAGATCTCCAATACTCGATCAAAAATATGTCAAAGATAGAATGTTCTGATTCGGGATATGAGTTACTGCGCAAGAGTCATAGCTTGATAAAGTTCGTATTTACATGAAGATGTTTATTTTCACAACATCGGAGATCGAAGTGACTTGTTATCACAGCGAAAATCTTATGAAATATGCGCCGAATATGTAACTCCAATAGCTTCGCTTTTTTATCTTTCATGTATTTTGGTATCACAGTGGATGCAGGGTGTTGAACACCTCTTTAGCTGTATGTCTCTCACTACAATTCAAAAGTATGTTTTCACTCGTATAAAAAATAAAACAAAAAAAAAACAATTAGGAATACAAAATGATCAAACATTGTTCTTGAACACGAATCTGAATCTTCATTCCATTTTCCACGATTATTTGAAATTCAAGTTACCTAATTTTCAAGACGTTTTCTTTCTCGACTTTCGCAGAAAAATATTTTTTCAGCTATAGATATTTTTCAAGCACATATTTGAAAATGACTTGATTACTCTCAATTACAAATTAATTCATCTCTTAGGAGGCATAATAAGAAATACACCTACGTCATAAACCAGTGGCGTACTTAGGGGGATAAATACCCCGTCGGTTTTTTTTACAGTAGAATTTCATAGAGTGAGACCATTATGGTTTTTAATTTCATGACAAATAATGACAATCGGCATGAAAATCAGAAATTCATAACCCAAATACACAGAAAAGTTTTTCAGTCACTTGGCTCACAAAATTATTTCTTCAATTCACGAATTCTCTTCTCTTCCGAGATGAATCCTGCATTCGGCCTTGGCTCGCAAAGCAAAGGTCGACACATTGCAATTAAAATTTTTTGATACACTCAGATGGTTGACCAAAGTTCGCTTGTGGTCAAAGAGTTCATAAAATTGGATGGATGGAGAGGGGAAAGAGGATAAATTTTTTCTCATCAAATCCCTCCACCTAAAGAAAATCTTGGTTACGATACTGTCATAAAGCAACAAAAGACTGCCAACTCTCCTAAGATGGTTTTAAAAAATACACAATTTTACGTCAATATACTTTTAGATTATGTGAACTATTTCTCATTTTTGGTTTTCCAAATGTTTAAGAATTTTTAATTCGCTAAATCAGAACGCTTTATATTATTGCCCACTAAATTTCAACTAAAGAACCTTACTCAAGATCAAACCAATCAAATAATTCCAAATTAGTCTGACTGACTATTACGGTAGAGCTACTTGATTTTAGTTGCAAATATTAACGAGTTCCAACGATTAAAGTGTGAAAAAATACAATTTGAATTTTTTAACTCTCTGCACTTGAAAATGCTAATAAACAAGGACGTAGATAAAGACGGAAGGGGGTTTTGGACCACCTCTGGGAAAAAAAAAGCTTGATATTAAAAATAGTGCGGGTTAGTTGTTGGTGGCGGTATTGAGTCTGGGGAGGGGAAAAGACGGCCGAGAAGACGGGAATTCACCTTCGATCGAGCTATTCACGCCCTTGCTGACGAAACTGACCACAAAATATACGAATACCAAGGGGTGTCAGTTCATCAGATGAATTCATCAAAAATCGACATTCCTTTCAACAATTATAGGTTTCACTTCTCCCTGAAGAAAAAACGGTGAGTCAAACGAAAGGTCACGTCGAAGCAACCATACTAACGGACGGGCTACCTCACTCACGCATTAAAGAGCCAATTTCACACAACTTGACATTTTGCGCACAAGATTCTGCCTCAAAACAAACTTATTCTTCATTTTTACGATCGGTTTTTGATGAATTTTCGTATTAGCGTGCGACGGCCAGTTCACTTCCTCACACATTAAGTATCTACGTCCAAGGGAAACGATTCCTTACAACAACTGGACGTCGTCGATCAAAAGTGAAAACACAAGAGCAGCGTGCCATATCTCTAACATACAGCGCACAACACAATAAATAGCGGAATAAAAATTAGTTTCGCCTATTATCCGCGCAGACAGACTATAGACTTTCCATACAGAGAAGCATAAAAAAAAAGCACCATCGTCGGCGACCATTTCCTGCCCCGCAAATTTGTTTCTTTTGAAATTTTTTTCTTTTACACGAAATTACGTCAAAAGTCAGCCAAGAGCATTTTTTATTTTGCGCTCAGCTGACCAGTGCATTGCATGGTGAAGCCAATCCCTCATCTAATGATGAGTCAGAAAAGAAGAGGAGGGAAAAAATAACTTATTTCCACGCAACACACCCTCGCACTTTCTTCCTTTTTTTTAATTTTTTATTTTCGTACCTATGGTTGCTTTGTTGCATGCGAACACTACTGACTGGAAAACTACAGTATAATCTCAGCGATCAATCGTCGACACCACCGTTTTTGGGTGTTTCGAAGTCACTGAAAAACTTTCCTGGGGTAATACCGAAGTCTTTAAAATCATACAGGTAGGTCAAGTTCACTGGTGCAAATCGGTTTTGTGACGTCATCGGTTCCAATTTCACGAATTGGAATTGGCTAATCACAGAACTATGTTGGACAAATCAACAACTTACCCATCTCTTAAGGAACAAAAATTTGTCAAAGATGTAGTCTAATTTAAACTGGTGGATCCAACAACTAACAGAGAACAAGACAGAGGCAATGAAATCGTCGACGTCATTTGTCTTGCAAATTGTATGTTTGTATATATCGAAACTGGCTGACTTATAGAGTTTTTAAAGACTTTGGATGATACCACTGCCCGAGTCGGCTACTTGCAAGTTATGATGGTTGTATAATAATATACCCGAAGCCTTGTTTCTAAAATGGGAAGTAATCATCATCGTCATGTAATTTATAATCATATGGTTCTTTTTCTCCTTTTGCGCCAGAACGGATGGACGGATTTCTGGGGAGTAGGTGTCAGAGTATGGGTTTTAAATGCATAATATCGAAATGCCATTGATTTTTTAAAAAATTAAGGTGGGGGAGCGAAAATTAAAGAAAACAGAGTAAAGGCGGGCCCAAACTGATTGCGTCAAAACAGACGAGTGCATCTTTATGAGGAAGTTATTGTTGGAAATGGCATTATGGACATAATGCACGAATGCCATTAATATTTTCGCAAACTACAGTGGGATTGTAAAAATAAGGTAAAAAATGCAAGGCAAGTTCGAACTGATTGTGTCAAGACGGATGAATGGACAGTAAGCTTTTCGTACTTTGTTCCAACTATTTGCACGGACTACCAATCCTCCATTCAGTGAGAGACTACCAAATTGAAATAAATATATTTGTATATGTAAGAAAAAAAAAAAATTTGTAAAGAAAAATTTTATTGTGACTATTTCGTTTCAAAGGGTGAAAAATTACCTTTTCTGTTCCATCCTACACATACGTATGCATACGTCATATTTTGGTAATCTTTCACTGAAATGGCTACCGTTATCATTTAATTTTGTTCCCTTTTCTAATACAACATAATAATTGGTCAATTTTTGCTGATTTTTTAAAATTGATTACAATTAGTTTTTCCTCAACAATAATTCAGTTGGTCTCATTGTTAGTTTAAGTATTACAGCTCCGAGAGGAAAAGCTGCGAGTGGCTTAGCATGGTTGTGAGAACGTGCGAAAACTTACAGGCAGACTATTGAATATGATAAAGATTATTTAATTGTATACCAGGCGTCGTTCTTCGGCAGCCTTCAACTTTTCGAAAATATCATCACCAGAAACGTTCTTTATCGGCGACGTTGGTCTTTTTGGTGGTGTATCAGTCGCAGCCTCTGCCAAAATAACGTCATACTTCAATCCGCCTTTGGCTTCTTCGGTGCATCGAATTTCAGTCGCTGAAAAAAAATCAAAAATGATGAGAAAAAAATCACAATTACGATAAAACACGGCTGAAAGCTTCAATAAAAGCAGAAGCATCGTAAACTCAATGGAAAATGGAATAAAAAATTTTTCATTTGAATTAAAATCTATTTGCAATAAAGAAATTAAAATACCAAAAATCAGAAAATAATGCCAAGTAGAGAATACGAATTACAAATAACGACGAGGCAAAATCTCACAAATTCTAATTTCTGAAGGACGAGTAAAGCTATATTTAATGTTAGGTGAAGTTGTGAAAGGTAATATCGTGTTAACAGAGCATCTTAATAAACATACAGACATCAGGGAATTCTTTATACGTTTTTTAAATTTTTAATGAGCATGTCTCTCTGTCAGTTTCAATGTTTTCTGCATAATTTCGAAAGAAAAGTACAAACTTACCCAATTTTCATGCTAGGCCACCAATCTTTTGCAGCAGGCAAAAGATGTCTCTTAATTCTTCAACTGAATAAACGTACAGGTATTTTTGTATAACTAATTAAAATGTGAACATGTGGGTACTGTGGCACTATATATCCTTCAGCTTTATATATTTTATTTATTTCTATTTTTTTGAAATTAATACATTCCCAAAAAAAAAATAAATAAAAATTAGACAAAAATTATGAGTACGGAAGCGGAAAGAAACTCTGAAAGGCCACCTTCATATTTTCGATGTAATTTTCACATCCAGAACAGCTTACTAATCGATTAACATATAGCATCTAATTCTATTGTTCCTTTTACAAAATATTCTGAAAATATAATACTAAGTTCACCAACGCTTCCTAATATACCTTGCGTCCCACACTTATTTTCTTTTGGTATCGGACTCTTCTTGCAGCTGATATTATCGGAGAATATTCTAAGAATATAGTTAATGCATACACCATATAGAGTTATTTTCATCAGCTATCACGTTCAACCCAACAAAAAATTTTACGAATTAAATTTTTAACCGACTTCGAAAAACTAGGATGAGGTCATCAATTCGATTAGTATAATTACATTTTTTTATTTTTTTAATGTGATAACACTTTTCTTTCGTTCTAGGAGTTTTAAAACGAAATCGATGGTCCTTTTTTAAAATAAAAATGTTTCACAAATATCAATATTCCATCATTCCTATTTAACATTATTTTTACATTATACAACGATATTCGATTGCTTCATTAATATCGATGTTGCATTAAAAAAATATCGAATTTGGTAAATTCATTGAAAAGTATAATAACATTTTCAAAACTTCCTTCACTTAATTATATATGAAATGAAAATCAGTAAATATCTATTATTGCTGAGATAGTAAAATTTTTATTTATTTGAAAACAAAAAGCGGTTGAATTTAAGGATGCCACGAGCTCATGAATTTAGTATTTTAGTTCATCCATATTATGCAAATAAAATTATTGACATGAAATCATTGTGTTATAATTTTGTTCAAAATGTGTGATTTTATGTAGTTGACTGAAATTATGACTCCACAAAATGTAAGTTATTTTGATCATTCAATGAATTTACTCTGGTTGATCAAATTAGCACCCACTGTCAAACAGAAAATAAAAATGTTATCACATTAAATGTTCAAATCCTGAATCTACTGAAACTGGGCCTTTTTTTATGTTTGTTCAAGCATAATTTCTCAACTTGAGCACTGATTTTGATGAATTTTTTTTTAAATAATAGAGAAGGAAAACAATAAAAAATGCACTAAGAAGTGAAAAATGATTTTATAAAAATTTCTTCAACAAGATCAAGGTCTAGGGACTGCAATTATTGAGATCGGCGCTCTTTTCCTTCACCATGTAGGCTTTATACCTTCACTTACGTTAATTCCTTCCAATTTTATATGAAAAAACTTTTTCACTAGCGCTGACTTCAATAATTCAAGTTCCTAGAACTAGATCTTGCTGGAGAAATTTTAAATAATTATTTTTCACTTTTAGTGCATTTTTTATTCTTTTTTCTAATTATAATTTATTAATTTCATCTGATCTTAATTAATTTTGTCTTCATTTAAAGCATTTAAAGTTAGAAGAATCCATTGAAATACTACTGTTTTTATTTTGTATCTATACATACTGTAAATTCACATATTGTAGTATTGTACAAGGAGAACAACTCTTAATATGAATGCCCAATTATCAAGTTTTGGTTCAAAACGAGTTTTCAAAAGATATGCTCCTATAATTAAAACAAGCTACATCGATAAACGATGTTGCAATAGGGTTTTTGGTTCACATGTGATGTGCGACTGATTGAAAGTTGTTCGATCAATCGACTATTTCAAATAATCGATTTTACCATTTTTTACACCAACCTGCAAACCTAATTTTTTCAACACGCATTAATTTTGAAGTAGAATAGAAAATGTTTCTTCTGCAACAGCCGACAAGGATTTTCCTCATATATTTCGTCTATTTCTTTTATAAAAATTTTGTGATTCTTGTCCAAGCCTGAATAATATTTGATTAATCGGTTGATTTTTCAAAAATAAATCGATTAACAAAAAATCGATTAGTTGATTAATCGAGGTAATTGATTAGTCGAACCAACTGATTAGCGCACATCACTAGTTCTACAGATAAAAAACAAAACATAAAACTAATTGAGTGAAAAGGAGGAAGAAAACAACAAGAAGAAGGAAAATAATGATTTTAATAGGTAGGTATTTTTTACTTTGGGTAAAAACCCTAAGAAAAGCAAAAAAAAAAAAAAAAACATCCCTGATGGGAGTCAAATATGGTGTACTCTCTGTGACGGATCACGTCAGTATCATGACGCTGTAACGACGGTTGAAAACAATAGATGAAACTTGTGTTGAAAAAGCAAGCATACTGAAAGGTGATAAGGATAACTCACAAAAATCAAACCCGATTTTAGTGCCCCAGATGTCAATACTTACGAGAATTTAGTCACATTTTGTTGCGTTTAGTAACTGCAATAAAAGCATAGTTTACACGACCCTTATTTACCAGCTGCTGGTGTTCTGGTTTATTGGCGCTGATTCAACCAGCTTGGATTTTATGTTTACACAATTCTGGTAAAATCGCAGTAAAAAAATCTAAAAAAGTGAAGTTATCAGTTGTAATCTTAAATTTCACCAACATTCAAACTTACATGGAGCTGAAACACAAGCTGGTATACTAGCTGCTAGTGTATCAGCTCAGAAACTAAAAAATTCTAACTTCACTCTTTCACCATCGAGCGAATCAACAACTGAGCTAGTTCTTATTTACATGGGCTGGTTTATTAGCTACCAGCGCACTTTTTCACCAGCAGCTGGTAAATAAGCATCCTGTAAACTATGCTAAAAGCGTATAAAAGCAATGTTATTCACTTATTCGTACACTTCTTATTGAAACTAAAAAATTATCAATTTCAAATTATTTTTTGAACCATCAATAAGGAAAACAAATAAAATATTTTTATGAAATTATCATGCAGACTAGTAATCGAATTTAAATTCGTCAGATTTTTCATTAGATGGGATCATGGATAAAAATAACTTGACATGAAGTACGCATTAATTCGGATACAAACATGGGAGTAGACTACTAAAAGTCATTCATCAAATTTTATCGGGGCGGTTTCCGAAAACAACCATAAATTGGAAAATTAAGTTACATATCTCATCAAGCCGAAGTTCTTATTCCTCTTTTTTAAAACTTGTTCAACTGACTCATCATTACTGCTGAGGCTAGTTGCCAGTAGCGGAAGAAGGAGGAGGAGGTACCATTGGATGTTACCACATGGGCGAGGAACAGGAAGGGTGTCAATTGTGAGAAGGAAATTGGTAATCAGCGCTGAAGTCAGTCCATATGTAAACGGATTGTGTCTTGGTGTTGGTTGTCCTGCAATACTCGGTCGCCAAATCCCTACAAAAGGTTTTTCTGGTTGAAAATATAGATGAAATGAGATTAAAATATACGAAATTTGAACGCAGATCTAAATCGACAACTATTTAACCACCTACGCACATCCATTCATTTCTCTGGAAATCTAATTAAGGCGTTAAGGTTGCAATAAAAAACTCCCGGCGAGAATGGGAAAAAATAGACTTTTAAACGCTATAAAGGGATTCTTCGATTAAGTCCTATGTATTCTTACTCGATTTGTGAATCGGGCAACCGTATCTTTGACAGAAAGGATTTGCTTTAAATCTGGTAGAAATGGAAACCCGGAACTCAAATAACTGAAATCGAATACAGCCACTCGAGGAAAACCTTCGGTGGTTGTTGGCAAACACAAAATTAATTTTCACGCATTATTCGACGCTCAACGTCCCGACGAGAAAAAAAGAGATGTGTCGAAGTAACTACAAGGCATAACAGATGGTGAAGAGAATGGTGTGAGAAGAGGAGGAAAAGTGGGTAAGGTGGTAAATACGAAACGTGAGAACCATAAATTACAATATTTAATGAATTTCCCGACGTTATAATATTTGCACATTTGTCTGGAGGACGGAAAATTTTCGTTTGTTTTTGGAGGCTGGGAAGCAAAAAAAAAAAAAAAAAAAAAAAAAAAAAAGGGTATTCTGCGAAAAGCTTTTTACCCTTAACACGTAAAAGTTTAGCAGCGAGAGCGGAATCACAAAATCGTTCACTGCGAGAACGAAGTAGAGACAGTCGAGGTGTGCGGCAAGTGTCCACAAAAATTGACGGTGATTTTGGGGTGAATATTTCAAATGCGTGCCGTAAAAAGGTGGTGAAGAGAAAAGTGGAAGGAGGTTAAGTACACAGAGACACTGAAAATAACGCGTAGAATAGGGCACAGACGGTACGTAATATACAACCTACAGAAAGAAAGTGAAATCATTACTTCGTTTCTACATGAGCTGACAAAAAAAAAAGGATAAACAACGTTATTTACTTAAATTTTCTTTTACAACTTTCGCAATATAAGGTAATTAACAACGAGTCATTAAAAGTGAATTGAAATGGGTGACTGTGGGTGGTGTTTTAACGACATTTTTTTAATACATTTATTTACTGAAATTCGAGAGCTACCTTTAATAATGAACAAGAAAAAAGATCATCGTTCTTCATTTGGGCATTTATATGGAAGAAAAAAAAATTTAGACCTCATAACAAAAAAATTACTCATTAGGTTGGGCAAGTCATCTGAATTTTATCAACCTAGGAAACAGTGAACCTGGCACTAACACTGGAAAACCTATTTTCATCTCTCAACTATAAACGAGAATAAGATTGATGGAAACAACCACAAACTTCATTTAAAAACTTTTTCATTTTTGCGACAAGCAATTCGGCAATTTGGCGTCTCTATAAATTTCTAACACAAAAAAAATATAATTTCTCGCAAGAAAATTTCTAATTTTGTGATTTAAAGATGATATCAGACAGCGTAAATTCTCAAACAAAAAATTTACTTAATTCGAAATATTTTTTCATCCAAATTAATCAACTTACATCATTCATTTTTTCTTTCAGACATCAAAAAAATGGATAAATTTTACTAAAGTATTCAAGAATTTTTTGTAACACCCAAGTGAAATCTGACGCTCGCCCAAGCGATTAATTGCCAACCTATGCACTCAGAAACAAATACAAATTTGCTGAGAGGAAAAATGCTCCATATTAATTACTATCTCCGATAAGATGAAAAATAATTATCCTACGACAAAAGAATGATGAAACTATCAATCTGATCGTATTACAGAGTATACAACATGATTTCAAGTTTAGCACTATATCTACTGAAACTGATTTAAAAATAGGTATTTTGCAATATACATTCGGAAACTTGACATTTTTGACCGTATAGAGTGGGCGAAAAGTCGGAAAAGAGGTAGAGTTTGGAACAGTGAAAAAAGTAAGAATTTGCACACTTACAGATGCATTTATTCTTAGTAGGTACTCTGCTTTAGCTTCACAAACTTTTTGTCAATTTTTTAATTGAATAAACAGCTACACGTGTCGAGCAGGCGACAGCTAATTCTTGCACTTGTACCACAAATAACTACTGTAGGTATTTTTCAACATCTAACCCAAAAACCGACGTTTTGGTGCGAATAAAGTGTGCAAAAAGCAGCGGATTTCATTCCGATGCGAAAAAATAAGAACTTTGAGCATGCGCACTTTAGTTTTAGTTGACTTCTGGCACTATCACATATTTACTTTTTATAAATTTCACACTTCGCCGACGAATGTTTCATGAAATTAATTTTTTTCTCCTCTAGATGCAACTATATTTTCACGTAGGTGTAAAAAATATAGTGTGTTCGAAATCACCAACCACGCACTATTTTTTGTGACACCAACCCACCAATGAATAAATCAAGACAAGATAAGAGAAAAGATCGAAAGAAACCTATTTCACCACACGTGATTTGCGAGAGGTGTTTCAAAAGTAGTGCGTAGAGCAGGTAGAATCGAAAGCGCGTATGCGCTGCCAAAATGGCTGCGCATGAAGAGAATGAATTCGAAATTGCCATAGTGCCAGTTTCTAATTTTTACAACTTGTTGAAATTTAAAAAGGTCAACTTTTTGGGTGAATGAATAATAATAAAAAAAAAAAAAAACAAAAACAAAAAACAACTGAAATTTAATCGGTATTTTTCCTGCTTCTTTTCTCGATATCAGTACTTAGATGAAAGGAAATTCAAAAGAGCACATTTTACATGGTTAAGAAAATAAAATTTTCTGAAATACTTTTCATTCTAACAGAATTTGAAACAAGAACGATGTTTGAAAGGTAGGCCTCCTTCAGCAGCACAGATAGTCTAATTTCTGGATCCTAAAGAGAGAAAACATGCCGAAGTGCGGTAACGAACTAACCAAGAATACGTCATGCAAGAGCTTTTCACGAGTGTCTGTAAAGTCTGTAAAATATTAATAAAAGCAGCCAATATTTTCGTTCGAAAGTTACCATAGTAGCGAGAAGCACTGGCGACGCATTGTACGAACCCACCTTTGAATCATTCGTTTTTTCATGACTCATAACTAAGCTAACATTTTTTCACAGGCGTAATGAAAACTATTACAATACTCATTGAGGGCGATGCTCAAGTAAATCCACGTGCCATTCGGTATTTATTTAACCCTCGCGTGTACCAAGTTGGCAAATATGGAGAGGTTCGAAGAGGTTGCGATAAAGAAACATTTCATAAATTGGTCCGAGTTCAGAAAATATAATTTTTCTGGGATACAATCACATCTGAGAACGTTTTATTTACAAACTTATTTATTTATTCATTTGATTTTTTCTTTCTACGTAGGGAAAAAGAAATAAGAAAGTCTACCGGGGAAAAAGAAGTTCGACAAGTGCTTCTATTCACACCAATTCGATGCAAAATTAAGGTTTTCCTCAAATAACTTTTCATCAATTTTATTTACATATACAGGGTGATCGTTTTGTAACTGCCTCATAGGAAAACACATGCGAATTTTGTTTTTGTAGATAACTTAAAACATGCCATTATTTTTTTCAAAGCAATGAAAGTAGCTTTTTGGAATCAAAATTCAACTCAAAATCGAATGGTGAAAGTTTCAAGTTCAAATAAGCAACATTTACCAAGAGGTAGAATTTGGAAAGTTGAAGAAAAATTAATGCTAAGCATTTGGCGCCGGTGAGAGCTATTGAAAAATAAAATTTTTACGTCCGAGTTTAAGGCCCGTCACACACTTCAGCTAAGTTATGTTTTAAATATAGTTGGCCACGCATTACAACAGATTACAGTTATGCAAAAATGAGCTATTTTCCAATACAAAAAATGTGTAAACAAAAATTAAACGAATCTGAGCTACATTTTTTAATTTGTCCCAACCCTACCAAGTTCAGCGACGGCGCTGGATGTCAAAATGTAGCGCAACATATTGCTGCGATGTGCGAATTACAACAGCTACGCGACGTTTTAAGCTTCTCATTATTTATGCTTTTATTCAGCTCCATTTGGAACAGAATTTGGACTTTTTTTGGTTTGTATATGGATGGAACTGTGAACAGTTACAGAGTTTAAGATCGCAATTTCGGGTTAGGTTACGTGTTTCTGTGTGAGTGCAATAGAATTTGATAGGTTTCACTTCACATGTTTTGGACTTATAAAAGCATATTTTTTTTTAAATTCATTTTTAACACATTATTTTTCACATTGGTAATGGAAAAGTTAATGTTTTAAGTTTTAAACTTTTTTCTCAAGCTTTAAAGCACATTTTTCTTCAACAGTTTGAGCTCATTTCAAGAAGTGGAGAAATCCATCAAAAACTTTGCTAGTATTTCCCCCATTATTGATGATACGACCTTGAAACTTTCACGATTCGATTTTTCGTTAAATTGAATCTTCAAAAATTTACGCACATTTTAATTGCAACTTTTTAAGACATGAAAACTAAATTTGGGGGTATTTTCCTAAGATTTTTAGATTTAATAGAACATAATAAGGCTTTAATTCAAGATTTCTCAAATCATTCTAATTGTCTAAAAATTAGAAGAGATCTCAATTTTGCTACGAATAGCATCAGAAATGTATTTATGTAAAATTACTGATGAAACGGTAATTGTTGTAATTCTCATCTAACAAAGCCAAAATTTGATATGCTGATAAATTCTACACTGAAAATAGGCCCTGTAAAATCTTATGACAAATGAATGCTCGGTCCATACGGGACATCTGATTCAACGCCATATTTTGTTGAAACTATAGAAGGGGCAATTTTCTTTCAATAGAGAGATGAAATTTGGTACCGAATACAGGCACAGGTTAAACAGCAGGGTTCACTGACTTAATTGGGGAAAAAGAAAACAGACCAAAAACTGACAAGCAAAGTCAAACTTTCAAATTTTTCATTTACTTTTGGACACTTTGAGTGTTTTTCAAGATTTTTTGAGTATTTTTCAGCCGATGAAGTTGATTTTAGTAGAAATTTGGCAAGTATATAATATAAGGAAATGAGAAAACAGTATAACATACTGACGATTCTGGACTAAAAGAAAAGAGGACCTATTTAATTATTTTGTCAATAAAGATAGTAAATACTCGACAAAAAAGTGTATCTGTGAACCCCGTTATACAGTGTACATTGATTCTATCAATTTCGGCTTCAACTGGTTCATTTATTATCGAGTTATTTGTGATTTAGCATAAATTTTTTGTTAATGGCTACAGGCCTGTGTTTTTCAACATTTTTTTTGTAGGTTAAGGTCAACTAGACAAAGAAAAATCCGTTTCTCTCAAACAGGGGCTAAAAATAAGTTCAAACTGCTTAATAATAAAATAAACAAACCTATTTGGAATAGACGACAAAAGTAATTCCTTTTTCTTTTTTTAACAAAAAAGAATAAAAAAATAAAAAAATTTTTCAATTTAAATATTGAAAAATCGAATGACCCCGGTATGACATGAATGGTCAATATTTATTAGAATATGAAACTCAACAACAGCCTCAGTCAATGTTCCGAAGATAAAACTAACTCAACAATTTTAATAATGATATAAAATCATCGAATTTAATGACTTGAAAGTTTTATAAGGTTATTTTTCTTCAATCACACGAATGTAAAACAAACAATCTAATAGAAATAATTCGAGTTTACAAAAAAAAAACAACAAAAAAAAACGATAAGTTTTACTTGTGTTTCTCATCAAGCAGGTACAAAATCCTGCAGCTAAAATTCACATTACCTACACACTGGACTAGTATATTGGCTCACATTATTATGTAGGCATCACGCTCATCCTACAATGAAAAAAACATCACATTCTACCCTCTTCATGTATCTGTGCCCAAATCACGTACATTACGAAGCTGGTCATTCATCCCTACATCCTCTCAATGTAACAAACTTAATAATTATTCCAGCTAGACTTTCCACATATGGAACGGCGACTAGGACAACATTTTTATTTTTCTCAATACCACCAAGTCGACAACAATTAGATACGACTACCATGTTCAATATACAGTTCAGCATATCGACGATGTACGTTCATTTTTTCAAAACACGGTTTTAAATTAAACTAGGTTTTTCGCTGCACGAGTGCAACAAAACTGTATCCTTTTCTCGTACCTACCAATCGTGAGTGGCCCTTTATGTCTGCAATCAACATATTCGTTGCACTTTTTAAGCGACCAGTAGTACCTTCGGACGAGGAAATGTTACGACACGCAAGCGATACAAAAAGTAGATTGCGATCAAATGTCTGACACTGCAACCGTCGCCTTCTTCAAACTCAATGCAAACATACACGCAAATCCAGTTTTCAAAGGTGCTGAGAGACCATCTGTTTTCCTTCGTCGACCCGGTACACGCGGTAGTTGGCCAAAGTACTTTCTCTTCGCGCTGCCCACTCAATCCGGTGGAATAAAAAGCACATTTATTTTCCTATTTTATTTTCAAAAGTGATTCATTCGTCTCAACGATATACCAAAATGAACACAACGATATATCAAAATGAGCACAACAATGTCATGTAATCGCTTCATTTACTGGCAAACACCCGCGTCTTTTTGCCAGCTATTTCTACGGAGTCGTGGCCATCGTATTTAGCTACTTACATTGTGGGTGCAGACGTTTCGTCTGCCACCAGAGACCACATCGAGTGTCTGTGTATACATGACGAGGTTGAGGAACTCCACAATGGAGGTCGTCCCACTGAGTAGGTGGTGACCGTTAAAAGAAACTTGTCCATCGTGAAAACGAAACTAACGGTTTGTGAAGTAGTTTCGGTCCTCGTCGCGTCATCCATAGCTGGTGTACAAAAATAAAAAATGTGACATTTTCAGCACAATGCGAAGCACTGCTGACGGAACGTTTTTAAATCTACTCTGTAAGGCAAAAAATTTCAGAACTAAGTTCTAGGTTCTCAACAGGTTATATAGAGTGTGAGAGTTCTGCTCAAGCGTGAGGTTTTAGAACAGCCATCATCAAGTAGTTTTTCGGTACCTACATGTTGCGGTAAAAAATAGAATTGGAATGTTGATTGATACGTGAATGACGATTCAAGAAATGGTTCTCAGAATCCCAGCCCTCTATGGATGCTGCTCGCTTCTCATGCTCATCGTTCGCGCTCTCTTAGTTTATCAATATCTTCTCAAATCCTTCATAACTTCAAGATATCCAAATGTTTTTCAATAATAATTATGAAGCCGCATCTTGAATACATTTTGAAGTCCACTGCACTTCCTTGAGCTGATTTTAGCTCCCTCTCACGAATAAGAATGACAGAACTGTAGGATTGGGCGAGAGGAAAAGTTGTCTCCATTATCTACTTTCGGACGCAACAATTTCATGCCTATTATACGTTTAATTTGTAAATCTTCTGCATCTTTTGAAGAGCTCGCCTCTCTTAAATTTTAAACGCACTAATAGAGAACTTTCATAGATTGATTGAAATCCTGGTTAAGATTATGGTACCTTGAAATACTGTTTACCTTTTCTACCCCTCCTCCACCCCCAACAAGAATGTCAAGAAGCCTGTAATAACGGAAAATTTCAGAAACTTCGTATTTCGGCAAACAAAGTTATTTTGGTGATTTTTCAAATAAATTTCGTCTCTTTTTTTTTCATTTAACAGCACACTCACAGAGAATTACAATAAAGGAGAGTGAAAAGCGGTGAATACATTTTGTCTTCAAACTAAATTTAATGATTTGGATACTGTGTCTTTCATGAAGTTTAATAAATAATGATAATGATGCCACCAGATGCTAGACATTTTTGGAATGTGCAGAAAATGAAAAAACAAACACCATTCGAATTTAAAGTTAATATTGTGGAAATTACATCATATTTTGCGAAGGTTCTTTTCATTTTGATATGGTAATATATTCTCATATTTTTTACTGCTATCGATAATCAATATTTTAAAAGTGAAATAGGAATATTTTTAAAAGCTGAAAGTAATCGAAAACATTGATTTGTCGAAATGAGATTAGCAAGATTATGTTTATACCCTGCGTTAATTGACACATACTTTCCTCAGTAAAACATTTGAATTGGAAAAAAATAAAAACCAATATTGTTTTCGAGTTTCGGTTATAATATTCTCCAAGTTTCCAGCGTCTGATGGAGATGAAATGCACTTTTACAAGGAAAAGAGATTTTGAGCAGTAATGAACTTACAGCCACTGGATAAGATCATTTTTAATTAAATAAACAAAAAAATAAAACAAAAAAAAACCCGCATTCGGACCAAATTTATACATACTATACAAAAAGCATGGAGTGTCGATTTTCTAATGAAATGAATCTATTCATGAATAAAAAAAAATTGATAAAAGAAGTCGAGAAAGTGAAATTCAGAATGGATGTTTCCAACGTCATTCAAACGATACCCGCATTTCCAAGTTTTAAAATGGAATATTTCGAATTTTTAGGAAACATTATGGTATATTTCATGATAAAAGCTTACGATGCTGTTTTCAGCAAAATAAATCCGAGCCCTCCTCGTTCAAATAAATTAAAGTGAATAAGAAGGCATACATCGTTTTCGGAGTTACACGATTCTGTATAGGTTCAGTTTTAAACGTTGAATTTTGCATAAATTTTCTCACATTATAAAATAATATAAGGTACACGAATGGTTTTCGTTAGCAACATACGACGCGATTTAGCTGCACATTTTTCTAAACCTTAGAGCGACCGAATCGATAAGAGACCCGAGAAATTTCTTAATGATAAAATCTACTGAAAAATTACGACTTTTGCTCCGAATATTTTTCTAATTTCAACAAAAGCTTTCTAAGGCCGATCTCAAAAGAGAGACGTTTCTAGAGAAGGTCCTTAAATTTTGAAATGTCCTAAATTTCTTATGAGGATTTCCAAATTTAATTTTTGTTTAATTAGATATACAGTCTAACTTGGGCTTATGTCGTGCTCCAGTACGTGTTTAAAAAATTCGAGTTGGAAACTTAGAATTGATCACCGAAAACCGACCATCATTTTCCCCCTCTAAGACAACAAAGAGTTCTCTAGAAGCTGGGTGAAGTGGCCAAGTAACTAAAACCCATTTAAAAGAAAAAATAAGAAAAAAGTCCATTGGAAGTAAAGAATATAAATTTGACTCAAAACGAGATATTTTATTTTTTATCTCATAAGCAGGACTTTCAAAATTCAAACGGTTCAAAATAATACCATAATATAAAGCAGTTGATAACTGCGTAAGCTGCTCTTTACTTACCCAGCAGCATAAAATTCTTGGGTTTGGTTTTGGCTTTACATTTAGCTTTTTTCAGCACGTGGTAACTACCTGAAAATGCGAAGTATTTATTGATTTATTGGTGGTCACGTATCGCCAACGAAGTGCAGATTAACGAACAACTTTTAAAGGTGAAAGATAATGGAGGGGAGGAAAGAAAATTGAATTAGACCATTGTATAGATTCACTCCACCAAAATTACGATGGCTAGAGGGAGGGGGCACATTTATTATATTTTTTTCTAATCCTTGCATCGGAATTACAAAGGGTTCTGGTTAGTAAAACCGTGAAGACGTACATTGAATAAAATCGAAAGTAAACCTACCCAATGAAAATTATTCAGTTGGATAAAACAATTATACCGCAATTTTCAACCGAAACTACAAGATGCTAACCAAACGAGAAATTATGAAAAGTGTAATTCTTCCAAACCGAATATAACTCGACAGTTATCTAGATGATTTGATTTAGGTGAAATATTAATTTAGAGATTACCATTTAAGTTTTCGTTATGAGAGAATTATTGGTAGTATTTTAAGGCCGGTATGCAAGAAGGTATCAACAGTGACTTATGAATTACTTATTTCAACAAAGTTATGTCTACTCATACATAATGTTTATGTATAAATATAATTGATAATGGAAAAAATACAATAATTACTCAAGTATCGTTCAGGCATTAAACCTTCAAAGGAATAGGAACATCGAAATTGATTATTTATCAACATTTTTTTTTTTCATTCACTGAAGAACCACTTTAAGGAAATGTTCATGAAAATAGTACATTGTGTATTAAGGGGAGAAAGCTGTTTTTTTTTTTGGCAGAGTCTGCGAGTGCAGCGAGGCGAAGAAAAGGGTTGCAAACAGAAGAGGAAAAAAAAAAACAATTCCCTCCTTGGTGCACACGTACAATACTTTATGCACCGACGCCGTTACTGTTATAACGCAATGAAAAAACTGTGTCTTTTTTGTAGGGAAATTTATAGGCTTTATTTTCGTATAGACTCATTTATACTGTAAAATTGAAAGGGAAAATGTCATCGTAAAAAATGTGGGTTTGAGTTTTCTTCTAATATTTTTACTCGCCATTAACTCAAAATGACTTCCTTTTTTAGTGAAATCTGATGGTAAAAATTAAATTGTTAAAAAATAGGGGAGTTATCACTGAAAATTTTTTTTACGACTATTAGTTTTTGAAATGAACAACAACAATTTAAAAAATGACAAATTTTCCATTAATTAGCTGTTTTTTTGTCTCTAATTATGAAGAAATCATTGACGATAAAAAAAAAAGAATTATAGTTGGTAAATCAGAGTAAATTTTTTTTTTCCAGCAATACCAACCTCAACTTTCTAGCTTCAATAGTAGTTGAGAAATAATCGAGTGAAAACAGGTTTTTCTCAAAATAAAAATGTTGTTATTTTAAACAAGATTTTCATGATGTTTCTTTGATAACACTGATTTTTCGGTCCTACGGCCATAAAATAATTAAATTTGGTTGTTTTTTTGAACTTTTTGGTCCCACTGCCAAAAAGTAGTCCTTTGATTCAAAAAGATGCACTTTTAGTGTTAAAATTAGGGCAGAAAACATGCTACTATGGACCAGAGGGGCATTAGAATACATTAATTTTTTATACCAGGTCAACATAAGAATTTAATGAGTTTAAGAATTTGTAAGCGAAATATAAAGGTTGATCTCAAAATTTTCACTCGTTGCAATAAAAACCTTTCAATCAATAAAGGCTGATAAGCACTGTAACCATCCCAACCATACCAACTAAATAATAGACAAATGATTCTCTTGGAAACTTAATTAATTTAAAGTCCTAGGTTGACTTTCAGTACGTAATATTGGCTAGATGAAAGGAAGTTTTTTGGAGTTTGATAGGCTACCTTTAGCTCGTAACTGGCCTAGCGTTCTTGACTATAGTTTTGTCCAAGTTAATTTTATTCTAAAAAAAAATACGAAGATTGAAAGTTAGGCTCAAATTAACACATTGAGATTAAAAATACGTATGTTTCATTGCAAAATGAAATATTAAAATTTTCTGGGCGAAAAATTATAACAATTTAATGGGAACAACAATATCTACATCGTTTTTTACCGATTGCGTAAGTAGGAGATTATATGTTTGGTATGTCTATCTGCGAAAGTAATGGAATTTCATTCGTTCAGAACAAATGTCTAACTTTATAGATTTTAATGAAAGTAGGCTCAAAATGTTCTCGATTATCTGAAGAATGTCTTAAGCTATTCATATTTGAAAATTCAAAAATTAGAAGGCTGTAATTGAAGAAAATAAGAATTTAAAGATTGAAAAAATTATCGTGATAAATTTGGGCATATGCACCATTAAGAGCTACTCATTCAGATTAACGCAGACTTTTTTTTTTTTTTTAAATAAAATTTATTCTTAAAGTACCGTACAAAAGTTTTTCAAACGACATTTTTATGGAACTGAAAGACGAAGTTCAAAAAAATAGTACGGCGATTGAACAGGAGAGAAATCAATTCCATTTCATCCGGGCTTCCGAATTCACAATATCAATAGAATAAGATAAATGATGGCGACGAAAAACAAAATCGAATAAAAGATATAATAGACATTGTGGAATAGAAGAGATTCAAGGAAGATGAAATTGAGCGTCAAATAGGCTTAATTTAATGTTACGAGTTAACTTTAACCTAAAGAAAACTAATTAAAACCAATTATTTTCACGAATTCACTGTTTTTGAGATTTATCATTAGTTGTCTTTAAGTTTCGTTTACTAATAATGTTAAATTAAATCAATTTTATATATGATATCATCTTTTTTTTTTCAATTTTTTCGGCTTCTCACGGCTCAAATCTCTTGTTTTTAAGCTTATTTTATTCCTTCAAGTCTACTCCAAAATTTCATTCATGTCAAAAAGGTAGTATATCTCTTCAAGTAAAAGAACTAGGACCAAAAATTCGTACAAAAGAGCATATTTTCTATAGGTTTTAAGGGTTTAATGGAGTGGGGATAGAGACCTCACTGAAAATGATCGAACTGTGCCTCTCGTATAATTCATATGCTCGTTGATGCGATTAAATCATTCAAGTTCTTACAATCGTTTCTACAAATTAAATTCCATGATACAAGATCATCATCAGATGAACAGCAATAACGTCTACGTTCAAAATAAATAATTATGAAAAAAGATCATGAAAATCATTTTATTTGAACTTCAGAATACGTTTCTTTTTTTTTGCTGAGTTACAAATACAACGGTGAACTAATTAATTAGAATCCAAATGACTACGCTAAAATACTCAAAAAGATACATTATTGAGCTCACTCACAGTTATTCTCAAGAGAAGCTAATTTGAGCATAGCCTACTTTCTGGATTATGTTTTTTTTTTAAAAAAAACAGATGTCACTGAAGTTAGAAGTGGCGAGTGACGTCGGAGTAATTCTATCCAAATTTTACAGTCAAGTGTGTGTGTGTTTGCGTGATGGAGTATTTGACTAGTCAACTTTTCTAGGGAATGTCAATCAATTGGGCTTCTTTGCGTCCATCAATTATTTCCATACATGAATATCAAAGGCACCAAACTAAACAGTGTATGTTGTTGTTCATGGCAGATGATATCGAATGGGAAAACCGATAGTATTTCACGACTAAGGAGGAAGAGAGGAAGTGGTAGCTTAGTTCTATCTTTTCGAATCTCTTTTTCATCGTTTCATATCCTTCCAAATGTCGAGTACTTCTAAAAATTTTTGATGCGAACCTGAACTTGTATTTAGGTCTAATCAAGATTTTATCAAAGAAAGTGAAAAGTTTTCGCAGTAGCCTACGTCTTTTTTCACTGCAGACTGGCCTGTTGCTACCAGGAACGCAACTGGAAGAAGCTCAGTTAAATCCAAAAAACAGGGTAACTAGTCATTACTCATTAATCATAAATCCAGTCTCAGAAATGACAGTTAAACTACGAGAGTATGATCGCCGCGGTGTAAAAGTTCAAAAAAATAATAATAATTATTGGGACATGGATGAGGTTATATCGATCAATTAAAGGTGAATGAAATGAGAGATTGAATGATCAGCAAAGAATGTTTTTTTACGCCAGCGCGAAAGGTAAAAGTACTAAGAAAAATGAATTAAAACAGCTGAAAACCGAAACTTCTAAAACATTAAAGTGCTATAACCAAAACATGAAAAACATGAAGTTAAAAAAAAAGAAACAATTAATTTTGTGATCTGCTCATCGTCGATCTGTAGAAATATGGGACCTAGATAATTCTTTCAGGTCACTGTCAAAACTAACCTTGATCGATGAGTAGATCTGATTTAGATTAGGATATAAATTATCTACGATTCAACTCCAACAACAACATTAATTTTAAAAACAAAGATTATGGTTTTAAGAAAATGGTTGACTGACTGACATGAAAAATAAGGCAAAATCAATCCTCCCTCAAGGCATTGCAACAGACCAAAAATTTTTCACAAGAAAATCCCCAAATATCGTTGCTTGTTTTCTGAAGATTCTGAGGAAAATGACTTAAAAGAAAATAGCCATAGGATCAGACGCGTTCGTTTTGTTGTTCGTTAATCCCACAAAGGCGACTTTCTGGCATATTTCCTTTTTTTCTTCTCTCTTATTTTTCCGCGCCATCTCTATCGGATGGCATACATCACCTGCGGGCGTATAATATGGTGGTTTTTGGCACGTATGACATAGGCATCGCAGCACCGACTGTCTTAATGTTTCGATAAACATAATAAAAAAACGCGAGCAAATTGAAAAAACAAAAAAACAAAGAAACAAAGAACAGAAACAGCAACAACCAAACTAAAAATTGGAAATTAAAACAACACAAGTTAACACCACAAAAAGACGTTGCACGTCTACTGAGACGATGTGGAGGAAGAAAAAGGCTTCAAGCTTACAATATTTTAGAAGACCTTATCGAACACTAAAGCTACGTAAAACTAGTGGAAATACGAGATGGGAGAGTTCTACTTTACAACGCTCTTTCCTCTCGACGTCGACGCTCAGAAGTCGCGCGTCGTCCAGCTCGCTCCCCTCCAAGTTTTCTCATCCCTTACCAAGGGAACGACGCCAGTTATTCGAAACATGGGGAAGGAAAACGAAAGAAGAAGAAAGAGGAAAAAAATGCCATCTCTATCGCTCAATTAGGGGGCCCACAGCACGTAAGCGGGTTCCTATACGATAGAAGACCATTGGCGTCTGTCGGTCTGCCAAAGGGTAAGCACACGCTCGATGCAAAAGGAAAAAAAATCGATAACGTCTCGATACGAATTTTTTTTCTGTTTCAGTCTAAGCCCCATTTGCCAACCTCCATTCTTTTCCCCCGACACACCCTTTCAAAACTTTCGTGTCGAAAGACGACGTCGATGCACTGAAACGACTACAATGGCGCCAGTACGTACAATCGTAAAGAGCGATGGCAATCCAAAATCCAGTCGACGACTGACCCCCTCATCACGAATAGGGGAAAAAAATTAAAATTTGCACGCAATGAGCATTTTATTCGACGGGGGTGAAACGACGTAAGCAGGAATGAGCGATAAAAGTGCGATTCGGAGAAGATAAAAAGAAAAAGAAAAAGGACAAAAATGACATGAAGAGGTGGAAGAAAATTTCGAAGAAACCTTTTCAAAGATGACCAAAAAATAAGATGAAATGTGAAAAAAACACAAGACGTAACAGAGACTGTTCTTATCAAGCAGGTTTCACAAAAACCAGCTTATGTTATTTTTGCTTTGCTAATTTAAACAGTTAGCCTCAGCCATCCTCAGTTATACTTCGAAAAGGTCAATGGAAGCGGCGGACTCGACTAAAAATGCAATACCCTACGATGTCAGGCGGTTAGCGTTCGTATCGATGCTGACTCATCAATTACAACGAACCGAGATACTACATGAGTAGAATTTTTACTTTTCGGTAAATCAAAATCTATTTATTCTCTGCAGTGCCCTTCCATTTTTCGACTTGGCCAGGAAAACAACTGCGAATTACCGATGAGTACGCGAGTTTTATGAAAATTAGAAAGTGCTTAAATGGGACACGAAGAAACTAATCGATTTGCTTTTTAGGGTATTTTAAGAAAAATTGAAAAGCAACTAGAAATTAACATCGTTTTGAAAAAAATAAAAAATAAAATCGAAGATCACGTTAATTTTAACCGACTTTAAAAAAAGGAGGAGATTAATTCAATCCATAGGTTTTTTTTTTTAATGTTTATTCCAACATAATTTCTCAACCTATGCACCAATTTTGATGAACTTTTTTTTCAAATGATAGAGGGTCACATTCCATGGCGGTTCAATTAAATTATTTTTTTTTTTTCAGTGATATTTAAATAAAAAACTGTTAGTTTCAGAGTAATATTGTCCTTCACGCGAAATCACAAAATCATTGAAAAAATTTTTAATCAAAATGTCTAACCAACTTCAAAAAAAAAAAAAAAAAAAAAAAAAAAAAATTCTTTTAGAATTTCTTCAGTATGTTCTACTGGAATTAAAATAAAACAAAATGACATTATGGTGAATGAACAATGTTTTTTTTAAAAATAGGATCAAGTTAAAAAAAAACCAATAAAAAATGCGCTAAAAGATAAAAATAATCTTAAAATTTCTCCAGCAAGATCTAGGTCTAGGGACTGGAATTATTGAAGTTGGCGCTATTGATAAGTTTTGTCATAAAATTTGACGGAACTGACGCATAAAGAAAGCCAAAACGGTTAACAAAGAGAGCGCCCGCATCAATAATTTCAGTTCCTATACAGATCTTGCGGGAGAAATTTTTAAAAGGATTATTTTTATTTTTTTAGAATATTTTTTACTGTAAGTCGATTCTACTTTCTACAAGGATTTTAGTTAATCGGTTGCAACTGACTGAGAAAATAAGAAGCCAAAACAAAAATTGCATCAAACGATGAACAAACAAGAAACAAATCCTTGTTGACAGTAGACAGAGAGAGGAAAGAAGAGGCACTTGCAGGAGAAAAAGGAATATTATAAGCGAAACAAAATCAGAAATACAGTGATCGTAATTCATACAATTTGAGGAGAGTGTAGTTATTGCAGAGTCGACTTTTACGAGTAGAAAACAAGTTGTGTACCAATATTTTTTGCAACCAATACTCGGGAAAGAGATTATATTTTATATTCAATGGAATCTGTCAACTTTCCTTGTTAACAAAATTTTATAAAATAATTCAATAACTAGGAGAACTATTGTTTAGGCGAATAGTTGGGCAAAACGGACCTTTTTATACACTTTTATTCTTTTTACTCACAATTTTACAAGTATTCAATGCGACCACCAAAAGCAATACTATCACGGAATGCGACAACTGGTTTTATGCAATGTTCTACAATGATAAAAGCGCATTCTGCAAAATTCCATCTTCATGAGAACTTATCCATAACGACATTGCGCCAGTTGCGTAGGTATGTGTAAATGGCACCGTGCAGAAATAAACTAAAATGTCATTATGAAGAAACTTCATTTCCACACTAGCGAAGAAATGAAAATCATTATCGATTGTTCCAAACTGATTTGGGAATCTCACTTTTCTCACCAAAATCAATTCAATAATAACCTCTTTTTGATGTACAAGTTGCAAAAAAAAATTTAGTTATTAATGTTTGAATAGCAAGCTTGCAGTCACTAGGGTGGGATGGAATTTGAGTTTAAATTATATTTTCGGTTTCTGCTTTTATTTTATTTTCACCGAGTAAGATCTGACACCAAAGTAAGTGGTCTTTTAATGTCTTAATAAATCTGCAGCATTGAGGACTTTGAAAACCCCCTGAAACACACCATGTTTTTTGGATTTAAAACTTTGCATTGAACAGCTTATTTTTACGTCATTTATTTTACAAAAATACAATAGTTTACACAGTTTACACTTTACACCAATCTATATCCACTGTATGAGTCAATCAAACACATTCAAACACAGCTCTTGTTTCACGCTGAAGAATATTATTTGATGTCATTTATCTCCTACAAAAGGTGAGAATATGGATTCTATTTATTTTTGACATATGTATTTTTTCAAAACGGTGTATTGGGACGTTAAATTATTCAAATAAGAACGGAATTAATAAAAAAAAATTATAAAGCCATCTAGCTTGAGTATTTTTTTTTTAAATACGCAGCTCTTTAAACAACACTTTAATTATCATAATTTATAAGAAAAAGTCGAAGAAAAATATTTGTAAGATTAGCCCCAAAAAAAATCAAATTAATTGACTGCAGAAATGTAGTATACTCGTATACCAACTAGTTTCAAGAAAAAGAAAAAACAATTGCTTCTTAGTTTGAAATTAATCGAAGTATTTTCAATCAATTCGATTCTTACGACTTCAAAATATATTCTTCAAATAAATTCCAATAATTATGGGTTTAGTCATATAACGAACCTTAAAACTATAAAAAAATAAGAATGTAAAATATATGTGAGTACTTATTAGAAGCAGTAAAAAGTGAAATATTTTTCTATTTTTTCTACCAACGAACAAAAAATAATGAATACAGAAATAATGGAAGCAATCTTGAGTATGCAGAATAAAGTAATTACGTTTGCCTATGGTGAACTTCAAATTTTTTTTCATTCAAAAAAAGAGACAATTTCGTTATTGGTTTATTTTTCACGAATTCCGGCAAGAGTAACTGATAGCTCGGTATTCAGTTACAAAGAAAATTCGATTTCAGTTTCTCAAATCACTTTCGTCGTAAACTTATATTTAAGGTCGAAGGTTTATGTTCTTCACGTAGCTTCAGAAAATTAATTCGCACCGTAAACAAGCGTCGAAGTTACGATTTGTTTCATTAAATAAAATTAACAGACATAATGCATTTACGTATCTACCATTAGAGGAACGTGAAAATGAGAAAAATTCTTTGGAGAGAAAGATAAACGAATTTAAGACGAACTGAGAAAGATGGGAAGTATTATACTTGCTCGATACATTGATTTTTTGCAAAACATCGTCAAGCTGGAAACACAGAGCTTGGTAAGGAAACAAAGCTAAGAAAAACAATGTAGCATAGTCTAGTGAAATGAATGTCAAAATAAGGAAAAAAGTTAAAAAATTAGCGCTCAAAGTTTTACTTTATAGAGTTGTTAGGTGGGTCCTTCCTTAAGGGTATCATACAAGAAGTTACACTTTCTAGACCTTTTTTTAGTTTTGAGAAGGGGAGTATTTATCCCTCAAAATTCGGTTCAGCGCGTTTTTGTTGATAAAAATAGCTTAGCATCAAATTTCCTATAAAAAAAGTTTGATGTAGTTTTTTGTTCAATGACACTTTTCTCCTCCAGATAGTCTTGAAAACAACCATTCTTCGAGGAATATGATCAATAGCTTATTAAGTGAAACGTAACTGGTAATTATCATACTACTGAGATAGTGAGTAAACCCAATATATACTTGTCATCCATCCACCCTCATTTCATAACCCCTAATCACGCCATCAGCTTTCACAGCCTACCCATTCTCATTAAAAAATTCTATTCTTCCAGCCCCCTCCCTTAATCCATAATCATCCTCTCTACCATCACTGTTCACCTGCTCTGATAAAGCAAAACTGGAAAGGCCGAGGAGATAGTAAAGGTTTATTGAACGTGGGTAGATGGTAACAAATAAATATTATGTTTATTATCTAAATGGCATGATAATTGCGAGTTATATTTCACGTATAAGTAATGCTACTGAACACATTCACTGAAGAATGGTTGTTTTCAAGACTTTTTGGCGGGGAAGAGGGTCATCGGGGAAAAAATACATCGAACGTATTCGTAGAAAATTTTAGATGAACAATTTTTTACAAAACTATTTTTATTACAGTATTGAAATTTACAGAGAAAGATGCGAAGAACTGAATTTTTAGGGATAAACACTCCCTCCCTAAAATTTTAAGAGGCCTAGAGAATGTTACTCTCAGGGATTCACCCCAACAACTCTAAATAGTTAAAGTAGGTGTACTAATTATTATTTTTTTTTGTGAAATTTTACTAGAATATTGGTTTTTGCGAATGATAATTTCAATCACAAATGAGAGCACGAAATAGTCAAGATGGCAGGTGGGTCCCGAACCAACGAACTTACGATGGCGAGGCCAAGCACAAAGAGGCACCCCTTAGTAGCAATGTTAAAAAACCTGCTAAAAGTGGAACCTTTGAAGAAATAGGTGTTTTTAATGCTAACTTTACTATCGATTCTGTGAAAATTTAAACAAATAAAGCTTATTCCCTCAACTGAGAAATAAATTACAAGGCTCTTCATTATACAGAATAGTAAATTTTATAAAAAAAAAAAAATCGACTGCGTTAATCTGAATGAGTATCTCTCATTGGTGGATATGCCTAAATTTATGACACTAATTTTTTCAATCTTTCAATTCTCATTTTCTTCAATTCCACTGTTCTAATTTTTCAATTTTTAAATATGAATAGCCTAGGACATTCTCCGGATGGTCAAGAACATTTTAAGCCTAGTTTCATTAAAATCTATAAAGTACCAAAGATACTTATTCTGAGCGAACGAAAATCCGTTATTTCCGGAGATAGGACATACCAAACATATAACCTCCTCCGTGCGCATTCGGTAAAAATACACTTTCGAGTTTAGACTATAAAAACCAGCCTAACTGAAAAATCACACTGTCCATTTTTGCTCTGAGCCTGTCAACTGAAACTTTTAGAAGACGATATCCAAAACTGTAAATGGAGAAAAATACAATCAAAAATAAAAATGAAAATATACTGCTCAGTTACTCATTCATTTCGTTTTGATTTAAAAATAATTGTAAGAAATTCATTTGGCAGTTAAAATGGTTACCACATAAAAAAGACCTTCGAGGAAATAATTAAAAACTCCAATAAGTTTTTCAGTTTTTCAGAAAATTTTGAAGTCAACATTGCACCAATTACCGATTTGAATGGAGGTGAGAATCAAATGTAAGTTAGCCTCATGGTATATTTCATTTAAAACATCTAATTCACACACTTAAAAAAAAGTCGTACTCATCAGATTTCAACAGAATCATACTCATTTCACTCGCTCCTTCCTTTCGACTGCCCTCTGTGAGCTACAATCCCTTTCTGAAAATTATCAAGGTACTTGTTTCCAGTCCAAAAACTCAGTCCTCCGACACTTTATTCTACTCTGCCTTCTGACATTTCTGAACTCCCTAATGATTCACCCTCTCGTGTGACCTATCTCACTTGATATCTTCACATTTGCAATAACCTTGAGGTAATATAATCAAAGAGCTGGCTAAATTTTATGGGCTGCTAGTTACATTAATGAAAAAAAAAAAATTTTAACGTAATATTTTTTTTTCTTCACCTTAGGAGAGAAAAAAAGATGTTCATGGAATTGAATTACAAATTCTAAGAAATACATTTTCTGCATTCATAAATCATTAAATAGAAAAACGTTTGCACTAAATATAAAATTTTCAATCATATGATATACAAACAAAATTTCATAGCATTCGGTTCTTTCCGGTTTCAAAGAAATGACATATAAGCTCGAACAACTGAATATTTAAGCACTTGAAAAAAGAGTAAAAAAAAAAAATGTAAGAAGTTACACCACGTCCAACAACATTACTCTTTTAAGAATTTTCTGTTAACAAACCTTTTCAGGACTACAATATTTTATTGAAAATGGACAGAACATTATCGAAGACTGACAAAATAAATTTTTCATCTTTTACAGAAACTCTACCAGATTTAAGGAACATTTGACGCATTGAAAAATGAAAATTACAAAAAAAATGTTAAAATGCAATTTTTAAAAAATGAGAAAAATCCACTTGACGAAGGGAAGAATCAAAAGTTATCAACTAAGTTTCAATAAATCCACATTATTGGTGGAGGGGGTAGAGAATAAAAAAAAGTAATAATTTACTTCCAACAGTTTCGCCCTTCTCATACTGCATTATTTGATTTTCCATAATTTTTATAGAGGTATATGAACTGACCTTTCTTACCATCTATAAGTAATAGATTCTATATGTTTTAATGCAAATTCATATTTCCGTTCAGCAAAATTAACTAATAATCCATACCGGTAACCAGTTCTCTTGTCTAACACAGAAAAAACTACACGCGAAAATTAATGACTCGGCGTTCGTAATGCAATTCCCAATACGTTCATTTTTTCCTGGTAATTTCATTGAAGTGCATCCAGCGACAGGTATTACAGCAAGCAAAGACGGAAAAATAAATAAAAAAAGGGGAAAAAACCTGCTGAGAGGAAATGAGCGAGGAAAAAAAAAACCGAAGTTAACGAGGAATGTACACGCAGAATCGAGGTTATTAAACTTTTCATGCAAAATGAAACGAGAAAAGGCTTTCTAGCAATATCATGCCCAAGAAGCGTAATTACAACAATACAATATACGTAATATAATAAAAGGAAAACCTTATTTTTGTTCTCTTTGCGGTCTAGACAAAATATTTTCGTTAACTTGAGATGACAATATATTAAATTGAAAATGTCACAAACGATACTGAGAATCTTCAGAGCACTTTCGACTACGTGGTACCATTGCTGCTTATGGCAGCTGAAGGAGGTAATACTGTGCAAACGGAATAATTGATTTCGTTTTTCACCCACGAAGAAATCTTAAGTGGAGAACGCCTATTGTGAATGAAAATAGAAATTTTCGAATACACGAGGTACAGTTCACAATAAAAATCAACGAATACGTTCAAAACATCGTCATAATATTGTGCACTTCAACTTTCGAAAAAGTAGGAACATATCAACGAAATTTAGAGTGAAATTCTTCACTCGGCGTAGCCCTTTCAATTTTAGCAAAGTTATACGCAGAATATGTAAGTGCTTAGTCGAGTTCCATAAATGCTGAGGGCCGCAGAAACCCAATAAATTCGGTATGCGATGACAGCTGCATTACAAGAATCTTCTAAAGTTAATTTCCGTTTTGAATGAAGTATAAAATAAATAATAATAATAATAATAATAATAATAATAATAATAATAATAATAATAATAATAATAATAATAATAATAATAATAATAATGATAATGATAATAATAAAATGGAGGTGTCATTAATTCCAAAAAGAAAATGTTAAACATTATTTAAATAGTGTAATAAAATCTAAAAACACGAAAGTTTTAATTCCCTTTTTCTGCTGGAGCTGAAATTAAGGATTTTGAAACAGACATGCATACAACATAATTATGTTGACAAAGTATACCAGACTTTCACTTGGCCTTACGATATGCATTTCTCAGCATATGTTGACGAACACATCGAATATTTAATTAAAAAATTTAAAACGAAAAATTTTCGATAAAACCAATCACTTGTTTTCGAATACGATTTAATGCAGGTTAAGTGATCAAGAGCCAAGACTAGCAAAGGGTGCGATTGCCCTCCTCCTTACTTATTTTTTTTTAATTGTCACTTTTAAAATTTGTAGAAAATTTTAGTAATAGATATGCGATAGCGGATTCTATAGATGTTAAATTTCTCAAATTTTTAAAATTTTCAAAACTGACGAACAAAAAAAAACCCTAAAAAAATAAGCGAGTGTCGCTGTGGACACACCTACTCATGAAGGATTGATGGGTACACCTGAAAATATCTAACCATAATTGAAACGGTAAATTTTCTATTAACCCTTTAATGCCTAATGTATACTATAGGATACATCCTCTTCATTAGTTCAAATAAAATACAGATTTGGTTAATTCAGTAAACTGGATAGTGGATGTTGTAAATTTACCCTTCATTTACGCTATATACAACTAAGAAGTCCCTTGATCAAATACATGAGCTGATATGAATTGTTGATTATAAGCTGTTATCATGAAACACAGAACTTGTCAAACAGCTTCATTTATTATTTTATTTTAAGTCCATAAAAAGTGCAAAAGTGGTTAAATTTTTCAACTTTCTATTAAAAGAACATCAAAGGTAAGATAATGGGCAAAAACTTCATTAATATATCTAATTATTATCAATCTAGTATCGATTAAAAACATATGTATCTTATAATGCACATCAGGAAGTTTACTATAATCACAGGTTTGTATCTTATAGGACACATTGGGCTGAATCAGTCATGAAATTTCCACCAAAATCGCAGTCAAGGAGCTCTAAAATTTTGTCACTATGTTTTTCTCAGTGCTTTTATTTATTTCATAATAAATGATAAAATTTAACTATTATGATTCATTTGCATTTCCAAAAGTTCTAGCCAAGTATAACTAATGTGATTTATTTTAAAAATTTTTTTATGTTTTTATTGTTTTAATTTACTTACCTCTGTTTTGTTTATTTTTTTTAATTTTACTTTTTATATTTACAAGAACTTAACCTTATGTTTATCTAATATATTTGGATAATTTATCAATTGAAGGAAGCAAAAAAAATTGAAAGGCTTGAAAGAAAATAATGATTGACTATTATCCAAGTATATTTGATGAACAAATTTAAATTTTAAATTTTCTATAGATATAAGTTAATGATTTAATCATAGTTTTGTCACATTACTTTATTATTTTCTTTCAATATCTTCTTTTTTTTTTGTTTCCTTCAAATTGATAAATTATCCAAATTACTTGGCTCATTAAAATTGATTACTTTTATACTAGGTAGCAGAATATCTACCTACCTCTATGAATTTTTACTTTTGAAATATTTTTTGTAGTGTTTTTCTCTTTCATAATAATTATATTTGTTGGTATATTTCTGATGAATTTATTCTAGAGGGAAATGGAGGGAAAGGACCAAAACATCTTAAAATTACATTAGGTACATAATCAACTTCCTACTCTTTTACAATGTTACAAAACTTTTTTTTTATAACTCGCGTATTTTTGCACATTATTTAATTTTATACTATTTTGAATGATTCAATGGTCTGAAAGAAAGGTGTGACATTGAACTATATGATTAGATTCCACTTTGGAGTGGAAATTTAAAATTTATTCTTTCCCCTCCAAGCATTACCCAATGTATCCTATAAGATACGAATGAAATTTTGGCCTTAGACAAAAAATATTGGCATTTTTCACATATATTCTCATAATTAGGCCTAAGATAAACTAAAAAAGGGAGAATTTTTTTTTTTATCAAATATCCTAGAAGTGGGCATTAAAGGGTTAATTTGGGTTTTTTATTTTGTCTATTTTTAAACTGTTAAAGATGAAGAAACAATTATATAGATAGTAGATACATGCAAATTTTTTCCTCTTTTCCAGTTTGATAATTTGAATAGCGGTTGAGGAATCATTGAGTAAAAGAGGAGAGGTTTATAGATTCCAAAAAGGGAAAAAAATTTTATTTTTTTCGTTCATTTATTTTCAAAATGCTGAAAATTAGAGAAAAATTAGATGAATAATAAATTTATGCTAATTTCTTCCTTTTCCCAATGATACCAACCTCAGCTCTCTAGCTTAAAAAGCGGCTGAGGAATCAGCGAGTAAAAGATAAGAAGTTTCTAGAATCCAAAAAATGGAAAATTTACCATTATTTGCAGTTTTTTTCGTTCGTTCATTTCTAAATTAGTAAAGATGATGAGAAAATCATACGGAAATTTTGTAAATGTTCTCCTCTTTCCAGTAATGTCAACATCAGTTCTCTAGCTTAAATAGAGGCTGAGTAATCATTGAATGAAGTATAAAAGGTTTGCTTTAAAACCGAAATGTCTTCAACTTCAATTAACAAAGGATACGCACATACAACCACAAAAACACATCAACTAGTCTTACGATCTGACGCTCGTAAGTCTCGCGTAGCCCCTACCGAGAGCTAAGGTGTTTACACATCGAAAATGTCATCAAATAATTTTTTTCCGCCTTGAATAAACCCTGTCTACACCCCTCTTACAGGCGGCTCCAGGGGTTTATGACTCCTTCAAAATCACGTGAACATTTTTTAATCCTTCTTCTGCGAGCGCATAGATACCTTTGTTTTTTTTTCCTCCAAAAAATAATCTCGTTTGTTATTATCTCACTAAATGTGGTCTTTCAGAAACGCCTTCAACCTCCTTCACTTACTCCTGTCAGAGATTTGTGTTTAATGTAATTCAAAACGAAGAACGTACGTACAAAATAAAATCAATATTGTTTTTACAATACTGATATCTAGGGGTTGTGGGGGAGGGTAGGGAACGGGACCATGATAAATAGCAATATTAAATTTTTTATTAAGATATGATTCCAATTGAACTTTTATCCCCACCTACAGTATTAGCAATACCTAGGTCAATTACATCGTCTTTACACAACTCACAATGTTGTGGAATTTATAGGGTAAAATAACCGTAGAAAAGTCATTAAATTTCCTCTTCCTTTCCAAAAAAAAAAAAATTTGGACAATTGTTAATCTCGAAATTAAATTTTTCAACTAAAAAATTTACAAACAATTATAACTCCCATTTTCTGTTCTTTTTCACGCTGAGAGTGTTTCGAAAAAGAAAGGATTAAACTTGTGCAATGGACAAAACATGAAGAAAGTAAGAAAAAAATCAATAGATTAATAAAAATATTATGAGAGCAATAAACATTTTTAAGTTTTAAAAAATCGAATCTTCGGAAAATATTTCGTAGAAAAATTATTTTTCCAAGGAAGAAATACGATCTTAATCTATTGCATTATCTAGTTGAAGTTTTTCAGGACCAATGAGACAATATTGAATGAAAACAACAAATCTTTTTTTCTTCATTAACTATATTTAATTTTCAGATCAACTTTAATAATTCCTTCAGCAGATTTCTACATTCAAATTTTTCCAGGCCCAAGTGTCGGTGAAACCAAATTTAAAAATTTTTGCGGAAATTAAAATATGTAATGTTTAGGACCTTAGGCCACTGTAGTCGATATGAAAAAATAGAAACTAATTTTTCAAAGAAAAAAAGTGCTGCACTCACGGTCAAGGTATTCGCATTATTTTGGATGCGTATTCAAGAGTCATTTACTGAAACCAGTTGATTTTGACGGTCTTCGAAATGCTACGACTTAAGAGGGAGTCTTGGAATTTCAAGTTCACGTTATCTCCTTCCTCACTCAGCCATGACAAGAAGTAACAAAATAAGTGAACACGAAAATATCTCGAAATTCGAACATTATTGATACAGACTGAAAATGACAGAAGAAGATAAGTCAAGTAAGAGTCGAAACAGAATCGGAAAATACCTACTCATTATCATCGTAATTTTATAAAATTTTGAAGAACGAATGAAAGTTCGAATTTTGTTCAAAAATTTCATCGCGGAAAATGTTTTAAATCTGAAACTTAATTTCACTAGTCTAAATTCATCTTCATTTGTAGAAATTAGGGCAGAATACGAAATTTTGGTAATTAAAAATTTTTCAAAATATGTAGAGTTGCAAATCTCTACCTACATGAAATATGACCAGCACGATAAAAAAAATATTTCATCGAGTACCGGGTCAACGAATCACAAAATAAATATTTGTTGCCTACAGACAAGGACAATGAAACGGTCTCAAGGGCGACAACGAAATACGAACCCACTGAAAAAAAGATTCGTACAAAACAACATTATCCCATCCCATCGTACAAATACAGCTGTCATTTTCAATGTCTGTGTAGGGCTATAGGCTGCGTACTGAAATCAATGCATGCATAAAAAACCGGCGACGACCATAAACGAGAAGGGCGAGTGTTTTCAAAAGCCACAAATAATTCAATTATTGATGCATTTATAAAGCGAGCGAAAGAAAACAATGTGAATACTTACATTTTTCTAGAACCATTTCCGTAGGCCAATAGAACGTATTCTGCGCAAAAAACATGATCATTTTATTGAAGTACAAATAAATTAATTCCCAATATTCGTTAATTTTGGACGTGTAAACCATGATGATGCTTTGGTAACAAATATTCTTAAAAATGAATAATCACGACCGACGTTTGGAACTTAAATGAACGTAGTGGCCAGATAAATCTAAGTGAATTAAGACACGACTAAACGTTACAGATTGATTGGATATTGTAGAGAATTTTTAAAGATAAAGAGTAACAAAGAGTTACGTGTTATCTGCAAGTTAATCTTCGGCTTTTGTTAACAATATCGAGTAACACATAGCGGTGAAAAGAATGTAGGTAAAACTCACCAATAAAATAAATTCGTAAGAAAGACAAATGGTTGCTGATGGATGTAAAAAAAAATGTCACAACGTTCGTCAAAATAGTGAAAATTTAAAACAGTCACTCGAATAAAAGAGATCTACATCTAATTCAAAATAAAGATGAAAAATCTAGTCAAGTCTGCAAGACTGGATTAATGTAATTGTAATACGTTTCGTCGAACAAAGAATGGACAACTTCAACAGATGTTTAACGTTTTTAAAGGCGCCAGATTTTTGTATTTCATACTATTTACCATGTAAAGTGCAGGTTTCAATTAGGTTGCCACGTAAGACCAAAACGGAGGAAAACTGGTTGTATGTGATGTGACATTATTTAATACGAAATACTTATTTTTCATTTCCTATTGTCAACGTAAGTTTCTTTTAATTAACATAGAAGATTTAACACTTATCTTAAATTCTTCAGGTTTTACTTTTACGAAATGCTTTTTTGATTTGTAAATATCTCATGAAAAGAAATATGAAATCTCAAATGAGCATCGCTCGTTTTTCAAAATGAACCTAAAATTGGTTAGTCGCTCTTTTCTTCAAAAAATTACCAATTATTTATTTATTTGAGATTTTTAGAAGAAAGCGGAGACAGACAATGGGAATACCAAGCATCGTAGCGTAGCATGAAAATACAAATAAACGTTTGAATATTTGAAAACCAAAAAATAATCTCAAAAGCCTCCTATTGTCTTATTAAGGACTTTGGGTTAGGGTGTTTTCTTCCCTCAATTTTTCTTCAACGAAAATGATTAACTTTTCAATTTTATTTATGGTTGGATTGAATTTGATCGAAATGATAAACGAAGTTGCACGGTTTTTAGTTTCTATTTTTATTTAATCTTATAATTCTCACGGAAATTTTGTTATAATTTTCGTTTATTTCATATTTTATAAAAGTAAGAAAAAGTCATAAGATCAACTTTTGAAATTTTATGAAACATCAAACGTGATTCAGGGAAATGGGGTAAAACCTGAATTTTGTTGTCGACGGAAAAAATAGAATTTATTTTTTCACTTCCATTAATCACTTCAAAAATATATAACCAGCTCGAAAGATAGGTTTGAGAACTCCAGTAGTTCACTACAATGGGAAAGTGAAACAAATAATAAATTATAATAAACTCAAAAAAATTGAAACTTTATTTAAGAATCTTAGAAAAAAGACTTCAATAATATACGACTGTGTACGTAATTAACGACAAACAGTACTAAATAAGGAAGAAAACTAGGTAAAAATCGTGACGGATTTCGATCCGAGTGAAATCCACCATTAATTTTACCAGAGGAGTACAGAAAAAAACAGGTGAATTTAAAAACTGAGAAAAATTATTTATACATAAAGCGTAAGTTATAACGAACGTGAATTATATTTTACGAAGTATTAAATTTCGTTTTTAAATTTTACTAAATGGTGAACATCCATCATCGAGGAAAGCCTAATCTCCTCAAAAATAAACGCATCACATCCGAAGACAGGTGTAAATAAAGTTGGTCACCAGGTACACGTTTTTTCTTGATCGACAAAAGCAATGAGCATTCGCTCAAACGAATATAATGATACGACGGAGGAAAAGTATTCTGATAAAATGTGCACAAGTTAAAAATAGATCCTATTTAGTGCTACGATTCCTTTATATGGGCATTTTTGAGAAAAATTAACGATAACCTCCACGGCATCGGCAATGTACGGCTCATACAAAAATATTACATCGGTTAAAAGTGCATGTATTTCGATAATGGTAATTATTGAACATTTTTCAACATAGAGACAGGGAATTGTAAGTTCAAAGGGTCTTCTTGGGTGACCGATTTTAGGAACTAAATCGCAGCACAATAAGATAGCAATACGATGAAAAATTGAGAACTAATACAAAAAACAAGTTATTTAGTTTGGTAACTCGAGGAATAAGTTCGATGAGGACAGCGAGGAAAATTCACGATTACCCACGGCCTAAAAACATTTTGATTCGTTATAACACTACGAAATTCTTTTCTTTTTTTTTTTACCCCATTTTCATAATTTAAATATAAATACTGTATATTATAAAATAACGTTTATAATATAATTCAAAACGTTAAAACAAGAGATAAATAAAGAGAGGGGGACTGAGGAAATTTGAATGAACGTTTAAAGGAATGAGAAACATCTTCATTATATAAAACATTTTCTTACATTATAAAAACAACTGCGTGACAATGGTAATAACACAAATTCAATATAAATTAAAAAAAAATTACATAAAATAATAATAATAATAATAATAATAATAATTATTATTATTATTATTATTATTATTATAATTATTATTATAATTATTATTATTATTATTACTATTAATAGAATAACGGCGCATTAGAAAAAATAAAAGCCATTAACAAGTAATTGATAAAATAAAGAATGTAATCCAGACGTGTGTGCTTAAAACAGAAAGGTAAGATTATAATGACATACCGCGAGCCATCTACCGGTTTATGGACCTGTAAAGAACAAACATAAGTAATTAAGGAATTGAACCATTAAATAGTTGATACAAAGTATTATGGAATAGTTCATTACGAATATCTTTGCAGGTATTCAGTGATAACCTAATTGTTAATGATTAACAGCAGTTGATGGAGTTCATAATTTCACAATAATTAGTAAACAATAATGAACTAGGCAATGTAACGCAGCTTACTTCCAGAAACTTAAGGGACCTACATGGCGAAAAACAAAAAAAAGAAAGACGAAAGCCATACAACAGTAGGCACAAAATTCAACATTTACGTTACTTTTTCCATTAAAAAACATGATTTTTTTTACAGTATAAACATCGTCTGAACAGAGAAGTAGATATCTCACTGACTGATACTCGGTCATATGGATTAGCTCAAGCTAAAAGATAATACTTTGTTGAATCAACCAAAGAAAATGGCTATAAAATTAAAAATTTCAATGCGATTCAAGTTTTGACGTCACTCAAACAGTTTTTTCACCCCTATTCTCATTTCTTAATTTTCCCAAAGTGTATTCATACATTACATCGATGTAAACCGGTGTATAAAGAAAGCAAACACAAAAATCTGAATTTCGAAAAAAGAGCTCTCATCAAAGCGAGCTTACGTAAGATACTATTAAAAAATTCGAATGTAGTATCCTAGACTCCAGATTAGGAGATTCCAACCAGAAGAAGATGAAGAAAGCGGAGAAGAAGATTCTAGAAAACATTAGCACCGAAACAATATGTTTCATTCAAAATGGAATTTCGAGACTTTCTTTCATAATGAGTCATCAGTCGACACAGGATGCCCAACAAATAAGAAAATACAGTAAAATTTAAATTCACTAATCTAGAGAAACATTTATATGCATCGACCTAAAATAAGGAAAATACAGTATAAAAAATTTTATTTATTCTTCGCCAATTTGTTGACGAATTAGTAAAATAAATATACGATGGGTTCTATTCTATGCAAAACATGAGCATCGAAATGGTACACAAAAACTGAGAAGAGTATTAGAAAAACTCTCTGTTTTAGGTAACCAATTGGAAAATCAAAGTGAACTTCATCTGAAAGAACATAAAGGTGCGAAAATTAGAATAAATTTTGGGAAATTTCTTCATTCAGGGAAACCATAGGAAAAGGGGAGTCCGATAAATGAAAAATCTAATGCAAAATTTCGATTCAACATCTTAGAAACTATGAAAACGACACAAATTGTAGAAGTATTCGGTTAATATTTCTATTTTCAGGTACCACAAGGGACCAGAAATGGATTAAATTAAAAATCTTATATAAAATTTTAATGAATCGTCACAAAAACGAGTATGGAACAGAGAGCATGTTTAACAGAAGGGGAATTCGGGAAAATTCATTTTTTTAAATTAGGTAATTTTAAAACGTAGCCTTTGAACAAGGAGAATGTTTTTGCAATGACATACTTCGGATCATCGAACTGCAATAGCTTATACACCAACACTTTTCTCTTACGATGTGAGGAAGAGCGTTAAAATTAATGACTAATGACACAGATGACGGCACAAATGAAAGGAAAAGAGCTCACCGTTTCTTCTCGTTAACAAGTGCATGATTTTTTAGGAGACTGGTCGGTAAGCGTTGTGCGTCCGGGTTGCGACGGTTTGTGTTGGACACCAGATTCGGTTGCATTTAAATCTAACCTGGAAAATGCAGAAAATAAATAAATGGTTTTAATCGTTTACGAAGGAATCATAAATTGTATACAACACGACGTTTACTCGAATACCACAGTCGTGATTATTTTCGATGATCTTGACCGTCGACTAATATACAATAATGGACTGGGATCAGTCGAACTGAAAGTTAATCAGACACTTTCCTACCTTCCCCTTAATTTTGTGGTTTATAACATACAAGCCATTCAGAGGTATAAACACGGGCATAGTTCGTGAAATAGTGAGATGTTGAGATAGAAAACGTCCCATTGCGATAATACGGTATTCCTGGTCCATTATAGTGAGTATAAAGTCGAAGATCTCGACCATCCCCACCTCCACTCTGACGTCAATATATTATCCAGAAGCTGCTGGATAAAATGACAAGATAGCAACAACCTTTCAAAAAATCAGGCTGGATGACGTAGGGATCAAGTTTAAACGATATTCATTCATTCATATTCGAGAATGACAAAATAATATGCTCCCGAAAAAAATTAAATTATAACTAGCAGCGCCTGAGTGAATAATTCGCACAGATAACATCGATAACAACTATTACTAATCAGTCCATCCGTTTTGGCGCAATCAGTCTGGACACACCTTTACTCTTTTCCCTCAAGTATTCACTCTTCGCCACAATTTTTGAAAATATTTATGGTATTCCGGCATCAAGCGCGTAAAGCCATTTTCATCAAAACTTTTTTCATATAAATCTGTCCATTCATGAATGAGCGAGTACGGTCTACGGTTACTAATAGCTGGAAACATTTTCGAACGTAATAAAAGTGTTAAGAAAAAAAAAAAGATTTTGAATTCCGAACTAAACGGCAAATCCAAGTATAATGAACGAATCCGCGGGTCTTTATACAAGTATGAAGGGAACGATAATGAATGAACCAACCTGCCGTCCTGGATACACTGGAAAATCTTTTTCGCCGTCTCGACAAAAGCTTCTTCAACATTATCACCACTGAAATAAATTAGAGAACATTCATGATGACAAAGATAAGTGAATATTACGTCTTTCAAGAGTTTGAACAAGAACGGCTGACCATTTCACTTGTGATGTTGATGTATTATAATGTTTTTGGGTTCCTTTTTTTTGGTCTCGAATATTCGGACATTTCACCGCAAACCACAATCAAGTGAAAAAAAAAAAAAGAAAAGAAAGTTATATCTCGACAAAATATTAGATACCATATTCCCAAAACTTCAAACTTCTACTTTATGTCACCAATGAACTGATCACTGAATTGACTAAATCACGCAGAATCGAAGACAATTTTCACCAAGAACCACCATATTATCCTAAAATTGATCGTTTCGGAGCGGCATTTCAATTTGAAAATAGAGTATAGTTCGAAAACGTGGAAAGTTGGAAACGACAAAGCAATGATAACGAATCGTCTCACGCGGAAGCACGTTTCATTACTGAAAATATATGCAAGGTCAAGTACATGGTTTATTTTTCCATTCTCACTGAAATTACGTGATGAATTTACCACGTAATTACAACAGAAATAATTTTATTTCGCCAAGAGAACTGAGTATTTTAATATTTCCTAATTATCACAAATCTCCTGGTAAGTCCCGAAATTTTTTCACACGCTTCGAATGCACTTATACCACCCATTTCGAGTGTTCACACTCCGCGTTTTCGTTAAATAAGTATACGAATGGTTTCTACACGATGGAATATAGGATAAGAAAAACTCACGAAAACACCAAGTAACTACTCGAATTTCTTGAAATAAACATTCATGCCGGAGAAGATAGAAATAACTAAACAAGATTCGGGGATTCAAAAGTGACAAAAACATGCCACTTGTCTTTTTTGCCTCGGTTCTGTAGCGTATTTTTCTAATTTGGGATTCTCCAATTAGGTACAGGTGGAAAATGAGTAAGCCTGTCAAATGGTTCAGAATATAGGATTCCTGAGCAGAGTTCGGTATTTTATTTTATTGGCAGTTTCGGTAATCAAAACGAGCGCTAATTCATCGAATTTGTTCATTACGATCGAAAAGAGGGAAATAAAAGACTAATATACATGTGACTAGGAAAGGGGAGAAACAACTCGAACCATGTCACTGAATAAACAGCTCCCCTGCCAGACGATATTATTTTAGCTGGCACTGATAATAGTCGCTCAAAATTGAATAAACATTCATTGGAAGAATACTGCAGGTAGTTAAAGGAAAACAAAAACACTTGTTGCGATGGCTGTGTTATTTAAACATCAGCCAATGGGAATGAAAAATCAAAAGAGATCTAAGCTTCGTTTATTTCGAATACATAATCCTAACATTGGAACCGCTTTATTTCTCATTAGCTTCTGTGGCGGAAAACTGAAATTCTGACTCGTCACATCATTGAAGAGTGAAGTTGTAAGTTTTTTGAGTAGTTTTTCTTAACATAGGCAAATTTTTAAAAGTAAAAAATAGCCTGGGTACTAAAAAATGATATAAAAATAATAAAATAAGTAGTACCAAGGAAAAATTTTGATTTTTTTTTTGATCTTGTTCTTCAATTAGAAATCAGTGCGTAGATAATTTTATTCAACGATGAGCTTGACAATTAGAAATATGTCATCCTTCCCCATCGGAGTACAACAAAAATCTAAATGTTATGAATCGATTATTTTTAAAAAATTGAAAAATTGACTTCGAATTATTCAGACACAAAACCAAACACAAGTTTTCTTTACAAAAATCTATGAATTAAAAAAAAAAAAAAACACGGAATAACCACAATAGTGCGTGTTTAAATTTATTGGCACTATTTCTATTTGTTTGAATATGGAAAATTCTTGGCCCTATTTCTTAAGATATTTAAATTATTTTTTGTAGATAAGTATGACCTTGTAGAAATAAAATACCAATATTAGCAGAAATAATTCACCTGATTGGGAGAAAAAAAAAGGAAATCGTTAATTTTTAATTTGCGGTTGTCTTCTTCCGATAAAGTGAACCTAATTAATTTCAGAAGGTCCTAAATGACTAATTAAATAGTGAACGCCGCTATTGATTTCATTTTCATTTTTAAATCATCCCGTTCGTCAAACGTAACCCATCAGAATTTTCACTTTAATAAATTAAAATAACGAATGGATACTGAATAATAACTGAAAGTAGAGCAAGTAAAAGGGTCAGAAATTTAATACGTCCGTTTGAAGGCGATGAGCGATCTAACACAGCATTGAATTTATTCGGTTCACTTTGTTCAAAATGAATTAGTTCATTTTTGGGTTTACATTCTATTCACCAAGTTCAATCGAAACTTTGGTTCAGACAAATAAGCTCTCAATAATCCTGAACCACTGAGGCCAAAGACTGCAAGATTACTCTATCAAATTACACCATTCATGAAAATTTTTCAACTCTCAGAATAGAACAATTACTTGATAATAATAATAATAATAATAATAATAATATAATTTTGGGTTTTTTTGATCGACATATTGGCGTGTGGCTCTTTTTTTGGTCCCACTAACGAATTATTTCTGCTGAAGACATGCAAACAAACACACCGAATAATTCTCTCATTACGTCAGTTGGATATGGCAGAAAGTGGCTGCACTCTTAACACTTAACACTTCTTAAAAATAGGCTCTCTGGTTTGTATAAATTCTGCATTAATTTTTTGAATAGGCTGTTCGATTTTTTAAGGCAGAACTCTAAAAATTTTTCCTCTCAATAAGTGCCAAATTTTCTGACCTGATTCGGTGAAGGATTCTGATAAAAAGTTATCTTCCAAAAAATATATGATCAGCTGATTGCGTTTGAATCACATGCTTTTGAAACGAGGAAAATTCTTGTAATTTATAGTTCAAATTCGAGATATAAATTTTTTGAGTTTTTGCCCTTCACAAAACTGACACAGAATTACTACAACCTTGGAGTGTAATTGAGAACGAACCTTTAACAAAATTTGTTCCTAACTAAGTTCGGAGTGAGGTACTTGTTTTTTTACCATATTGAACACAGTTATCAACACAATGTATCAACACTCTACACCTATAAAGGCAGCAGCAAAAAACAAATTTAAACCAGCAGTTCTTGTTCGTAGTACTTCAAAACGTCGTCCTTACGTTTTTGCGCTCGCCTCGACAAACATAAGTCCATTTTCATCGGCAAACTGTTTCGCTTCTTCGTACGCAACATCACGTTGATCTTTCAGATCAGATTTGTTTCCAATCAGGAATATCACCTATTCAAGAGAAGCCAAAGTTAAAAAAAAGAAGAAAAAACATTCAATTACTTATTTATAAATTTAAATGATCTAAAAAAAAGGAAAGAACAGGGCTGAGTCGTAGACATGGCTGCAAGTCTCTTGGTTGTAAATACGTCACACGTGGTTGTTGGGTGTGTGTCTCCATACAGCCTACATTTAAAACATTTCATTTTAGTTTTTTTTTCTCTCATTTTAGTGCGGTCATTTTCCGTCAACCTTTAGTCATCACATTTTTTGTCAAAACAAACTCGGCTAATAGGTTCAACGTACTTTTATAACTAATCTAATTAAGTTTTATTCCCTATAAATCGTGATATTTCCTATCATAAAGATATGTCAATAGTTCTCATATAGGGCTGCAGTTTCTTTCCCGGAAGGATCTAATAAACGATTTTTCGCGGGCTTTCAAATACACAAACTCGGACATTTTGATTCACTTTTGCATTTTTTTTGTATGATTGTGACGGACTTTCACACTATTTGTAAATGAAGATATTCAGACATAAATGTAATTTCTATATAATTACAAAACACATTACACTTTTTTCACACACTTACGCACATTTTTTTTCGGAAATGATTTTCGATATCAATAGATCTCACATAGACGAAACTAATGACAGCTTGTGGATGACGTCCAGTCCGGAGTTTATCAGTTTTACTGGAAAAGCGAGTGTGCCAATTTCTAGGCAAAATGTTGGATGCGACCAACACTCAATAACTGGATGTATGTATGACCTTGAAAATTAGTCTGTTATACTCTCTGAACCCCTCACTTCAATTTTTTTTTTCTTCTACTTCCAGCTATCATTTTTTTCAAACAATTAAAAGTAGACTGTTATACAATTTTTCGGCATTCAAGTTTTTGAATCACATATCCATCACGAAGAGTAAGCCGTATTCTACGTCAAAAGTTAAAAAATAGTTATTTGTCATAAAGTGTACAGTCCGTTCAAAATAAGAAGCGCCAGGTGCTCGCACACTAATTGACTATGATAACGATAAAATGCTGCAATCAGAAATCATTTGATGGTGCATTCGCTGCGTCGTTATCGTGTGTGAGAGCGTTCCCTTTTTACCCGCACCCGCCGCACCACACGGCTATTGTGTATTTTCTGATGCGGATGGCTCTTCTTATTTTGAATAGACTATATAAAGTATCAATCACTTACTTTCCACGCAAGTCATACATTATTTTTTGCAACATTCCCTCTCCCAAAAAAAATTCAAAATTAGTTTTTTTTTTAAGAAACAAAATAATAAATAATTTTATTTTTTTTAAACTAAAAAATCTCCTTACATCTCACCTCCCCAACCACAGAAAAAATTACTCAAAAAAATTTTTCAGAACCAAATAATTAACTCAATAACTTCGCTATACACAAAACAAAAAACTGAGAAAGTAGTCGTGCTATAGAAGAAAGTGATCGAGGCGTGCAAGAAAGTCAACTCGAAAGTGCGCAGGCGCCCAACAATATTTTTTTGCGTCGTATTGAAATTCGCTACTTCTTATTCATCAAGGGGCACTAAAAAACATATTTTTCCCACTGAACGAGGATGATTTCAACTCTTGGCGTTTATACAGGACAAGATCAACTGAAATTGGCCTTCTTTCGATTATACAGTATCTTTGGCTTCTTAATTTTGTGAATCTTTCTAAAAAAAATGAAGAGGACAAAATATGAAGAGGACAAGAGCTCCTTGATGATTTCTAAAATTACTACTATTTATCTCAAAGCAAAGTTTAAGGTTTCGTTATCACAAAGTAACGCTCTTAAAATCGTTAAAGCTGATTCTATGATTTTGTTTTGTTTTGTTTTTTTTTGAACGTTGATAAATTCATTATGGTCCGCGGTAAATAAATTCTAATCGATAAAACACAAACTGAAATACTGAAAAATAGTGTTATTAATCAACTTTAGCAGTGGGTTAGGTGAATTTGGTAAATATTACCAGATAAAAAAAATTAATAATTTCAACGTTTCAACGAAACACTCCACACCGTCGATATGCGAATCTCGAGTATGCAATAGAAACGAGCTGAGTGAAAAATGAAAAATAAAAAATTAATTTACAAATCAAATACTTTTAAAAAAGCTAAAAAACAAGAGTCTGCCTACCTCATTTGAAAGCAAAAATGACATCTAGCACGAAGAAAAGATTTGCATTAATACATTCGCAGACGCTGTAGTTTTCACACATTTTTTAATTTGGCACGTTCTTAACAGACATGTTACTTCCTCTTTCTACTATTTATGACAATCCGCTACGACCTCTTACCACTTGTTATAAAATAATTTTAGCTGCAGTTGAATTAGTATTTACTTATCAATCTTATTTTCTTAGGTAGGAGAGGGTTTGAATCGCAGAATTAATATAAGAGAAAGGCTATTCAAAAAAACGTAAAAACAAAAAAAACGAAGTTATCATTTTTCCAAGTAGAAGCTAAGAGCCACAATTTGACTGAAGGTGGTACTTGATATTTTAAAAATAAACAAATTAGGTTACAGGAGTAGGATAAATGTATACATTGGGACATATTATACCATAATATTTTTGTTATTTTTTTGACTCCGCAAAATTGATTTTTTCAATATCTACGTTAATTTTTCTTAGACTGTTGCTATACTCGATTTCAAATAAAACAGTACAGAGTGTCCAGACGCACGAATGGGCTTCCTAATTATGTTACTGAGAAAGCAATTCGTTGGCTCGTCAATTGCCAAATATTGTCTCTTTCAAATGCTGGAATTAGCTGTTAAGGGTAGATCGCTTCATTCCACTCATACGACGCCTATAAAACCCGTGGTGCTGGTAATAGATAGTCTTTTATACCTGGAACGGAGTATAGTAAAATGGAAAAATTTGTGAGGATTCGGCTACAAAACTCAAAATCGAACGCACATTTGGTAACGTTATGAATTAAGAATCCTGAAATGGTATATGACAGCATAACACAAAACCAAAACAGGTTTTGAAAACTTAGTGGTACAGCTTCGTTAGTTATCGATCATTTGCTGAGGTAAGATGTTTGTCAAGCTCTTTTAACGGATTCAAATATGCTCACACATTATTTAAGCTCAACCACAAATGCGAATCGTTCATATATTATCTTCAAATTCAACCCAATGAAAAATATTGCTTCTTGGTACATCAAAATTCTTGCAACAGGGAAACACTTTTTCTCTCCTCGAGACGCTAAATTCACAAATATATGAAAATACTAACAGTGCTAGGGTTCGTTAAATTTCTGGTATCCGTCAGCCAGCTACTTAAATGATTGTACGTCGTTCGTCTGGTTGTGTCATACACCATTAAGGCACCGGCAGCACCACGATAATACGATCTGCGAAGATGATAATTCACGATAATAATCAAGTTTAAAAAACATTCGTAGTTTTCAATCGTCGTCAGCACACAACTCACCTGGTAACAGCACGAAATCTTTCTTGACCGGCTGTATCCCAAATTTGTAATTTGATTTTCTGTCCACAAACATCAATAATACGAGTACCGAATTCGACGCCAATTGTGTGCGGACAGTCGGACATAACTGCAAGAAAGAGTTTAGGTTGTAACGCTCTCATTTAGCAGACTGGTAGAACGCAGACATATTATGGCTGAAATACAATACTTACATTTTTTCTCGGTGAATTGATGCAGTAAGCATGATTTACCAACACCCATATCACCGATAATAATGTATTTGAAAATATACGAGTAACTGTACGGAGGAGCGGACATATTGAGGGCTGAAAAGGAAATACAAACAAAAGTGAGCAGTCGTCGAAAATAAAAAGTAGATAGTTGATGAAAGATCTTGTTCAGTGGTATATTGCAACAAATTATGTGCCAGTTGCACTTATTAGACCAGGATAGAGTAAAATTAAGGACGTGCTAAGTGTAATATCAAGCCACTTACGTTTTTTCACTACTGTCTAATATCACAAATGATGTTCAAAAAATTGGATAGACATATACAAGCAACGGAAGTGGTGACTTCGCATACGTGGAAAGAATAAATTACAGAGACTTCGAATATAGAAAAACAGCAACACGTTTCACAAAGAAAAATATTAAACGGATTAATCGAATTAATTAAAACGCAAAGGGAACCATATTATCTATCCACCGTTCACCTACTTGGGAATTGTGATTATTTTGATGCGCTGTTATTAAACAGCTGGATAAGCAATATTTTGGGAAAATCTGAAGTTGTATTCGTTTTGTTCAGTTTTGTGATAGTCTTTAACGCTTCTACTGGAAATCATTCGAAACTTTGAAAATTTTCTTGAAATTTGATGTGAGGCGTACAGAACGAGCAACGAGGACCGAAAGAACTTGAGACTTTTTACTTTAACAACATTTTATTAGCGACTGAAAAATAAATTACAACTGAAATACGAAATGGCGAAGCAACAGCGTTATCGGATTGAGAATGGTAGGGGAAGCACTTCGTGATGAGAGTGTACATATGACATATATATATTGTGTGTTCGTGATGATGATGAAGAAAGAGAGAAGGTGGGATTTCCGTTGGGGCATAAATAATTTTTATAATTTCCAATTTTTCCTTTTTTCGGACTCAGTTCAAAATACAATTGTACAAATACGAAAAACAATTAGCTTCAATGAATATTACCTTTACAAAAATTTTACTTTTACTTTTATTTCTGTTGTGCCGACGAATGATTCCAGTTTTCTTTACTACGCTCTCCACCGTCGTACTACCTGCTTAAATTTGGTTTGGAGTTGGCCAAAAAATTGGGTCTTCGATGTGTGGATCTACGATGAGTCCTCGACGATGGGAGCAGGTTTCCTTTGGCTGTTCACACGATCTCTTTGGCGGTCCTTTCTGCATTTGGTGTTCGATGACTTCCAGGATTGGCCGTTATTAAGTCGGGAACTTCAGCTTTAAATTTTCGTTTTAATTTTGAATTTTTCAAAAATTAAAAATAAATTAAAATTCGAGTTTAAAATTCTCGAAAAACACGGTAAATATTTCGTGTATTAATTAACAGAAAACATGAAAAAATTTTCGCACAACAGTAAATAAATTCAAAAAAACTATTTTTCCATTAAATCAGGATTTTTCAAGTCTCTCCTCAAAGTTCTACCGCAGCGATGGCTACCATGATGTGAGGCGTACAGAACGAGGACCGAAAGAACTTGAGACTTTTTACTTTAACGACATTTTATTAGCGACTGAAAAATAAATTACAACTGAAATACGAAATGGCGAAGCAACAGCGTTATCAGATCGAGAATGGTAAAGGAAGCACTTTGTGATGAGAGTGTACATATGACATATATATATTGTGTGTTCGTGATGATGATGAAGAAAGAGAGAAGGTGGGATTTCCGTTACAACAAAATTTCCTTAAAGCTGGATAGAACGAACAACATATTATTCATCTGTGTGCAAATTTGTTTGCATATGTAATTGCTAGTAGGCATAGGCATTAAAAATTTTATAAAACTTAAAAATATTTTACTAATTGGAAAACCGTTTGAAAATGATTGGCATGGGAAACAAATGATGTACCTAAAGGATTAGATTTTTTTTTCTATGAGATTATGAAATAATTAAAAAAATTTTGGAGTACAAAAGTAATTTTTCTAAAAATTAAAAAAAAAACTTTTGTGCAGGGAACTGGCCAGAAGAAGCAGGTTTTAGAAAATCAGTTTGTTTGGCAACAAAAGAAAACCACTGAACTGATTTTACAAGATTTTACCTTCTCAAGAAAAACAGAAAAAGATGTACCCTTTGACTGTATTTTAGTAATGGACCAGAAATGGAGGATGATTTCTGATTAGACTTGTCGGCGCTGCATAGGTAACCATTGTGTACCACATATACATTAAATTGCATATTTTGTATTGTAACCAAGATGAGTGATTTTAACATTGGAAATGTTTAACCTGAGGTGCATAGTAAAGACGTCATGTGCAGCAAAAAGTAAAAAATGTGAACAAAACCAAAAAACCATGATTGTTTTGTTAGTGTGCGTGTGTAGTTGATTTTATTCATGATTCAATTCATGCACACTAGATAACACAAAACCAAATTTGTTGATTCCCCCAGAGAGGTATAGCTAAAGAGATTTCCAACAGATGATCAAAAATGTGACAAACATCTCAACCATCATCATCATAAACAATTTCTGAACTTTGTTTACTGTCAGTGTGTGTTTGTTGGTATAGAGATGTCGGTTTTCACTACAAAATATGCTCAGCTTAAATAAAGTCGGAATTTTCATGATGATGATGATGGCCAAAGATCTTTGTCACCGCATATAGAGTGTTGGACATCTCTTTAGCTACGTATCTCTGGTTTTCCTACTCAACAAATTTAGCAGATTTACCTCAATATGAAAACTCCAACCAGTAGAAAAAGTAGGGTTTCAAAAATTAAACAATTAGGTAGTCATTAAAAAGTTATTAATATATTATAATAAATATTTGTTCAGAATTACATTTCTATTGTCCAAAAATTAGGCATTTTAAAGCCAAAATAAAAATGAAAATAATGTTATCCGATGTATCATACAACTGATCTGCACCAAAATTTATTACAAGTTTGTGACGTCCGAAAATGAACGTACATCCCGAGTATAGGGAATGATATCACGATTCAAAGTATATCAATAAGTTTCGATCAATTGTAGAGTCGAAACCACAAACCAGCTCAAACAGTTAGGCCACCAGCCTACCAGCAATAGCTCCCGAGGCCTATGAAGTATGTCGGGCGAGTTTATGAAATTGGAAATAAATAAGTTGGCCGACCCATTATTATAGTTTACGTTTTATTACAATCAAAAAGGTTACTTACAAGTATGGTAACTAATATCAGGTCGTGCAGGTTATATATCATGTCGCCTCATGGTTCTCAAAGTTTGGTGAACCAACAAATCTCGAGTTAATATTCGTCTTCGAATTTAGAGAAGTAGTATCACGAACTATTCAGATTACTATCAATGTTCACATTCAAGAGTATCGGTGAAAACAATTTAAAAGGTGACTTGATGTCGTATAAAAGAGCTGTATTTTGTCGTGAATAATATTTCGTATTCACGACGAACGGAAAAAACTATCACGTCTCAAACAAGACTGACTGTTCACTCTTAGGCCAGAAACGTGAACAGTCAAAGAGATAAGAAAAGTTTCACCGATGATCGAATATCGTATTTCTACATGTCACCATATCGTTAAATAGTAGTCAATTGACGTGTCTTTGAAGTTTCTTATATTTGGGGAATTTATTTCCGTTGGGGAATCGACGTACTTCTCGTTTATCTTATCACTGTTATAATCTTAGAATTCGAGAGCTGTTCCCTATTTTAATGGTAATACAAGTTGATGGTGACGTGAGGGGAAGGCTACGGGTAATCAGATGTCACAACTTATAATAATTCATAGTGAATATTTGTTCCAAACTTTTTAGCTATTGGTTGAAAATTGAAAGTTTTATAGCCAAAACAAAAACAAAAATAATCATATTGTAAGTACCATATAGCCAATCCACACCAAAATTTATAGGAACTTATAATAATTTATAGCTAATGCATGTTTAAAATTTTGTAGCTATTGGTCAGAAATTCAAAATTTTATAGCCAAAACAAAAATTAAAATAGCCATACTGGAAGTACCGTGCAGCCTATCTGAAACAAAATCAATATGTCAAGTCCTTTGGCTAAGTACTAATGTTCGTACCAAATTTTGTTACTATCAGATAAAAATTGCAACCTATATGTTGGCTCATATGTATGAATTTCAGTTATTAGTACAAAAATTTTCATTGAGTTATAAAACGAAAAATGTACCCACCTCCACCACCACATTGTTCCATGACACAAAGATTAATAAGTAGATTTTTAGTAGTAAACCTACTTAAAAATGAAAATAATGTGTATGTTTATTTAACAATATGAAATTTAAATACAAACATCATTTCTAATGTATCAAGAAATGCAAATTGTATAAATTTTTCCCATGTTACCAAGTTGGGGCATAGAGAGGAAATTTGAGTCAGTGAGAGATAAAAATACATTTTTTTTTTCTTTTGGCATTGAAAATGCTTCTCGAGTCAAGTTGTGAAAAAGTGTCCACCATCCAATCTTTACCAATGTTTTATGTTTGAATTGCAAAGGGAAGGGGTAGATAACAATGGTAAAAGAAGTGGAAGGAGAAAATGGTAATGAAATATAAATTGGTGATGCTAACGTTGTTTCGTTGTTTATGAAACAAATACAAAAATGACAGAAAATGAAAAATGAATAACTCTTAAATTGTTTTAATTTTTATTCAATTTCAATGCCCTCCTCTTATTTTTACAAAATGTGAAATCTGTGAATTTTTTTCATTTTCTTTTTCTATCTTTTTCTTCTTCTTTTTTTTTATATATAACCCAGTAACCCACCCGACAGAATCAAAAAATTGAATAAATACTTATTAAAAAATATGAGATAAAATTAGGAAGAGAACTAGGAAAAAAGTCTATAACAGGTGGTGGCACACTTGAGATTTGAACTATACACCTTCTACATACCAGGCCAACATTTAGAGTGTAAGTACGATGTGAGTGTTAAGCTTTGAGCATTGAGCATCACCATGTAAAAATAATGAGTTCTCACACTCAGCATTGAAATTTTGTTGTAGTGACTGTAAGCATTAATGCTCAAGTCATGTCCAAAGCCTTAGCCATAGCCTGAGACTACAGTTGTCAGTCTGTGCGATATTTTCAGTATTTATTTTCAAATTTTCATGTATTACTAGGCTGCATTCATATGAGGTGAGATGTAGCAACAGAGTTTTTCTCATCTCAGTTACAAAAAGGAATTACACCATTAAACTAGGTAATAAGTTGTTAAAAACCAGTTTTAAAAAAATACCCTTTTATAATTTGAAGAAGATAACGGTGAAAGAGAAAATAAAATTTCTTACTTTTTTCCCGAGACAGAAACAAACAAAAATTGAAAAAACAACCGATAAAAATGGATATAAGGGTAGGGGAAGTTGATGTAAGAATGCACATTTAACTTTTGAGAGCTTATTTCTCAGAAAGTATAAGTACTAGACAGCTGAAAATTTCAGTCTATAGACTTACATCCTTTGGCTACAACCTATCAATGTTAAATTACTCAAAGGACTGGAAATAAAAGAAGTATATTGGCATTTGACAAAAAAGTCAAATGCACACTCTTACATTCACATGATGTAAGAATGCGCATTTGTGGATGTAAGAGCACTCATGTTAAAATAAATATGTAAATTTGGCAAAAATGAAATGAAATATATTACAAATTAATGACAGTTGTCACAGATGTAATTTTTGGGGGGCTTTGCCCCACTGCAGGCTTTGTGGACCCACTCTCCACATTTCATACAGCTGTATCAAATTTCTGACTTTCCAAATTTGCCACTTAGAGCACAGATTTATTTTGTTTCCTCCTCACCACTAGAACTCTCATCGCACAAATTTCTTACATCAATATTATCATCCTCAAATTGAACAATAATAAATATGCACTCTTACATAATGCGCACTCTTACATCAACTTCCCCTATGTGTGCGTGTATTGCAACATGTAAAAGCAGCGCTGAAGTTGGTCATCTCGTGTACTTCAACAAATTGAGTGAGTAGAATAAAAGCGTATAAAAAGAGTTTTCTTTGCTATTTTGACTAGTTTACTCATAAATAAATGGACATACAACCTTTGTTTAGTGTGAATTTGGTGTTTATGGACATATTAGAGATGTTTAAAATGATATTTCTCTTGCAGGAAGGCAAATTTTAGAGTTTACTACTCTCTTAAAAAAATAGAGGTCCTCTCAAGCTTTCCAATAGAATATCACATTCTAACCAACTAAATGTGGAAACGCAACATCTGCCCTCTTAGACGTCAGTTTGCTTACCCTATATTTGTGAATTTAAAGGATGACATTATCAAATATATTCTTAATTGGTGAACTCAAGCAAAACATTGAAATTACACACAAAGTATACTCAAAGTACACTCAGACTACCTTTTTTTTACGTCGACATATATTGACTTTAAAAAGTACACTGGGCTTATGGAGCTTTACTGGTGCAGCCCCAAGTACTATATAATTAAAGGACAAACCAAACGTAGGGTCCAGTCAATATGGACCAAAATCGATATGTCCAGTCTTTGTCTCACATTAGTAGTTTAGTATACATAATAATGTTTTCATCAGCTTCGAAACCATTCAACCTACATAACTAGAACAAAAATGACATACCAAAGTACCATCCAGCCTATTTTTACCAAAATCAATAGGTGTGGTCCTTGTCTTAGTATTAATGTTTGTACCAAATTTCGTGTCTATCGAACAAAAATTACAACCTGTACCGTGTTAACAAGAATTATAGGTACATTATTATAAAAAAACATACATCCCAATTTTTAAGACAAAATTCAACGAAAATTATTAAGACAAAATTCAAGGCACATGCGCCAACTACAAATGTTTCGTTCTTTTTTCATCGTAATAAAGAATTGATGAGTGTTGCCAAACCAGTACAAGCCAAAGCGCCATGAAGCGGCGATTCAGGGCTTGTAGGTACATATACATAAATTTACTTCATGCATATCGATTTGAGTTAATGTATTTCATCGTGAATAAAAAAATGTGCTAGGTCTCACCGGCAGGTCTTTTCATGAGAACGATTATAATTATTGTTTTTATTCTTCTTTTTTTTTTATCTTCTGGATGTCATATAACATACCTACACATAATTATTTTACTACTTCACAGAATAAAATGAAATGAAGCTTAGGTACCTAATTAAAAACATTTAATGTTATTATTATGAAGAGAAAAAAAAGTTGCCATGGGTGCTAGGCACTCACATGTGCACGCCAACGGAGCTAAATTTTCCTAAAATTGGGTTTACACCAAACGCTGTTTGTTCAGTATTTTCCTATATTCACAAGATTACAGGATTTTCTTTGTAATTTGCTCAGGTGGCGAATTAAGTACCTATCAAGTTCTTTTTAATGGTTTGTTTGATGACCATTTACACCAAAGGAGCAAAAAAAAAACATTCGTTGTTTGTTTGTTCGGGGTAAATGCAGCTTAACACATAATCAAGTAACTAATTCTTTTTTATATCTTTATATTTCTATACAGGGTACTTCATGTGGAGTTCCCAAATCTAAAATACGGACACTGACTACTGAGTAGGTAAGGCTAAGAAAAAACTTCACTTCACGCACATGGCCTAGCACAGTGGTGGTGCTATCTTTTTTTTAAGGTAAGCCGAAGAGGACCACTACAGAAAATTAAAAAAACATCAGCTTTCAAAGGTGGTCTTTGCCAGAGATGTTATTAATCGATTTAATTAAATAGGTAATTGATCATTTTGTGACCTTGTTTAGAATTTTAAGCACTCAATTTTTTTCAATTGATTTTTTTTTCCAATTATTTGAATTTATTAATATTACAAAAGCGATTTTAGAGCCGATTATTTTCTTCAATTATTTTTCAAAATTTTGATAATCGATACGATTAATCGGAGGGAAATAATAGAATATTTGATTAAATCGATTAATAATCAACATCACTGACCTTTGCTTTCATGTAATTGTTTTTTCAGTTTAGGAATCACAATTGCATTGTTCAACTCTATTTGCACTTGTCATTTCAAACAATATTCAATTTCCCAATTTTTGAAAACTTTTTTGGGGTCACCTTTAGAACTGCTACTGGCCAATCCTCAAACTTACTTTCAAAATTTTGGCATTTGAAAGGGACTGCAAAGTCTTAAAATTTGTATTTTTCCAATTGGTAAATTTGGAACATCTGGTTGTGGAAGGAAGGAAATTGTTGAAATTTTAATGCATAATGAAAAAGCTTTCATGAAACAATTTCAAAACACTGCATTAAATATAAATACACTTTTATGACTAATCCTATTTCAAAGATAGGTTAGGGCCTACCAGCTAGCCCTGTAGCAACCTTATGGACAATATGGGCATTGTCTATGCTAACTTGACCACACGCACGCTGCTAGAAAAATTTGAAAATTTCATCTTTTCCCCAGGACCTACAGGTGTGAGAAAAAATTGAGAAATTTCCCTAAGAAATACAAAAAAAATTTTTCATTGCTGTGGTTATGCCCTCTCTGAAATTTAAGTCGCCCGATGTTTGAAAAAGAGTTGTGCTATAGGTTTGCTAATGACCTAGTCATCTTGTAGAATGTGGATCACTGGTTGAAGATAGGGCTTGTAACCACAACCATAACCAGAACAATAACCACTAAAAATTGAAACAAACTAAAAACATTGATTTGGGAACTGATAACCAAAACAAAAAAATTTCACCTAACCAATAACCAATAACCAATTCCTATAGAATACTGAAACCATTAACCAGAATGATAACTAGAAAGAATCGATTTTTATTGGTTTTCATGGCATATCAATATTAGTGATTATTGTTTTCAACAATTACTAATTATTTACTGGAAAATTATTAATTATGGATAATTTGATATTAAGAGAAAATTTTTTTGTATATTTTACCCCAAATTTTGTCCCAACCAACAACCAGTAACCACAACCAATAACTAGAAAAGTTGGTTTGATTAACCAGAACAATAACCAGTAATCAAATAATTACATTTTTAACCAATAATCAGTAACCAGTACAGATTTTCATTGGTTCCCAAAAAGTTTTGATTACAAGTCCTAGTTGAAGACCACTGGGCTAGGTCATGTGTTCAAACTTTTTTCTCACCCAGAATAAGTTTCATCTATATTTTAGTTTGGAGAACCACTCTGGAATCATCCCTAATCCAAATAAAATAAGATATTAGATACACTCACACACTTGTCAACACCCAGTCAAAACCACTGTACTGATATGCTCAAAATTTTAAAGGTATATTCCTTGCATCTAGTAGATGTTCACTAAGGGAAGATTTTTCAAAATTCTATCCTTAAGGAGGTAAAACTGGGTGGAATGAGTTTTTACTTTTTTTTTTTTTTTTTTCTTTAATGAGATAAGTTATAGAAGTGATTTTTCTGTTAAAATATTACATAATTCATCCGTTTCTTCGAAATAAATTTCTGATTTTTCCAAAATTCATCCTCAAAGGGGATGAAATTGTGTGAAATGCATTTTCACTTTCTTTTTCAACATTCCTTTAACATGTTGAGATATCTACGAAAGATTTTTGCTTCAAAATATTACCTTATCCATTCCAAAATGAATCCTCTAAGAGAGTGAATGTATAATGAGGGAAGCTGTTACGGGTATGTTAAAGGTAGATACCAGCTTTATTGAACATTTTTTGTTGGTTAGCTTTTCATCAAATTTAACTATTAAATTCTCACCACTCCGTCTCTTATTCTAAGGAAAAAGTCTGATAAATTTATTAGTTACTGGGATTGTACTTCAAAGCACAGAAATTAAAAGTTTTGATGTACCATTTGCAGCTTGGAAGAGTGAATAAATTCAGAAATAAAATTCATACTATTTTTCTTATGAAATGAACAATTTATTCACATATTAATAAAAAACACTGTACCGTAATATAATTCTCAACGTATCATTAGGTATGAAATTGAAAAATTAAACTTCAATTCTGGTAATCAATTTGTTTTTATACAGGTACCTATACAGGATGCAACAGCTGCATAATATTTATTATAATGTATAATTTAAAACAAATTTGAATTAATCACAAGAATTTGAAAAAAATTGTAACATACTCAGTTAATAAAGTACAAGACATGGTATAAGGTAAAGGAAGTGAAGATGCTGAACTTTTTGAATACTTGAAATAGATTTTGATAGGAGAGATGAAAAGAGACCATATTTGGCATATATGTACTTCAAAGCTGTATGCATCATTTGCTACCATTCAATCGAATGTTCATTCAAAAATAACCAAGTAATATAAAAAATTAAAAAACTCTAATTTTGGCTACCATACCCAATGGGGTTGGTAAGATGCCACATAGTGAAGGCGAAGATGGTTAATGGAAATTCGTGCATATTTTAAAAAAAAAAGTCAAATCCAAAATTGTTAAAATTTTTGGAAAAAATCTATCAAAATTAAAGAACAATTACATGAAATCATTTTTCTTAGCTTTCTAAAATCGAAAAAAATCCATTTGAATTGTTTTCTAAGGATATTATTTAGTTTTTAAAAATCACAATATGTTTTTCCAATGTTCTTCCCTAAAATTTAACTAGAAATAAGAAAGAAATTATATAAAATGGTACGTATTTTAATTATTTATTACAATTAATCAATTAAAAATCATTCTGTAATGAGTAATTTCAATATTGGTGTGGCATTTTAGCCACTGGGTATGTTGGACAAATTAGCCGATTTGAATTTACCAAATGCCATCAAACCAGTAAACTTAAATACTACCACAATCTAAACAAAATTTTCTAATTATTTTATAAATTATCGGAGGAAATATGACAATTCATTCCTATATTAACTAGCATCAAAATTCAAGACAATTATTTTCAAACTTTTCATCAAACAAAAAATTCACTTTAAAGTAAAATGCAAAAAAGACCTTTCCTGTCACAAAAACTTTAACAGAATGTCTGTTGACTACCCTGTACATACTAGTGATGCAGGGCCAGCTGCAAGGGGTTTTTTGGAGGTTAAACCCCCTTTGACCACCTAAAAAAACTAAATTAATACCAAGTAATCTCACGTATTTTTTTGAATTATAAATAATGCAACCACACCAGGTCTGCCACTGAAAATCAATCATCATTGCATTTATTTTCAGAAAAACTTCATCTTTTACTATTTAAAAAAATGTATAAAACTTTTTATTTCAAATTAACTTATTCGATTTTCATTTTCAAACTTTTTTAAATAATTTGTCTCAAAAGGAGTGTGGTCTACATCTAAGAAGAAAATCTTTTAAAAAAATTCTAAGGTGTGACTATCAGGGAGCTCATAAAATAAAATAAAATAAAATTTTGAATTTACACCTAGGTAGTAAAAAACAAAAAACCTCTCCTTTGAGTAAATCCTGCGGCCGGCCCTGCAGTGATGTCATTTTTCCCTCAACAGGGCTGCTAACATGACTTTGTGAAAATGCGGTATCTTCGCTGCCTTTACCTTATCATATTATGGTAAAAAAAAAAGAAAAAAGAAGAAATGAAGAGAAAAGTAATCTTAAAAAACCATACAACACTCAAATTCATAACCAAAAGTGAAAATAGGTCGTAATTTTTAGACAAAATATAAAACTTAATAGTGGACTAGCGCCAATGTAAAATGAAAATAATAAAATTTATCAATATTACCTATATACCTACGTATTTCCGAGCACGTATGGAACTGATAATATAATGCAAAAAAACCATCAGTCTCTGGTCGATTTCATAAAAATTGTAGGCCATACAATCATCATAATTATAAATTTTTACAAATGAGTTAATTAAATGAAAGGAAAATGTATATATACGTGGTAGGTATATTATATTCAGTCAGAAAAATACATAAATTTCGATAAAATGTATTTCGACAAAGGTAGGTACGTATATACCTAAGTAATTGAAAATTAATGGTAAAAAATTATGACTTGTATTCTACTTTTGTCACATGAGCTCAAAAGAAAGTTTATTATTTGCAAAACTTTTCTCTGTGAAAAATTCATCGTAATGAATGAAAATCATTAAGCTAACTAATTTAATGTTATGATTTTCATTTTTCACTGCCCACTAAAAATCTTTCAACAGAAATTTTTCAAAATTATAGCTAATTAAGCATCGTAAAAAGAAATAATGCTAACAGGAATTAACATTAACAGAGAAAAAAAATAATGAATAAAAGTAAATTATACATATTCTTGATACAAGATAATAAGGTCATTAAAAGATTTTAGAATTTTAACAAATTTAATTTCAGTTATTTAGGGAACAGAAGGAGAGTAGAAAGTAAAATTATTAAATGTTTTAAAACTGTTGCAATTTTGAAAGAATGCAGGAGGTTGTTTCCGAGTTCTCCTTTCCTTACCTTCTTTTTTCTCAATTAACTTAGGCTACCTACTTAATGTTTATTTTAACGACGTTTTTATTTAATTAGCGGGGGATCTAATTTATTGGTGTAAGCAGGAGAAAAGGAGATATCTATGGCAAGGATGGCAAGAATAAAAAACTAGAGATTTCATCCACATTGCTCAATAGTAAAAGATTTCAAATCAAGTTTCATGAAAAAAAAAAATTTTTTTTTCTATTAATTAATTTTTCTTTCTAAACGACTGAAAATTAACATTTTGCAGTGCCTGCCTGTTTCAGTTTGAATTTTCCGAGTGGAAAAAATGTTTCAGTTTCAATATTCTAACGTTTAATTATTTTATTTTTGTTAGATTAGGATTGAGAATCGTGAAAAACAGAAATGTTAATATCAGTTCTAGCAATTATTTTTGGGAGGTGACATAGTTTAGGTTATTTAATTAGTTTATTCATTATTGGTGAAAAAAACATCAGTAGAATTATAAAAGAAAAAAAAAAGCTCAAAACTTCAAAAATTCAGTAGACCTATAGATATCTAATCGAAAAACAAAAAAAACGCGATCTAGGGTGTCAGCGAACTAGAACATTTAATGTGGTACACATTTCATGAAAAAATGATAACACAATATAAATAAAACACATATCGATATCATATCGATATATCGATCAACACCAATTCCTTCATACTCTTATGATAAAACATTACATATCGATATTAATTTAATTGATATTCCCTCATTTCGACTAGTGGGGAAATTGTGATTGGCTATAAGAATTTGTATTCTTTCTGTGATTGGCTGTAGCACCCTTTTTTAATGAAAATTTAACCAAAATAATTTTTTCCGAATTTACTCTGAATTCAGCGTAGTGAAAGTAGAAATGTGTACCACATTAAAAAAATTAATTTTCTGTTAACAATTTGCTTTTGGTCGTTTTTCGTTTCATTCACTATGCTTACAACTGCGTTAGTGAAAATATAGTTGTTTAGGTTTGTTCAATCTGGACCTTTTTTGTCTCCATTCTCATTCCTGCATTCACGTGTTTATTGCTGATGATAACGTTTTTTTCATAAACAATGAATGTAATCATGAGCAATGATAGATGTCAATACCATTTAGCTCATTTCTGTAGAAAGTTTTTACCGCAAAGAAAACTGATGTCTAGTACTTATCATAAACGCGAAAAAATTCAGTCAAAAATTTTTACTTTATGCAAAAATTACCTAATTTTGTATTTTTAAACAACTAAAAATTTGTTTTTTCTGTTTAATATAGATTTAAAGACAAATTTACATAAATGAAAGACAAATTTGCATAAGTGATTTGTCTGAAAAAAAAATTTAATCTTAGCTTCTATGGATTGGTTCAATCAGATTTTTGAGTTCTAGAAAATTTTTAAACGGCAATCCAAAAAAAATAAATAAATCAGAAAAAATATTTCTCAAAAACACTAGAAAATTTGAAAAATTACCCAAAGGACGTTATTTGTTTTCTCATAACAAATAACTTGCAGAATAACCCCACTAAGTTTTGACAATCGATACTCGGACACCCTGCATATCCTAATTGAAATTTGTTTCCAAAAATTTATTGTAATTATTCGATGAAAATGTAAATTAACATAAATACAATTTACTGCAGTTAGTACTAAGGTGGTTCATAATTTACAGTCAGTTCTTTTTCTTTTTTTTTTTTTTATTCCCCCGGACTTTTTATTTGGACAAAATTAAGGGAATAGTTTCAAATAAACTCAATCGAATTTAATGTACGCATCTGACAATACCTACAGCTACTTAATGTCGTATTATATTAAAACGAGAGAAAACAAAAAAATTAGAAGAGAAAATACGTTTTCTAAAAAAATAGTAAGTATAAAAGAATAATAAAATTCACAAAAGGAAAGATGACCGTATACAACAAGTGGTCAATGTATTCTTAAACGAAGATTAAATTAAAATGATTGTCTCACCGCGAACAATTTTTGTACATACAATTAACAAAAACGACCCAATCGCAAACATGGTATGAATATTTTAATCACTAAAACATTAAAATTAGATATTATTCAAAAACGAAGTAAGTACGGTAAATTAGGAAAAAATATTATTAGAAGAACAATAGTTGAGCGTTTTAATAGAACATTTTTTTCCTTAAAATAATCAACGGCCGAAAATAAAACGTCGTAAAATGTAAACGTAAAAATATGGTTCTCAAAGGTATGAAATACTATCATAGTTAAAAAAATAATAATTATAATTATTTTTTAAAAAAAAAAAAAGAAAAAAAGAAAACAAAAGAAAACAAACAAACAAAAAGGAAAAAAATTGATTTTTCAGACTTTTCAATCACAATTGTTCAGAAAAAAATGGTTGATTTTTTAATCGTTAAAAAATAAAACTTTTTATTTTTAGCATTTACATGAGCTGGGGTTATTCAGCATTTTACGACGACCCAAAAACTTTTGAATGGCTGGCACAAAATACAACATGAATCCACTGATGCCAACACTAATTCCGGCCATAATGAACGAAGAATCGTAGGAACGTGTCTGCTCACATAAGTATCCTTTGGAAACATACAATATTATAAGTGGACTATCGTGGTTTTGTGTAAGAGAAAATGGGATAATCAATGATAAGAATTGTTCTATGGAAAATTTCTAAATAATAAAAAGGGTGTCTGAATTTCGTTTGACAAGCCGGTAAATATTGACAGAACTTCTCAAAATTGACAGAGCTGTAAGAGATTGAAAATTCAGAAAATTAAAAATTCAGCATCTTTGAATTTTATTCTTTTCACGACAAAAAGTGTAGGTAATTTTCTCAATTTTCAAGGTGTTCTACAATCCAGATCCTTCAATTTTGAAAAGAGGGAAAATATGGTGGTATAATGTTTTCGTTGTCTCAGTCAGTATTACAATTTACCCTGTCAAAAATAGTATTTAAAAAATTAATATTTCTGCTACCATGGATCAAAAATTTCGATTTTTCAATATTGGAAATACAACAGTGCCTTCAATTTGGGAGTACGCAATTTTTTTTGGTATAGGTTCTCTCCACCTTCTGTTTCTTACATGATAGTCCTTTCACATTTTTCCATAGCCTCCACAAAGTCAAGTTCGGGCTATGAATTTTAAATATTTTTGAAAAAAGTAAAGCCTTTCGATAGAATACCTGTTAGGTATCAATATTACCATGGCGAACGTTTATGAGGGGAAACAAGGGGCAAAAGGGGACATTGCTGATGTGTACCTCGACTATTTCATGGCTCTTACCTGCAACTGGAGGTCCCAGAAATGAAGCAATACCCTGAAATAGTAACAGCATACCAAATGCATTTGTCAGTTTATCCAATCCGAATAAATCGACTGTTATCACAGAAGTTAGACCAACGTAGGCACCGGTCGTGAATCCGAAAACAAAGGCAAACATCAAATATTGCACAAGACCTTGGCTGAATATGTTCACGAGGCATGCTGAAAGTGAAAAAATAAATTCATACATAGATACATGAAGAAAAAAGTGTTAAAAATGTAAAAATAAAATGAATAATAAAAAACGCTAGGGCAGCAATTCTCCGCTAGAAAACCCAATTTGTTCGATATTTATATCGATAGTGATCAATATTTATATCGATAGTTATCAATATATCGATATTTCATTGCTAGTTTGAGGTGTAAGAGTGTTTTTGAAGAAATAAAATAGACATTCAATTTGATCGTATGTATATAGTAAAACAAAATTTTTAGGTTGAACAAAGCATATATTGAACTGTCATGTTCAGTGAGAAGTCATATAGAGGAGCAAAGTAAACTGGTTTATATTTGTACCCACGAATAGTGAAAATGTCATTTGAAGAATATAAGTTATGTGTGAAGAGAGGAAGATTGATATGCCAAATACCCCACCACAATCCTTGAACCAAGCACATGAGAAAAAAAAAACATTTTCACTAATGAAAAAAATTTTTTAAATTCCAATCGATCATCCTTTTCCATAAAAGTAATGTAAAAAAAAATTATGGTCCACATAAAATACAAAAAATAAAAAATATATAGTGATTGGTAAAAAATTATAAATGTGAATATGGTAACTTGATTAGATAAGTATAAAGAATTGTTCAGGGATTGTAATAAAGTAGATTGACGATCAAGTTTTAACAAACTATGGTTAAACATTGTTTAAACCTGTCGAAATTAACCAGGCTACATTTGTACATAAGTGAACACAGGAAAGAACAAAACAGGCCATGCTTAATTCAAATGGATCTTACAACATATACACTTTGAGAAAAAATCATCTGACAATTTTTTGCTATAAAATATTAAAAAATTAACGGATTTTAAAAGTAAAAAAAAAAATTTTTTTTCACTTAAAATATAGCAATAAATACTAATATGTGATTTAAATTTTCATATAAAGACATTTCACGTTTCAAAAAACACGTACTTTTGATATACTTTAAATTAATTAAATACTTTTTATACAGTTTTAACACAAAGATGTTGGACATAGAATAAACATAAGATGACAATTTATTGATTTCCAAAGCACCCATTTTGATGATGAATATTACAGTTAACATAACCAAATTCTAAGACGATGATAATTTTACCAAACCTCGTTATACACCAGGACAACAACTTTCTTTTCCTTTTTCTTTTTTTTTTTGGACGCAGTTAAATCATTGACACAGCTATTTCCCTGATAAGACAACAGGTTGACATTTAAATATGAAACAAATTTGGTCCACATACAAGTACGAAGGGCACCAACATATTAATATTCTATGGAACACACAAGCAGGGAGTCCTCCAGACATAGCAATTGATAAAAGTCCAGGCTCCAAAATTGAATCTTCAATCAAGCAACACAAATGGGGATGCTTGACCAGAAAAAATACTGATGACTGAGCCACTTTGACCGCAAAATTCCGCTAAAATTTTGGCCAGATAGTACACAATATGATTCAAAATGTCACATTCAATGAAAGTTGGAGCTATGTTACCAAACTAACCCATATCTTTAACAAAAATATCGATCTATTGATATTTTATTGCTAAAAACCATTTTTCCAGAAATTTTTTGTTTTCCAGTTTTCTCAGAAACTAATTAACCGATAGGCAAAAAACTTCTTTCAGACATATTCCAATATGAACACTGTCTCTCGTAAAAATTTCAGCCCTGTCCACCCGGTAGTTTTCTCAAAACGTGAACCCAAAATTTTGGGCTGAAATATATATATATATTATATAGATACACATAAAAAAAATTAGGTCAAAATGAGAAAATGATACCAATCGTTTTCTTTCCTCATAAAACTGATAACTTTAACCTCTAGCCCTAAACCCACAATGACGTCAATTTTAATAGCCCATTTGCAAGAAAACTGGGTAAAAAATTAATTTTCTTCACAGGGGGACTAAATAACCACGAAGGACAAACGCAGACCCAACACGTGAAAGAATACAGGTGAATTTCAAAAATGTTGAAGAGTATGTCTTTACCAAGAGTGTTTCACAGGTAATTTTATTTTTCCACGTAGTTATAAAAATAGAAACGTTCATATCGTTCATATGGCTGAATACCATATTGATCTTCCAGTTTAAATCCATTTTCGATAGACATCGAAAAAGCATTCCTTTTCACTTAGGAGTTAATTTTTCCCTGTCTTCTACAAAAGTTGAAAGAAATCCTTGTTCTTATAATAATGTATCAAAAATTCTCAATAAATTGACTATTTTTTTTTTTTTTTTGGTTTTGACAAATAATTTATTAACAGTACCTAACTGAAAGAAATTTAGTAACTTTCGATCAAAATAGTCCATTCAGTTAATCAACAATATAGTTGCAGTGTTCGATATCGAGAAGGAGTACCTACTACTTTTTCAAGTCTTACACTTAGTTCTAGACCAGAGGAACTATTCCACAAACGTTTAAGACACTTGGTTCTTTAAGAAAACTTTAACTTGTCGTACACTCATGTGAGAGTGGAATAGAGCGCTCCCTCGTCTGCAGTTAGAACTTTAAAATTAGGTAACACTTTTTTTGCTATTTCAAACACAACCAGATAATGATATAGGAATGGTTTGGGGCTTGGGGTCAGACCACTTCTCTTGAAAATATTTTGACTGTCTCCCATGTCGTTAAAAAATGATCTACAATTTGCCTGTCGCTTAAAAAAAAAAAAAATTAACAAACCACGCCAAATTATGCTCTAGCTACGTCAGTGCGGCTAATATGTAGCTATTTCTTGGGGAGGGGCTGGGAGTTAAAAGAAAATACGGAACTTACCAATACCACAAAGTGAAAGACACGTGTTATACACAAACATCCTGTTAACGGCCGGATTATCCGAAATATAACCCAAAATTATTCTTCCAGCAGTGTTTCCAGCGCCAATCGTCGATAACATATAGCTCGACCACTTGTCTGGATAATTCTTTTCGGTTATTAAATTCTGGAAGCAAAATAAACGACAGTTAACATTTCAACAATCAACCAATTATCAACAAAATCTTTAGACTATAGTTTGAAGTTTGATTAGAAGCAAGTAGCGAATGATCTCCAAGAACAGGTACCCTACCATGGGCTACGATTACATCTCCTACAAACTTTTATAAGCTTTTATTCTACTCACTACTGCGATTTTAAAATATACCAATAATGCAGCCGATGTTCCGTATCGAAATAATGTTTATTTCGCATGAAACTAAAGCCCAAAAAAAAATAAAATAAAAGCTTATCTTTTAGAAATTTGTTTTTAATCTAAACTTATTTGTCAGTATAAATGAAAAAGCTAACCAATAATGTTTACGTCTAAAAACACATAATTCTATCAACATTACGCTTTAATTGTATATATTTGGCCACAGAATGCTTTGTGAACGTGAGACAAAAAAAAACCCAACTATTCAACGCGAAAATAAGCAAGTAATAAGAAGTTACTAACAGGAATATAAATGTATGGTAAGTTGAATCCAAGGCTTGTAAGAAAATTTGAGGCAACAAAGATCACAAATATTAGATCACCAAACAGGGAGAAATCCGTCATCTCTGCAATTGTATCTCGGCACTCCAGAGAACACGGTATACAGTTGTACTTCCTTTTGTCAGTTTTATTGGAGGATACAGTTGTTGACACAATTTGTGACGAATAAAGGTAACCATTGGATCTGCAAAACGAAGAAATTTTTCAATAATAGGCGTTAATTAATCAATTTTAAATAATTCGTTAGGTAGGTGTAGGTACTTAACAATGATTGGGTAATAAAAGGCGTTCTAGAAGTAATGTTTTTTCTTTCGAGTCATTACGCTAAATGAGAATGCAGATTTGGAGAATTTAAGTACCTACTAATTAATTTAAGTGCGTGGAGGAACTGCAAAAATTTCAGCCCAAATTAATTTATGTTAACGCCAGGCCATGCAAATTACAACGCCAGTAAATTGATATGAATATGAATTATTCATTTAAAGTGCACACAAAGTGAAATATTCGTTTCAGTGGCGAATCCAGGGGGGAATGAGAAAATTTCGCCTTCAAATGCCACAAAAAAAGAAAAAAAGACAAGAATTTGAAGGAAAAAAATGAAAGTATGACCACAGAATCCGTATAAAAACCGTCAAAAATTTGTTGAACACCAAAAAAAAGCAGAACTCAACGAAATTTTCAGTCATTTCCCTTCAAAATTAACACTCTCGATCCGGCACTAGTTCGTTTTATAGAATGAAATAAGGACGAGGTTAGTAAAGTTTGTAAATAATATAGAAGTATTATGATACGGTTTTAGTTGTGGGTTACTTGATATAAGTATTTATTATACAGGGCGTCCTGGGAATCGGCTACTAAACTTTGATAGTTGGTAGTAGGTACCTGCTTGATGAAAAAAGTAAAAAATGTTATTACAAAACGTATAAAACATGGTCTAAAATAATTTTTTTGAAAAAATTACTTACTGAAACTTTCTACTTTTGTGACTTCATCAATAAGGAATACATAATTTTTATACTTAGGCCATATGTTTACATACTATTTTTCACTCCTCTCACCCGGACAATTGCATAATTAAGATTTGCTTAAGGGGTGAGAGAATTGAAGAGAAAAAATTTCGCTCTTTTTCCCCATTCCTAGGGGTAGATCCGGAGTGAGATTGTGGAGGTAGACATTTACAAGTGGTGACATCCATTAGTGCGAGCAAAGGGAGCCAAAGAAATTTTTTGTGACCATTTTTCCCAACTTTTTAGATTTTTTACACTTTGCTTTTCAATAGGGAGAGGAGCAGATCAGCTTCACCCACAAAAAAAGAAAATTGGTCAAAATTAATGTGTTTGGAATATCTTCTTGTGAAAAGTATTCGCACATAGAAATTAATCAACAGCTTTGCCTGTTCTGCCACATCATACACAAATGTATGGGAGAGCCAAATCATAGGCAAACACTGTCAATTTTGTAGCCAGTTTTGTGAGTTTATATAGGGAAATTGGCACACACACACAGACACACATATGTACATATACATATTTATATGTGTTATAGAAATGACATAATACGTTGGCGTACTAGTCTGAGACATCGCCGAGATCTTTATCTATTTTACTGTCACTGGCCAAATGTTGTATCTTACTTGCCTGTATGTGCAAGTAAGAACATACTTCCCCTTACAAGTTTCTCTATTTATAAAATTGACTGTTATGAGGTTATTAATTGGGAAAAGATAAAGTACCTGTCATGTACCCATGTATGGAAATTTGACTAATCATAGATATTTAGGTATGAAAAAATTTGTTTTGTAATTTTGTTTTGATAATACCTAATTGAACTTGTATCTAAGTATTCAGTATTTCATATTAAATTTTTTTTCCGATATTTGAAATATCAAATTCCAATTCAAACTTACAAACCCGATAACTTCATCAGTTTTAAAAATAAGGCATAAGCTAAAATAAACTTTTTTCTTAATCAGGTCGGAATATACTTAGATACGATATTTCAAAGCTCTCCCCTCTGATTTTTTATTAAATTTATTAGCACTACATTATGAATTTTCAAATTTCCATAACCTAAAAAAAAAAAAAATTTGTAGTTATAAGGGGAATTTTTTCTTGATGCTGGTTATATCCAAATTTTAAGACTGGCAGACTTCTCACCTAAAGGCCGTGTACACATAAACCTACACAAAATGTAGAATATCTCTTTCATGTAGGTATTTTTTGTTGGTTATTTGATCAATTATCTCCCATTCATGTGGAGAAACAATTTTCCGTTCATTGTGTCAATTAAAAGTCAATTTTAGTGCTAAATTTCCTACACTATTACTGTTTTATGGCCGTATGCATGGATTGAAAAGAAGACCAGTGATGTGCTCATGGCGTGTAAGTGGTATATGGAGTATACTTTCAAAATATTGTATTAAAAAGCACAAGTCATACTCTTAGTTATTCTTATTTGATTTAAACTGTCTGCTTATCGATAAATAATGCTCATTTCTTTCTTCCTTTAACTTGAAACTTGCTTTTCTTATTAGTCAATAAAATGACTTCATTAGGAGTGCAAAGTACGAGAACGATACACCAAATTATGGCTCAGCGACTCGCCGACTCACATAATTGGAATCCAGAGGACCCTCATTGAAGAAACAAACAAAAATTAGAGGTCGAAAAACCTTCAGAATACGAGAAAAACAACTTTCTGTTAGAAGTTTGCACACGTGTAATCTGAAAGTGGAGTCAATAACAGCTGAAAAATTTATTTATTTTTGTTAGTTGTAATAATAGTAGGCCCAACGAGAAAATGGGTATGGTATCAAAAATTGCATGAGCACATTATCAGTTTTATAAAGCATGAGTTAGAGCTAACATGATTCGTTGGGCGTAAAACTTGACTAGATCCCTCAATTTCTCCAAATTTTTATTTATATTCAATGACACAAATAGGAAGTGGAAGAATTTTTCAACGTGGAACTTTTTTAATCACGACAAGAAATGAATTCGAAAAATTTTTTTCAAAAATTTTCAAAGAATGCAATACGTTATCTGTAAAAAAAATAGAACAAAAAAAACCATAAATCATTGTACTCGACTATTTCCTATTTTATTGTTTAGAGGTGAACCAGTAAAGAGGAGTTTCAAATAGTCGCCTGCATTTTATTTTCAATTTTTCTAAACACATTAATGCACGAAAGCACCTTTTCGCGAAATATTTCACCATAGTACAAGTATACCTACCAGGTACAAATGTCAAGGCCTATTTGTACACATAGTTGGCATACGTGGACACACTATACAAAGCCGGTTAGTCGTTAAAAAAAAAAGAAAGCTAAGATTAATTATAATTAATGTTAATGAAATAACAAATATCGGTTTTAAAGAGCGTATTCGTTAACGTTTTAACGTAAAATGAAAATTTATACTGCCAATCGATATTGCTATTTTCATTTTCTCGTTTATATTTTATTAGCAAACTATTGGAGTAGAGACCTTCGGTTATTTTTTAACGGCTGCCCCCAATTTGAACAACAAAAATGGTTTTGTCTGGTCGTTCATTAGGCTTCTGTAGTTTTTTTTTTGTTTTCTTTTTTTTTGTTTTTTGTTTTTTTACCGCACAAATATAGAGAATGAATAATTAATGCCAAAAGGTTATGCGGTTATTGTTGAGAGGTCAGCCAGAAAATGTTTCCTTCATGATGAGTGTGGGGACTCATCTTGTATGAGGTTAAGGGGCTCGGACCCCTGACGACAGTCGCCGCCGCAGGGATGGCAAATATTTGTCTCAATGATGTTAAACTATAAATACAAATTACGTTTGATTGTAATTACTTGCACATACATACAAGTAATGTATGAGTACGAAATCATGACCAGTCTCAACAATACAATGATGTCACAATTTTGTACACAAACTGGCCCATCATTTCTTATCACAACAAGAAATGACGCACCAGGCCATTCACACAAACATACGTAATTATTATGTATGTGTGTTGGTGTGTGTGTAAATAAGCCTGTATATAAACCGTCTGAACCTCTTCTAAAATTGCCAGTGTTCACCTAGATTTTGGCTTACCCATATGTTTATATATGAAGTGTTGAACACGCAAAATCTGTAGATTACCTTCATGTGAGAATATCTTTTCACAACAAGGTATTCCACAATGAGTAAAATGAAAATTTTTTCACTTTTGTGAGCAAAAACACTTTTAGTTATGGAATAATCCACATGTTGAAGAGATTAATTCAAGAACAATGCTTAAGAACTATTTATGTACTTACAACATGAGAAATTACTTAGCCATATGCAAGTATTATACACACACAAGTTCTTAAAATTTAGTTGAATTGTAAGTATGGGCATCTAAGGGTATCCAATCTTCATTACTCATAATTTGATCGATGGAAAAAATTTATATTCATCTGTAGCAAAATGGCCAACAGCAAAATTTTTATTATTTAAATTGATATTAAAATCTTATTTTGGACTACATAAAAAGTTGCGTAAATAGCACACGGATGGCAATTTTGGCTTATCCCTAAAATATTCATTCAAAGGAAAGAATATTTTGATACAGTTCTATAGTGGATCCGATGAGGGGCGCTTGTATCACCTCCTTGACTTGAAAATTGTATGATTTTTTTAAACATAAAACAATCTCTTTAACATTTCTCCTGAAATCTACTGCAGATATCGTTTAATTCTAAACGATCAAATAGTAGGCTGTTCTATTCGGAGAAATACGAAACCGGTTCTTTAATCTTTGAAAAAGGTGATCCATTTGTCAGGGTAGAATTCGTAAAAAAAACTTTCGTTCCCAAGAAGTTCCGAATTTTTAGACCTGACTCGGTGTGAAAGTTCTATTTTCTTCAAACGATGTGATCGTATTAGAATAATTTACCCAAATCTTTTGAAAATTATCATTTCGTCATTGTTCTTCTTTTACGTGATTTGTGAATTTATTATTTTGAAATAAATAGACCTTAAAGTATTTACATTTTTCCGCATTTCCTTCTAATCAGAGAAGTTATTTAAAGTTGTTCTATTTAAGATTTCAAAATTTTTTTTAAATCTTCAAACTCTTTAAAGAATTTAAATTTCCAGTGTAGAACTTTTTTTGGCAAATAAATCAGATAATGCACACAGTGTGAGAGCAGAATTTTGGAAATTAAAAAAAAACTCCTTAAAAAAACTGCTCTTCTCTCACTTTACGATTTTTCAACCTCTATTCAAGCTACAAAGCTGGGATTTGTACAATTGAAAAGAGGAAAAAATTTGCTTGAGTTCTCTAACAAAATTTATTTTTTTATCGCCAGTAGTTTTTCACAAATTTGCCATAGAAAAACTGAAAATGATGGCAGAAAAAATTATTTAGCGACGACTCCTTTTTTTCAACGAAAAATTAATTTCTATCATTTCATCTAAAAGAAATTAATCACGAGATAATTGCGAGAGAAAATACAAGAACAAAACTGGGGGCTGTACGTATTACTATATATAAATGTATATATATACATGTATACAAAGTGCTTTCTGCATAATATTTCACCACCATCAGACCATTGAATGTACACGCATATGTATATGATTTTGGTCATCTAGGATTTGTAACTGAAGTGGTTGGGGAGGGGGCATAGACTCCTCCTCCCAAGCTACTTTAACAAAATTCACACAAAAACACGAACTTTTTACAATTTATGTAACAGTTTTTATTGTTGTAACATTTCTTCTATTTCAGTGGCACAACAGACTGTTTATATGTATATCTTTAGTGTGGCATAACTACAGTCGCAGATTTAATGCATGTAGCTCGTCGGATTTGCCGGAGGGGCAGAATATTTTCTGATTAAAAATTACTCCTCACACAAGATGAACCTTTTACTCATATTTTCAAATTATTTTCCTCTTCATTAGCTCCCATGAGTTTAAATTTCAACTTTGAAATCTAACTAATTTAAATAAATTAGTTTATATGTCATTTCAGCCCACCCTATAAGTCACAGTTGGCAATACAACTTCTTCGAAGAAATTTCCAATTTAGCCTTTTTAGCCTAAATAAAAATGAAAAATAAGTGATTTTAAATCATTTTGAATAACTTAAAACAAATAATTGAATTGAAATAGAAAACAATTTTTTTTTTTGGAACCGAACTTTAGTGTCAAAGGCGGTTCTAAGGGGAAGGATCAGGGACGAAGGCTCCCTCCACAATCACACGAAGATATTTTTAATCCCTCTTGCGCGTGGGTGTGTACAACGAAATTCGTTATCGCTCGTTTTACACCTTAGAATTCGGATTTTCCAAATTTCTTTCAACTTCTCCAAAAAACATTGCACCCACAGCAGAAAGAATAACCTCTCCTCGAAGACGTAAAAAAATGCACGAAAGTTCGGCCGCAATGTATCGACTTACTTTGAAATGTGATTGACATTTTTAATGCTGCCCGTGAAGAATACATCTTTTCTGTACATAACTCCACTGTGATTACTTTTCAAAGACAAATTACTTTTATGGTGCGGATCCTTGGTCATCAGCGAAGGCTGGCTGACGAATTTTGAGGCCGGATTTTCGACGAAGAGATTTAGACTTTTATGCGGAAGATCTGACATGCCATGAATACTGTATCGTCTGCCTCCGTTCATTCCATCCTGTGGTGAGTTGAAGAGAGGATCTGCGAAGAATTTACGCGATTAAATTTTGAAATTTTGTCAACTAGGTCCACGTAAATTTGCGAATTCGCTGAATAATTAAGGGAATCGACGTGCGGCACAATTATATAAAACCAATGCGCAAAGTTTCTGGTGAATGCCGTTTTTGGGCCTCATATTAAAATAATTACGTTATTTACATTAGTTTCGTTAGTGATATTATCAATCTTATTTTGAACAATAACGAAAGTCGGTATTTTACCATCATCGACCAGCGAAATGGTAGTCAAAGGTATATTTTCGGGACTGTAAACGTGGTTTTTGGCTTCATCCGCAGCTTTATTTCCACCGGAGGATATTGGACGCAGTAAAATTCCATAAAACACACAGGTCAACACAACACCGGCAATCATAATGAAGGTGCCTTCGAGTCCAAAGGAGTTTAAGCATAATTTTATGAGAGGAGCGAATATGATGGTACCGAATCCAGACCCACAAACACCAATACCGGTGGCTACAGATCTATATTTTTCGAAGTAACACGTAACGCTCACAATGGCCGGCAAGTAGATGAGACCGAATCCAATTCCTGTTAAAAAAAAAAAAATAAAATAAAATAAACAAAATTAAAAAAACTAAAAATAAATGGAGGCAAAAAAATTTATTTCATTTTTAAGTTCCTAGATTTAGCAGAATTTACCGATTACGCAGATCGGCATGTCACGAATTTGAGAAAATGTCGTGATAATGTATCCAACGTGGTCCCCAAACACCAAAAACGTCATCCCCCAAAAAGTTTCCACATAGGAAGTTCGAAATTCGTTCAGTAGAATATACTAGGGTATTCCACGAGTGGATATCCAAAAAGTTTTGAGTGATTGACAATGATCTATAAACGCCTGGAAAAATAATTAAAAAATTCTCCGACCCTTGTTCATAAAAAAAAACATTATTGGTTTTGAACTGAGATGAAAAATGAAAAAAAAAATTGCTGTAAGATCCTCAGTACTTGAAATTTGGATATAACCTGGTGTGACTAAGATAAAAGTTCCTGTTGGCATGTGGTTTGTAATTAAAATTGTCCGAGCTATATGCTTTTCAAAATTTCAATAATTCAAAAAAGCTGCGAAAATTGCCAAAAAAAAAATTGGTCTGAAAAATTATTTTTTGGCACTCATGTTCAACAAATATCCCAGTTCAAACAGCAAAAACGATAACATATTCAGTTGTAGAAAAAGTTGCATATCCTACATGTGAAGGCAACAAATATTCAAGGCACCAGATTTTTCTGGACGTCCACTTGTGGAATGCAATGTATAGTATCCACATTTCTCCAAGAATGCTTAGAAAATTTGAGAAATATAGCATCTATGGAACCCTCTGTCGCATATTTACTACTAAATTTTTTTCTAAATTTTAGAAGTGACAATCAAAAGAAATAAAAAATTCACAGGTTTCACACTGAAAATGAATAAAATAAAATAAAAGTTTAATTTTTCTTTTTCATTAATTTTCGTATTTGCTCTGTAAACAACGAAACAACCTTACCACCTCCACTTTATTTTTCATTGCCATTTTCTCCTTCTACTATTTTTAGCTGTTATTTACCCCTTTTCTTACTCTTCATTTATAAAACATTGGTAATAATTGGATGGCGGATGGTTTTTTACAAACTGACTCGAGAAGCATTTTCAATGTTGAAAATAAGGTCATGTGGGGCAATTATCTCCTTTTCTCTCCTTGGCTACACCTCTGATATTACATGTACTTGTGTTAAGGAAAAATTCCATGTACAAGAAGTTGTATGTTCCCAAATTGAGGGCACTATTTGTTTTAAAATATGTTGAAAAATCATAATTTTCAATCTGTGAAAGCTGAAATGTTGACCAGAAAAATGTAATTTTTGACTGGGGCAAGCGGTAGCTCTGGCTGAGACAAAAATGAAAAAAATTATATTACGATGTTTTGTCACTTTTCATAATTGACGCAGCTGGAATATATTGGAACTTTAGAAACTTAAAAAATTATCCTTCTTGAATTTTGGCTTGTTAACAAAATAATGTAATTTTTTGAATTTTCGGTGTTTCAGTTTTGAAAATTTCAAGAACAGGGAAAAAACCATGATGGTTTTTGTTTTTTATCTCAGCCAGAGCTACCATTTACTTTAATCAAAAATTATATTTTGCTGATTAAAGTTTCTACAGTCGTAGGTTGAAAAGTGTGATTTTTTAATATTTGAAACAATAGCGTCTTTAATTGGGAAATATGCAACTTTATGTACATTGACTTTTTTTATCAACTTCAATTCAAGTCCACTGGTAACTACTGGCTTATCAAATAAAACTCAGACTATCTATAGTTTAGAGTACATAGAGTGTATTCACATACTGGGTGACCCAAAAGTCACGCAACCCAAACCTTCAAATGTAAAAATTTTGAAAATAGATACAAGGCTGAATTTTGGCACAGTTGCAGAAGTTGGTTACTCAATTATTCATGCAAAGTTTCAGCTTTGTATCTGTAATAATCTAACTTTGAGGAATTTTTGATTTTTAATTATAATTTCCCATATTTGAAAAATAAATTGAAAAAAAATTTTAATGGTAAAAGTTCTCAAAAAATTCTGAAACTTGGTACAATAATAGAGAATGATTACCTGATTAAACAGGTAAAGTTTCACTTCAGTACTTTCATCCCTGTTTTTTTAAGAACTTTTTTTATGGTCTATACCATGCTTTCAAAACAAATTAAAAAAATTTTTAAATTTCAAAAATTTTATTTCATCCTTTCCATCGATTCGGACTTTTGTGCAGTACTTCACTTTAAGGCAGAATTTTGTCATAACAATTTCCTTAAATTTGTTTGGGTATGCAACTTTTCATACATCAATGTTTTTTTCTCGAAAATACCTGCAATGAGCAGTTATGTAACTTTTTATTCAGTGCGTATAAAAAGTTGCATAATCACATAATTGAGTAACCTTTTCCCTATCATAGTCGCATGTTTCAAAATTTTTTGAAAATTTTTGCAGTTTAAAATTTTTTGATTTGTTTTTTATGCGTACAGATCACTAGGAAAATTCTTTTAAAAAAAAATTGTGATAAGAAAGTGAAACTTTACCTGCTTAATTTGGTAATCATCCTCCATTATTGTGACAAGTTTCAGAATTTTTGGAAAACTGGTCACAAAATTTTTTAAAGTTTGTTTTGCCACAAATACAAAAATTGAAATTAAAAATCAAAAATTACTCAAAATTAGACTACTATAGATATAAAGCTGAAATTTTGCATAAATAATCGAGTAACCCACTCGTAGAAGAGTGAAAAATTTCAGCCCTCTATCTCTTTTTTTCAAATTTTTACATATGAATGTTTGGGTTGCACGACTTTGGGGTCACTCGGTATTATGTGTATATATATATATATACAAAATGTGTTTCCTGAGAGGGCCCCTAAACTTCAACAGTATCATTATGGTACACAATTAAAACAAATAATGTTCAATAAATAATGTGTTGGTGTGTCCTGTTCTCAATGGCTAAGTAGCTGGGTATACTAAATGAACCACATTAAGAAATTTACTTTAAAATTATTATTTGCCTATTTAGACCATCAGTACTTGCCACAGGGAACATAAAAAATCCTTTTTATCTAAAACAGCAAAGGTGTAAGGGATTCCCAAAATTATACTAAAAATTCCAAAACATTATCTCAATTCTTCAAATTGACTGTAAAGTCAATAAGGAAAGGTAAAGTGAAGAAAACTTTTTTTTTTCTTCATGGTGAGTACTATAAGTCTACATAGACAAATAATAATTAGAAAGTTAATTCACAATGCCATGATTTTATATACCTGATGTAATAAATATGTTTGTCAAATAAAAAAATATAGACAAAAATATCGGCTACATGAAAAAATGTATTTTATTTCATACATTTGTCCCCTGTAAAATAGTACAGTTACCTGGCAAAAGTACTGTTGCTTCCTGCCAGCACTCTTAACACATTTTGTACTGGGATATTCAGTGACCTCAATGTACTGGTCCCTCGAATATACTCAAACAAACAAATCCCTTTAATCAGAAAATCCCTACTTCATATCTAATACCATGTAAAACCATACACTCTGAAAGTGTATATATATTCACGATTACCATAGAAAATTCGTCCTGTATTAAAATACTTTGAACTGTCAACTAAAGTGAAGTACTGTCTCTCAACCAGTCTCTTGTACTGTCTTGAAGGTAGTCTTTACCTAGTTGTTTATTTTTATGTACTGTTGTATAGTATAAAATAATTATGATATTAAAGAAGTGAATTTAAATTTGTGTTAAACTATTTTCTTAGAGTCTCAAACCAAATATTAAGGTCCATAATAGATAGTGAATAATAAAAATATATAACTGAATTTTACTCTCAAATGGTATTAATATTTCTTAAATATTACTATTCTCGAAGGGAGTGTGTGCATCTACAGAAAGAGGTTATTTTCTGATACTTTCTACCTTCTTTCTGACTTTACACCTAGCTCCTTAATCATTCAGAGCAAGACACCTTCTTTATTGAACACTGTTTAATTTTCATAAACTGTACTATCTGCTGTCCAATTTTGGGATTATTTTCAGGAAACACCCTGTATGCATATGGGGTTTGAAATTTAATACTTAGATCATTTTGGTTTTGGATCTTTCTTATGGTTTCGACCTTCCAAAGGAAGTATGATGAAAGAATTCCCATTTACACCATGGTGGGTCTGTACTGCGTGGAATGAGACGATAGATGCCCAGTGAGCAACATCTTAATGTTGCCTCCTCCTTCATATAACGATGATTTTCTCATAAAAATACCATTCTAGTTACTGTTATTTAGCATAAATAAAATTGCAACTCACATGGTATCATGGTGAGGGAATCCCTGTCAATAAATATTTTGGAAATTATACTATTTAATTAGATCATTTACAAAATGGAACGAAGAAGGAAATAAATTTTCTTTAAGTTTACTCATAGGGGCAAAAAAATTGTTTTTTTGGGCTAAAAATGAGGTGAGTAATATTTCATTAGGAAGCAGATCCTTGATGTTTTAGTCATGTTTTATAGCTGTGGTTCTCAATTAGGGGGCTCCTCTGGAGGTATCATAAGACAATACAGGGTGGAGAATTGTAAATTATATAAAAAAAAAAGAAACCTAAAAAAAAACAATTATTCGTGAAAAAAATTAATCAATCAAAACCAAAATTGGAAGGTCGAGCTATGTACAGGAAGTACTGTTTGTACCAAATTTCGAGACTATTGAAAAAGAATTGCAACTTTTATTGAGATAACATGGAAAATTAGCACTCCAACAGCCCCAAAGAATGAACCATAATATTAATAGAAACCTAATTTATAAATATGTTAGATATACTTCAAATCAATACCTGTACCAAAGTTGTGATTATAGCTAGTTACTCCTTTTAGAGTCATTAGTCTGCCAAAAATGTAACAAAATTGCTCCTACCAGACGTACCGTTGGCCTATCTGCACTAAAATTGGTAGGTATTGTCCTTAATCTAAAACACATATGTATACCAAATTTCAAGCCTATTGATAAGAAATTTCGACCTATACTCTGTTCAATAAAAAGTGCATATAAACTGACCTACTGGACGACTATTCACCCGATTCGGACCAAAAACAATAGGGTCCTTTCTAAGGTGAATCCGAATATGTGTTTCAAATTTCAAAACTATCCGATCAAAATTACATCTTGAAATGGACCCAAAGCAAAATGGAGAACATAAAAGAAAATTAATTTTCGAAAATAGTACCAAAATGCTCAGAAGATCATGAAACAAAAACCCTACCTACTCCCACCCCTAGGTCAGAATACTCAGGCAATTTTAATAAGTAAATTTTTTTTTTAAATCTGCTTAAAAAGTTGGAACCACATTGATGTATTAGGTGGAGAAAAAAATTTTTTTGCTGTATTTAGATTAGGTGTTGTAATGATAATTTCGTATCATTCATAATATCTCTCTCTTATATATATATTTCACATATATATCAATCACCTAAAACAATTCTCATTATATTGACGTCATGTAAACAAGTCTTCACTTGCCTTTACTGACTCATTTATTCTACTTTCAATGTTTATAAACAAACATAAATACACTTTTCATAACAACTCTTTTCTATGAAACCATTCTGCAGATATTGCAAATACACAAAATCACCATTTATGTCATTTCCTTAAACTCCTATTGGACAATATCTAAACTTGTATTGTCATAACTCTCCAATCATATCACTACCATTTCCACTCTCCAAGAAATCGTTATATTCTCCTCCCAAAACTTCTAGTTATAAAAACTCATGTAACCATGTACATTTTACCTTACATTAACTTATCTCCTTCTCTGTTAATCTTATTATCCAGTATCTCACTGTTTTATATCTTGTTTAATACAACCTTTTAACATTTACGAGTATTTAATTATTTTGTAACCAATATTCTCGTTACAGGTGTAGCCTTCAAAATTTGCTATTTTGGTTGAATGTGATGTGTGTAAAATTTCATCATTTTCAAGGATTTTCTTAAAAAAGTTACATCAATGTTAACTTATTTTCATTTTAATCGTTAATGTTACTAAGAAAATGCGGAAATTGGAAAAACAGGGTCTTGCTCCAAAATAGTGCTCAGCTTTTACCGATTCACACGTACTAAGTGACTGACGAAATATTGCTAATTGCTAAAATATACTCGAAAAATTACACGTTGATGGCACATCCCTCAAATGAATTTTTTTTTTTTAAATATCCTGGAAATTAAGAGTTTCACCTTAAAAATACTCTCTAGTGAAACGATACTTTCCAAAAGCTCATAAAATTGTGAAATAATTACTACAAAGACATAATTTTTCAGCTAATTAGGTTTAAAAAAAAAATCGTTTTTTGTTCTACTCTGGAGTCCCTAGTCAAGATCGATTGTATGCATAAATTTTATACCATTATAAGGAACCCCTTGCATGATACGACTGTAAAGTTTAGCTATTTTCTTCGGATCAAACATGTGATGTCAAGGATAAACATTACTAGATATCAAAGCGTTCACATTCGCTTTTCGTGAAAATAGCCAATTTGTTATAAGTATCTGATTACTGTATGTACCTATGCTGCTGCAGCAACAACATGAAATACCCAATTCGGTAATACGTTTTAACACAGCTATCGTCCTTTTAGTTTTGTGTCTATCACCGTTCAAAAAGATTACAGTAAAAAAAAATGTGAAATAAATTTAAGTATTATCTTATCGTGTTCTCTACGATAAGCAAAATTCGTGAAGTACGACAACGTTGTATAACGCTTAAAAATTGCCAGGCAGAAAGAGAGTGAGAAAGAGAAAAAAACGTGAATATTATCAGAAAAATTGTTTAGACAATGGCGAGAAAATTGCCAATAAACTTACTATTGAGTAAAAACACACGAGTAAATTTGAAAAAAAAAAAAAAAAATAATAATAAATTTAGGTTAAAAAAGTAGTTTTTAAAAAATACGCTTTTAATAATTTGAGGGAAAAAAAAGAAATTCCCATCCCTGATAGGATTAGGACATAAGGTATTTTGAACGAAAGTACAAATTGCTACCGTGACACCAAGGTCATGGATTTAGCAAGCGATGATAAAACTTACGTTGAAAAAGTAAGCAATTGATAAGATGTGATAACTGATAATAATTTTTTACTCTCCCAAAAAACAATGCACTCGCACAACGATGCGAATTAAAACGGACGTTTACAGTTTACACTCGTGTGATAAATCCGTAATTTGTAGGTACACTTTATACTTATTTTAAAATGACAAAACCGAAATATCAGCAAAAGAGAAAAACAACTGATAATAAAAATGGATATGTATATATGTGTGTGTGTGTGTGTGTGTCGCAACATGTGAAAGCAGCGCTGAAGTTGGTCATCCGGTATATTTCAACAAATTGAGTGAGTAGAATAAAAGAGTATAAAAATGAAAAGGGTTCTCATTTATATAGATGAGAAATTTATATTTATACTCCTTTTTACATTGCAGCTGAGAGAAAAAAAATGATTCAACAAAATATTATCCTTTTTTATTGACGAGGGTTCGTATTTAGAAGTAGGTTCTCATTTTTTATCTTTGTCAGAGCTAGTGGAAAGGTGGTGAGGTTTGCGGTTCGAACTTTGACTAAACAGTACTGGACCAGTAAAGAAATATGATTTCTGGTTAGACACGGTGGCGCTAAATAGGCAACCAGAGCGTACCTTTTAACATGTTTTGTTTTGTATTTGTATGTGCTATCCTTGTGAATTTAAGGGATGTCTTTATCAGATGTATTCTAAATTGTTGAATTCAAGCATAACGTTGAAAATATGCAGAAGATACGAAATGGTAGCCTACTTCTTCGTTAGCATGTCTTGAAATTAATAAGAACATTGTTCTTATGGAGCTTTACTGGTCCAGTACTACATGTATAGTCAAAAGGTTTGACCCTATAAACATAAAAAAAAGCGTTAAAGCCACAACTGATTCGAAAGTTTTTTTGAAGTACATCTCGAAGGGCTAGAGGGATGAAAGAAGGAATCAAAAAGAAATTTTAGAAAAATAAACGTGCCAAATCCCAATAAAATTTTGAATCAGCCTCGGAAAAACCTTACCCCGACTCTGATTGTACTGATAGTTTTAATGGAGGAGAAAAGAATATTTTATATATGAGAGAAGCAGGAGCATATACATATACAGGTGGGAGTTCATCAAATTTATTTTTATTTGAAGTTTGCAATCCCTCATCTTTCGGGTTATAAAAAAATTTCAGTGTTTTTGGTTACCTTCCCAAAATTTTCAACCCCCATCAGTTAAAATATATTTCTGAAGAGAAAAATGGAAAAAATTTAAAAAAAAGTAAAGTGCGATTTAGAATCGACATTTGATCCGTCTCACCTCAAAGAAATTTCATCATCGTCACTTACCTCGATCCTAAGACGGTAGATTCCAAAAAAAAAGAACTGATTGAACAATTATATTACCTATCTGAGATAGACAATAATGGTGAAATGTAGATTTAACTACAGGGTGTCCAGAAGTTAAGCGACAAAACTTCCAGGATATCGATTTTTGTGGTAACAAAAGCAAAAGTACCTTTTGAAAAATGCTGGGAAATGCTTCCTTTCGGAGTTATAGTTTTCCAAAAGTGTGGGAAAATAATCAAAAATCAGATGTAATGTCTACAAAAATTGACAAAAACGAGCGAAATTTCCAACAATAGGGCGAAATATTTCTTAGTACTTTTCAACAGTGATTTTTGTGTTTTGTGACCTCAAAAATTGATCCTGGAAGTTATGTCTTTCAACTTCCGGACACCCTCTATAATCAAGAATCAAATTAATTTTCTTAATAGATATACAGGGTAGGTATGGACAGAGCCCTGAATGCCCAAATTTTCGATTTTCATTTTTACTTTTTTAAGACAAATTAGGACAAAATGAAATTTATTCGAGTGGGCGTGAGTAGAAAAATTTTTTTCTTTGCTTTTTAATTACAAACAAATCATTAAAAATTATATATTGAGCGACTAGAATTTTGAAGTATCACCTTATCTATTGAAAAATTTAATTTGCGAAAAATGAAATATTAAACCACACACAGGATTGACGTTCGAAAAAGGATCAAACTGAAATTTCATTCAAGTCGACCACGACGTTGTCACGTTACAGCAAATAAATTTTCAAATCTGAATCTCATCGTCAAATTGTTTGACGAAGGTAAAAAATTTTTTTTCTGGTAAAATACACGTTTCTTATCTCGAAAATAAACAAAGCTGCTTTCGGTATAATACTGTCAGAGTTTGAGTATGTTAAAGCTATATAAGCGCTCTTCCGACGAAATATATACTCATGCCGAGTTTACAAAAATTTTAAAGTAATATAAATTTAAAACTTAATGTGGCATTGGGGAAGACTAGAAGAATAAAGTCATAAACTATCTCAGAAAAAAAAAATTAAGTTGTTCAAAAGAATGGGATGATTGTAAATGGAAATTCTGTGAATGCGTGTTAAAAAATGCGCGTATATAGGTTTTTTGGAGGCGGGTACAAACCCCTTCCGAAATAAAAGAAAAGAAGAAAAGGATGGAAAACGGGAAGATAAAAGAAAATATACGGAAAAATTATCGTATTTCGTAGGTTTATCAAATATTTTCTGAAAAACCCGAATTTTTTTTTATATCCACGCCTGGGTTAAAACATTAATTTAAGAAACGTTTCATAATTTGGACAGATGTGGTTAGAGAATAAGAAATAGACCAGTAGTCAAGTGGATTATTTAAATGAAACATACCAGAAATTGGGTAGAACATTCTTTTATAACTAATAAAACGAACAGAAAGGTGAATAATTTTTCTTTCATAAAAACCCATTTTAAAATTTGAAAGCAAACGTTTCGTCCTTCACATAATTCATTTCGATTTCGCAAATTTTTTACGATATCAATTTTGAACGATATTTTAATTTTTTTCTTCGGTGGTATGAGGTAATAAAAAAGCATACAGGGTGGTTCGTTCGATTACCGAACCGTTCCTTCCACAATGCTACTATTTTAGCACAAAAATCGACGTTCATTGGGCTAAATTGACATAACATCTTCTCTTTTTGAATGGTTGAGGCGGACCCTCAAAATAACTTTCAATACTAAATGCTTCAGTTCCCATTTCGTTTGTCGCACTAAGTTAAAAATGTGGAAAATATTCTAAACCAATTTCGTCTCTGCGTTTATTTTCGTCAGTATTGATTTTATCGCAAAAACCGTTCAGTACACAAATAATGAATGCCAAATTTTCGCCGAAAAAAATTATTAGCAACGTACACCTTTAACGTATCCAACACAAAAAAAAAGTTGATAAAAACAATACATTTTTTGTCTACCTTTAACTTCCCAGTATAGTTGCAAAAATATTAGAACAGCTTGGGTATTTCACATGGTCATATAACAGATTTTTTGGTCGTGGTATTCTTACAACTAGAAGTACGCATTTGGCTTTTGAAATATATTTTTTGGTGAGAACGACGACAGAGATTGATAACTTTCGTGAAAAAAAAATTAACAACGAGTTTTCTGAAAGGAAGTTAAGGAAAAACTGTAGAATGTGCAGACACTTTGGACTTTTTACACGACATAAATGACACAAATATTTTATCTTAATAAACTGCTAAATATGAACTTTCGAAATAACATGGGCTACTCTAAGTCTCACTTCCCAACGCGAACGTCACTGAAACAAATGTCGAAAAATGCGAAAAGAATTCGAAAAAAATGCGTCTCTCATAATTAGTTTTTCGCCTGTACCTTCGTTATTAATGAGACAATAGTATATTACGCAACTGGAGGAGAAAATAATCATTCAGACCGAGTTGCGTATAATATTTTTTGTAGCGAATTTAAGGAATGCTTTATTCGAGTCTGGGGCAATAAAACCTGTGGATTGCTGGGCGGAATCCTTGTTATGGGAAAGAATTTTGAGGAAAAAATAATGGGAGCTGAGGTTTTCAGACAGTTATTTTGGAGAATCCAAACCAGCAATGAAATGAAAAATTTGGTGCCAATTTGACGACGAAACGTCTATTTTTATTGGCGTAACCAGAAAATTTTAACGGGAAGGGGGAAATTCATTTTTTTTAAAGAGAAAATTTCAAACTTGTTTGCTTGCAAACGTGAAAAAAACCTAAAATTTTTTTAATCTAGATTTAGGGGGCCAAATGTTCTTTCCTGTTCCCCTTGATTACCTCCATTTCCATTTTTCTGCTAATGCGAGATTAATGTGGATGCAGGGTTCAAATAATTTCTTTTTTCCAAAATATTTAGATAGGTACCTAGATGATGAAATTAAAAAATTCAGCTTATTTTTTTCAAGATTTTTAAAAGGACCAGAACGATAATTAATTCGTGACTTACGAAATTGTTTTGTTATCATAATTAATTCTATCTGATATGCTAAGATAATGCTAACTATCGATAATAAGTTTATCTTTCTGGTACTTAACTAGTTGTCGAGTGTTTCTTACATTTTTATGGTAAATAAGCTAGCGTTGTTTCATATCATGAGAAATATTTACTCAAGTAAATTTAACTATATTAACATCGATGGCTTAAGTAAATATCGTTCTTTCATCGAGCATTATAAGGGAAAAAGGTGAAACACCATTTATGATCCAAAACTGAGTAAAATTTGATTAGATTCAAGCCCATTTACAAAATGTACGATAAATTGTAGCTGAAAAAAAGGCCTAATGAAAGCCTATAATGACTGAATTAACAGATAATTGATGAATGTGAAAAATTAAAACTACTCATGTAGGAATAAACTCCTTCACTAAAGATAGGATCGTTAACTCAGGTTATTAAAAACAAAGACACATATCTTACCAGTTCCAAAGCCCATGGTAAGCATTAACATTTCGATGCTGGTGGCGTAAATGCTGGTCAAAATGCATACTGTTGAGATGACACTACCTACAATGGTGACTGGTCGACAGCCAAATTTATTGACTAAAGCGCTGGAAATGGGACCTGTAATCAATAAAATACCGTTTTATAATAAAATAAAATTTTCAAAAATAATTGTAACGTTACTCTCTTTTATTTTGTGTTTCTGTCTTCCTCTATTTTATTCTTGATATGTAAGCACTCGATCGGATCATGCACTACTACAACTATCGGAATATACATACATTCAAGCGTTTGTTTGTCACCATTGTTTTCTCATCTGCATTTGCAGGTGTCTTTCTCCTTTACTAAAAAATCATTTAATGTTCAAATTTTTCTGTCTCATTAGTTATCATTTTCTACCAAGGTAAGGAAATTGTATTAATTCAATTACTTTGTTTTTGAAATAAACATCATTATTTTGTGGTCGTCTTTATTTGGCTAATAATATAGGTAGGTACTATAAAATTTTCGCGAATTTAATAAAGTTGAAAATCAATTAAACAAATCTCAGGGATTAAATTATTTTTTGTAACACCTGTCGATAAAGTAGACAATTATGTGCACCTTGACGGTATTGGTAAGTAAATAGAGCAGACGATTTTAAAACTATGTATGGAGTAAAATTCTTTATGCATCATTTTTTACTTTATGCATCGTCATGTGCACATGCGTTACTTTATCCATTTGTCTTTATACACGTTTCACACTTTGTTCGTCGTAAACAAAATAGGGTGCAACATGCGTGTATATAGCGAGCGATGCAAAAAAAGACGTGAGTTGCACCAGTCTATACTCATGAAAGATTGATGGGTAAACATAAAAATATCTGAATGTAATTCTTATTTCGTAGGTGTGTGGTTGTGTGCACACTCGCACAATCACACACCTACACAACAAACAAGAGTTACAATTGTAAGGCCACTGTAAGACTTACGACAAGGAGTTACCAAGGAGTTACATTATTTGTAATTCTCATTTAGCCCCTACCATATAAATAGACCGAGTACTAAGAAAAAATCACACTCATATCAAAATCACCTACTCTATACTCTTGTATCAGCAAAGATGATTTGTTTTATGCATGTATCTAATAATACAAAATATTTCGTAAAATAATTAAGGAATAATAAATGTTAATTCATTATAAATGAGTTGATAGGTAGGTATATTAAATCAGTTTATCGCATATAATTTTCTCTTGAATGTAAAGTCGCAACTACACTCTTCCCAAGTTGCCTCCCATAAGCCTTTTGGATGAGTGCATTCTAGGTTCATCTGATGAGAGAACTGAAAACACTCTCGGGTTCCTCTCCCTTTTTATATACTTTTATTTAAGTTACTACCCGACGAAATAAAAAACATTTGCCTAGTATTTTAGCGCTGCAATCACCCTACTGTGTGATACATACAGAAATGCATGTAGTTAATTTTCAATTTATACAATTTTTAGTATATTCAGTATAGTTAATTGCGGAAAATGGCTAGAGTGTTGAGTTGATATTTCGGAGGTGTGGGTTCAAATCCATCACAATCCATTCTTCTTTTTCACATTTTTAATTGAAAAAAAAATAAATATTTTTGTCACATTTTTGGGATTTTATCGATATAATGAGTGGTAACGGATTATAATATAGAATTTTTAACTTAAATTTATTTCTATAGCAATGACATAGGTGACGCATATTATTTATTCGACTAAAAAGAACAAATACTGGTTTTCATGCCATTGAATCTAGCAAATTTTATAACCACTCGCAAGCAGGTGCTGTTGATGGGAGGCGAACTGGAACAAGGTGAGGCAATGTGAATATCCTTACTTTTGATCTCGCGCTGTCTCGGTTTGTCACAACGAGACTGTATAATAACGACATAACAATTAATTTTTCTTATTTTACATAGTTACATTGGAGTCATTTCTGACTAAAATTTAGATTTTTTCGTTATCATTTAGAAACAATTTTATATGTACCAAAAGTTAATTTGAACATTTACAACATAAAAATATTGAAGAAAAATTCGTTCCAAACTATTTTCAAGTCTAAATAACTTACTATCTGGGTACCTGTCCATCAATGTTCAACTTTATTCAAGTATTGTTGAAGAAATATTATTCTGATCATGAGAGGCTCAAAATAGGAAAAGGTGTGGAAACATTCCAGAATTTTTCCGTACCAATTTATTCACTTTTTCGGAAAAACAGCGAATGTGGTAATATTAATAAATTGTATGTTTCTTAATATTTTTGGTGCTTTTTATTAGGTAAATAAAGAGAATAAGGGGTGAGTCAAAGAATTTATCATATTACAAGTTGTCTGCAGCCTAAATTAAATCATAAGTAATAATGAATTAGAAGTATCATTGTTTTTAATAAATGCGATGAAGTCGTCGGTTTACTCCTTGTCACACATAATTTTCACCATGAACTTTATTAGCCTTAAGATCTATGCCTAACTTCACTTCCATTACATGCTTCGTACTAATAACAGTTGTACGATGTACATAGGGCTCAAGTTTTGCTGCACATAACTTATTTAATACACGTTAAAATTTTTTTCAATTGTAACAAGGAATTCATTCATTCGAACTATTGAATATATTTGGTTACAACAATAATCATCAGAAAGATGGGTACAAAATGATTTTTGATATTCTACAGCATATGCAAATTATCACGTTGGTAACCATTAAAAAACGTCTCGAACCACATGGTCAGAGAGTGCTGTTACATTACATTGCACGGATCGTACTTATTTACACAATATTCCAATCGATTAAAGATTATGCAAAAACTAGAATGAGCAGTAGGTAATAGTAAGTTACCTAGTTAACAGTTAGGTGCCTGCAGGTATGTTTTTTGCCAGTAGAATTAATTTAAAAAAATCATACACAGAGGACTGTCATTAATATTAGTAAAAATGCCCAGATTTAACTCTGTGGAGGCCCGGTGTACAAATTATGTGAAAGCCCCCAACTTTCACCCCTCGTCATCCCTTTAAAAAAAACAAAACTATTTTAAAAGAAATGTATTTATCTACACTAAATCATAGCATATTACGTATCACCGGTGTAGTTAATCTTTCGTCTTCAATGGGCTTCAAAAAATGGAGGAAGGTGTCAACTCGATCCTTATTTTTTTATATGTTTTTTTTCAGATGTTTGTTCCAGCATAACTTCTCATCCTGGTCACCGATTTTGATGATCTGTTTTTTAAATGATACGAGAGTGATCCAATGGTGATTCCACTCAGTTTTTTTGAGAATCGATGGAATATTTTTTGACTTATCTATAAAAGATTGTTTTAAAGCAAAATTACCGCCTAAGGCTAATGTCAATGAAACAAAACTACGCAGCAGAACCTAGCTAGAAAAATCAGATTGCAGAAATTTTTATTCTACAGTTTTCTAAAAAACTACTTAACCTATAGTCATCAAACGCGTATGATATCTGTCCTATATGAGGACTCTTCTTCCTGAAAATTTAATCCCCATCTCTTTTGTGGTTTCCTTCAAAACGTGATCAAAAAATTTTCTCCAGCAACTTTTTCTTTTCCAGTTTTCTCGAAAACTACTGAACTGATAGGCACGAATCTTCTCAATCTTAAAACTACATAAGGACTCTTTCTCGTAAAAATTTCAGTTATATTAATTTTTTAGCTTTCTCAAAACCATGAACATAAAATTTTCTTCAACAAAGTTTTCTTTTCCAGTTTTCTCGACAACTTCAGAACCAACAGGCATCAAACTTCTACGAAACATGCAACTATATATATATATATATGTATATAAGTTACAATCTATCGTGAAAATTTTAACCTAATTCCTTTGTCATTTTCTCAAAATCACTGAAAAACCACTTTTCCAGGAATTTTATATTTTCCAGTTTTCTCCAAATATACTGAATGAATATACCAACAGGCACTAAATTCCTATTATGGTTCTATATAATCACTATCTTTCGTAAAAATTTTGACTCTGTGTAGTTTTCTCAAAACTGTGAACACAAAATTTGGGAGATACATGTTAATAAATATAATTACCTATAAACTTACACTCCTAAATGAAAAAATATTGGACGAAAATGGGAAAATGGTATCAATCGTTTTCTTTTCTCATGAATAGGATAATTTTTATCATCCCCACCTACAAACCTTTTTGCGAAGTCAATTTTAAAACCACGTGGGTATACAGACTGGGTAAAAACGAACAGAAAAGCTTGGTATACAAAGGCGTTCGTATCTTTGTCAGAACACATTTTCCAAATCTGGTACTAAAATTGGAAATTCGGCATTTTATGAGAATAAAAATTTTCTTTTCAGCTGTACCCTCATAAATCAAACAATTTTTTCTCAGTTCAAGTGTTACACTTTTCTAAATTCAACGGCCTGTTTTTTTTTTTTTTTTTCATCTCTTCAAAAAAGTAAGCGTAATGTACTTTTGAGAAGAAACGTTTATTTTTTCAAAAATTTTTTCAAAGTTTAAGAGTCACTCATTTCCGAATCGAAAAATTAGTTTTTGGAGAAAAAAATTCAAGTACCTAATACACTTTGTTCTATATCGAACACACCTACTCAAAAAAGCATTTTCAATGCTAAAACCAAAAAACACTTCATCGAATTATGATCGAAGTTAGATCATAGCGTTTGACCTTTTGGTTGAGATCAATTTCTTATGATCGATCTTTGATCGGAATCACTACACGCTGATCATTATGGCAAAAACCACCGTCCATTTGAATACATATTTCGTTCTTTTAAATTAATATAGATGTTGCCTAAAACATCTCTACAATATTTATTTGAATTTTTGTGATCAATTTACAGGCGGCAGCCTACGTCATCACCTTTTATTTCCATTACAAATATGGGTATTTCCAATTAAACTTCTACCCACATTTCCACGAATATTGCTCGTATGAACTTGAAACTTTCACTATTCTATTTATCGTCAAATTTTATTTTAGAAATAGTAATTACCTGCATTGAAAAAATAGTAGGAACGTTTTCAGTTACAAAAAAAAAAAAAATTTTGTGCTTTTTCCTATGGGGCAGTTACGAGGCGAATACCTTGTAACTCTGTACTTGTAGTTAGGTATGCAGGTAAATTACTTTAATTTTTGAAAAAAAATTAAACCGACTGTATGTAGGGACATAAAACATACTAGAACTAAAATGTTGAAAACAAGTTTTCCAGATTTTATAATAGTAATTTTTTACAAAATGGAATTACAACTAATGCAGTCGCTGGCAGAAATGCCTCCCAAGTCACATGCTATAAATATATAGAGCAAGATTTTTGAATGAAGCAATGTAGATACCTTCATATTAAATATTTCCCTGATGGTATTTTTGGTAAATTTAACATGGATTTGACAACCTCGAAATACATAGCATTATTACATCTATTCAAAATATTTGGATGTTTTATTTGTTAAGAATGTTTAAATTCCTTAGATTTGCTGTCAAAAACTCTCCACTTTTCATTTGATTTTAATCAATTTCATATTTCGGCTTAATGATAGGTACTTATGAAATCACCATTCATTTAAATGTAATTTATTGCACAATTTAATTAGTGAGAACCAAAAGGTAGGTATTGATTTTCTTATTAATATCAAAAGGTATTTCTGCCAGCAGCTGCGTTAGTTGTAATTTCACTTTGTAAAAAAATTACTATTATAAAACCAGAAAAACTTGTTTTTAACATTTTAATTCTATTGTTTCATGTCCCTACATAAAGTTGGTTTCATTTTTTTTTCAAAAATTTGATTATTTGAATAATTTTTTATGAAGTGAAAATGGAAAGTCTAGCAGTTTTTCACAATAAGAAGAAGTTACTCTAGAAGTGACAGATAATTGTTGATATTATATTTGGACAAAACTGAATATGATTTTCAGCCTATTGTTTTTTCTCAATTACAGCAATTCAAATTTATTTATTGTTCAACAAACAAATTCCAATCAGACGCAAGAAAAACAAATTCAAAGTTTAAAATTGATTTTAAATATTGTTAGATCTACTATATTGGTCTATATTAATAGTAACAGTAATAATGATTTAATAAAAAGGCATATCAAAAAACGTATGCTATGATGTATTACACGATAAAATGTGGAAACTCAAAATTGACTCCCTTTTGGGGCCCACTAGGGGTTAAAAAATGGGTCAAATGGAAAAATGATCGCCAAATTCAGACTCAGCACTTCAAAAAACATACATGGTGATGTATCAAACAGTAAAATGTTGAAACTCAAAATTTTGTTGGCAGAATGTTTATATGTGCATAATTGAGGAAGGCTAACATAATACTGAGAGAATGGTGTTATCTGAAATATTTATATAACCACAAGAAATACCATATCCTAGACACTTTTGGATGATCCAATAAGGATGCGTTATTCCGTTTTATTTGAATGGAGGCTTGTGATTGGTCATCTTACTTTTTTAATGAAAAAAATTCCCAAACTTTGAATATAATTTTCGGGTTGTTTATGGGGAAATTTTCGGATTTCTTTGGCCAGGGTTACTCACTGTAAAAATACTAATTTTTTGAACTATCATTCATATTTTTACGATGAATATTGAATGCTGCAGAGTGGCATAAAATTTCATTAGATTGCCAGGAAATGGGTCAAACACAATGCCTCTTTCTGACACAGTCGGTAAAAATGAAAGAAAAATGTGTTTATAAATTCTTTCAAATGGTCATTCGTCATATTTCAATAATTTTGAAAAATCGTGTTTATTTTCTTGGAATTAACAACACCATTTGTGGGCTGATTTGACACAATACAAACCATTACCATACAATCAAAATAATATGATAATGCATGAAGGTACGTGTGAATGTTAGATGCGTTTTTGTGGAGAGAATTCGCTGACTCGAGAGTTGAAAATAGAATTCTCACAGAATTTGCAGTCTGATCAAAACCGAAATGTTTTCTCGCTTCGATAAAAACAGCATGTAGCCATTGTGAAATCATTGACGATGGAAAACCAGCAATCATTTTTCAGCTCGTGTGAGCCCAGAATCACTATAAAGATGAATTAACGCGCATAAAGCTGGGTCATTACCACTATAATTATGTACCTAGATATGTAATTCTACTATTTACGCATCTGATGAATGGTTTTCTCTGAATTTGTCATTCCCGACAGAAAATGATTAATCGGCTTAATATAAAACTGCACGTGACATGGTGGATCATAGATAGCGAACACTTTCTAGTAACAGTGCCATGACAAAGAAGCCGATTTGTGGAATTATAATAAATCATATTTCCAACGTTTCTTAAAGTGAAATCACTGCAGTTCTGTCAAATTAACTGTTTAAGGAATCGTTGAACAATTTGATATTTCGATCCCACCTGACAGGCTTAAGTTGGTGAATAAATTTTTACCGTAGGTACATAATTATGTTTTTTTTTTGTATGTTTGTTCCAGCATAACTTCTCAACCTGAACACCGAATTCAATGAATTTTTTTTCAAATGATGGAAGGTCATTTTATGGTGGTCCCATTCAACTTTTCTTTAGAATCGATGCGATACCTAGTTTCTGAGTTATCTTTAAATGAAAAACTATTAGTTCCAACGGAATATTGACGTTAAGAATAGAAATGAAAAGACTTTAAGAAAAATTTCTCTATAAAAAAATCACATAAAAAAAAATTCTTTTAAATTTCTCCAGTAGGACCAATTGGAATTAAAGTGAAACGAGAAAAAGCGTTATGTCAAATTAATGATACGTACTTTTTTTCAAAAAATAGAATCGATTTAAAATAAAAACAAATAAAAATACGTTAAAAAGTGAAAAAAGAGATAAATTTTTATTAACGACATATTTTTGCGACAAAAATATTATTGACGAAGATAAACGGAAAAAACTGAAGTAGGGAGAAGAAGATAAATAATATACATGTGATTTTATAATTTCATTCTTAACCGTTTTATGAAAATAAAAATTTAGTACCTACTAATTTTGTCGCATATAAACGTCAATTTTTGTGCTAATTTAGTAGCAAACAAGCTATTGACATTCGAGCGCATTATAATTAAAAGAAAAGTCAGTTAACTTCAACACCATAAAAAAAAATTATTATTTCAAATCTACTTCACTTCATAGGTAGGTACTTCATGTTTTTCTATTACCATGTTCTTTTCACGGAAAATTTTATTCATAAAGCTAGTCAAGATGCCTCGAATTCTTTTTTCGGTGACCTACATTTTAAATTGTGCAGTTTTCTAATAAACGATATTTTGCAGATAATTCAGGCGAGTCATCTCATATGGGCGTATATGCATTGTAAAACGACAAACGATAAAGAATATAATATAATTATTGTTTTTTGATCGCAATATGGTTACAGGAAAAAAACATTTTTTTTTTCCAATGTAATCTTTGTTGCGGATAGATCTCATTAGTAGATACTTATTTTTGGAAATATACACAGACTTCTTATTGGAACATAAAGGTTCGTTGTAAAACAACGAAATTATTTCTACACTTAAAGGAAAACAATTCAAGTGGTATGGCAGCAGAGCAAAAGGAAAATTTTTTTAAAGAGTATATGTATATTGTTTCTGGCAGAGAAACGCTTAGACGTGGGTTTGACAGAGAAAGGGAGGAGGTTTCAAGAGCATCGTAGACCATATCAAAAATTAAAGCTGGGTGAGGCAACTCTCTACGGGACACTTAAATTGTATATGTAACGAAAATTTTCAATTCTCAATTGCAGTATTTTCAAAAATTTCTTCGTTTTTCATATACGAATATTTTCCAATATTTTTCATTTTACACACGATGCTAGCTAGGCTAGAGCCATTAAAACTTTTATAGTTTATAGTTGTGGTAATGGTAAATTTACGAGATGGGCTTTTGAGATAATCTACTTCATTTTTTAATAATAATAAAAAACCCGGTAATATCCACATGAAACGAATTGCTATACACTTATTGTCAAAATTTTTTATTATATAAATTTTTTTCAAATATAAAAACGAATAAAGTCACAATTCGTTTTACTAAGTGAAAAATATAGCCTTCAAAACTCCAGTTTTCTCAACTTGATTCATACTTTTTAAAACGAAAAATATACTAACGCATTCTTTCCCAAATTGGAACCAAATTCCAGGATCGTAGCTTTGCTCTAACCAGATGAGAAAATAACATTTTTTGAAAATACTTTGCTTCTTTGAAAATTTTATGTCCGAAATTCTCACTTTATAACTGCCCTATTGGAAAAAATACTCGCGAATTTTGTTTTTGTGACTCAAAAAGTTTATATTATTTTTTCAAAGCAATGAGAGTAGCTTTTCGGAATCAAATCTTAACGAGAAATGGAATGATGAAAGTTTCAAGGTCGTATTATCAGTATGGAAGAAAATATTAGCAACACTTCTGATGGAGACGCCTACTTTTTGAAATGAGTTTGTCTCCTATGGAATCTTTCATGACGTCTATGGAATCTGTTATGACGTGCAATGATGACCAAATTAAACTTTTCAAATTGTTTATCAACTCGAAACTGTAGAGAGAACTAACTGTGCAAATTCTGGATGTTGCTGCAGCCAAAAATTACAACCAGTTTAGGCTCTGTTTACGTCATAATACAGTTCAACCAATAACGTGTACTTCATTAATCATCATCAATATAAAATATTTTTAAAGGACATGCCACGTATTGTGGATAATAGGTATACTTGCCCCATGCATTTTGCAGGTTAAACAAAAACAACTGAAAAGGCAAATGATGTAAATCACAAGAGTTGCGGATCATAAGAACAGCAATCACCTACTTTGCAGCGCTTGTCACACACTACTTTTTGCAACATCCGACCCCTCCCCTTGAAAAATTTCATAGATTAATTTTTTTTTTCTTGAAAATAAATGAGTAATTAATAGTGTTTGTTTTCTGAAACAAAAATGTTTCAAAACCCATTCCCACCCCTTATGATTCAAAAAAAATTTTTGGATCTAACAAAAAAAATTAATTTTATCAGAAAATAAAACTGAGACCTGCGAAAAAGTCAACCAGCTAAGCAAGAAAGTCAGCCGTGCGAGAAAGTCATTCGGATATATTTTTTCAAGTTGTTTTGAAATTCTCTACTTCTTGAACAGCCAAGGAGCACGAAAAAGTTTACTTTTGGGGTAGGTGCTACAAAAATGAAATTTTTGCGCATTTTCCTATGGGGAAGTTGTAAAGTGAACACCCTGTATACTCTACGACAATTCATATTTGAATGCACAAAATATTCGTTTTAGTCAACTATTGGAGTAACAATTACCTGAACAGAGAGTTGTGCCGACTAGAATCGAAGGTATTAAAGACGTTTTTCCAGCTCCTTGACCAAATTTTTCCAAAATTTCTTTGAATAACTCTCCGAAGGAATAAACAACGCCATCCGCTGAAACAAAAGAAAACAAAAAACAAATGCTTGATTAAATTAATGTTTTGAAAATACGAGTAGGTACATGGAAAATACTTTGGAGAAAATAAAATATTATCGACCGTAACGGATGGTTGGTTCCATTGGGGATTTTCAATTGGATATGCAGCCAATTCTATAATATTAATTGATTAATCGATTTTTAAAAGGAAGTAGGTAGATTAATGTATAATATTTTCAGAAAACAAATCGAACTTAATAATGTAGTTTTTCTACAGTTTTGTCACATCACTAATTTGCATAAGAATTATATCTGAAGCAGGAAGCACAGCATCAAATTTCCTATTTGATATGTAATGAGCGCTTGATGATAAGAGAATCAGATTTAAAAAATTTCATAATTTCATTCATATGACAGATTCTATCAAAGGATCGAAGGAAAGGTGGACCAGTTTTACTTTTTGTGATTTTTAGGTTAAGGCTGGTTCTGGGTTTTCGAAAGTGTTTACATTTTTAAATACAATACGAACCGAAACGTAATTCGCTTCTCTGCCAACAAATATAAGTTTAATAATTTACTAATGTTTCACCGAGGGAATAGAGAAGAGTAAACTTCAGCCGAATTTTCCAAAGAATAAAAATTCCAAAAAATAGAGCCAACTTGAAAAACAAAAATCCTACAAAATACGCTAAGAATTAGAGAAAAATAAGCACTTAAAAATTTTTTCAGCATTACACTGAAGCAGGAAAGCTTTAGGCTGAACTAAAATTTTTTTTCAAAAAATAAAACCAATCTTAAAAGAAGAGTAATAATATGGGGTAAAAAGATAGAAATGATCCTTTTAGAGTTTCTCCAGCCCCTAAATATTGCCGGAGAAATTTTAAATGGGTTATTTTCATCTTTTTAGCCAATTTTTTAAATTCTTTTTTAAAACTAGTTCTATTTTTTTTTGACAGTCAAGTTGGAAAATGAATTCACTGTGACCTCAAGTATTACTAAAGGGTTAGCAGCGTATTCACTCGTATTTAAGAAGCTAAGCTTGAGAAAGGACTTTACCTATAAACCGACGTCCAATAGCAAGGATGAGGCGGGGTGAAACTATGTTATATCCTCTAAAAACCACTCCCTGTGTAACAATGAGATTGATAGTTAATGTATTATCTTACTTGCGTACACAACCCTGCATAAATGAATAACGAGAGTACAATATCGGTATTCACCATGTGACGTCATGTTGAAGATTATTTACACATTGCTTGTTACCTATCGGTGTGTGTAGGCACAGGATTGATTTTGAATTTTGTTTATTTTTACTGTGAGAGAAGAACCAGCAAACTATCTAGTGATGGATAAAAGTTCTTCAAAAATCTCTGGGGATAACCCTACGAATTATTTTTCATTATGAACAGCCAATTAGGAAAGAAAAAAAAGACTAAAACATCCATTTAAAGACGATATTCCACGTAACTTTGAAAATTTAGAGATAATTCGGAAATGAATGGGTAATTAGCTCATTACTGCCGCTATTATCCTTTCATAGTAGAGAACAAAATTTTTCAATTAAAAATGATATTCGAGTTCGAAGTTTTTCCAAGTTTTGATAATTTAAAATCAAAACTAGCAGATTTGCTTTTCATATTCATTCAAAAAAATGAAATGACCGAAAGGAAAAAAAAGAAAACTGAAGAAAATCGAACTAGCGTTTTAATAAATCGATCGAAAGATATTTCAACCCATCGGTTGCATCCTCAGTGTCAAATTAAATTTGTTTATTGTTTGAAACTTGCAAAATGACCTCGAAAGTCGTACAAATTTCTCCACCGAGCAGATTTTTGTAGGCGCATGAACTCGCACGAAGGTCCTATAACTCGGAAGGTGGTGTATTTTTTATACCATCCTTTTCTCCACCGACGAGGCATTTTCCGGATTTTACTCACGTTACGCACCAGTGAAAAATGATCCAAATCAATTCACGAATATATTCCGGCGCATGGTCGCTTTTTATTTACAAAATATAACAATTCAAAGAGTACCGGATGAAAATTTTCTGAATATTACTACTAGCATTTTTACTGAGAAATTTTCACATTCCTACCAAGCATAGTCTACTCGTATATCAATCTACTCTAATACCAAAGAAGAAATTTTCTTTTCTGTATCTTTGTGCTTCCCTTTCTTTAGCTGTAACTTATGAATTTACTTCCGAATTGGTGTATAAAATGTAATTAAGTTGGAAAATAAGTTACGTTACTTATATTTAATTTTCTCTAGTGAATCTTTATTTATTTATATTTTCCAATGAATTATGTAGCTTAGGAACAGAAGAATGTATCTTGAACCAGGATCTGAGAAAATAAAATACTTCATAAATAACTTACTATTTTTAATTCGGTCTGTTTTTAGATTTTTTCTCTGTTAAAGAAAAACTGTAGCTACTTATATTGCTTTAAACTTATGTTTTCCCATCTGTATGTAGGTATAAATAATTTTTTCAGTAAATATTTATCATTTTCAGAAAAAACTCGCATGGGAAATTGGCGTTACATATTTTCAAAATTTTCACTTTTCAGGATTTCCTATTGAGATTTTGAGATTTTTTCAATTTTAAAATGAAAATAGATTACATGGTGCAGATCAAATGTACCTACGTTTTGTTTCCTGTTAATGGAAAATTAGGTACCTACCTACTTCAGGTTAAACATCAGATAATACGAACTGCAAAAAGTGTCGGTGTAATATAAATTACATCTTCCATAACCTTCGGTATCAAAAAACTAAATTTCTTACTTACTCCTCGAACGTTTTAATCCTTCCGAACCTCTCAGAAATATCATAGTAAGTAACTGAGGTATTTTTTTATTCAAACATTTTGGTTTAACTGATATTTCAAAAATAATTTTTTTTTTTTTAGTTCACTTGTTACATTATTTCTTGTTTGGAGAAAAAATATATTAAAGTGGTCGGACCCAATTTGTGACAGGCACGATGAAGAGGTTACCTACCTTACTTTTAGCAAGGTTAGTTTCTATTTTTCGCCTTTGGGAAGCTATTACGATAAAAATTATTTCCATTTTTATGAACGCTTGTACACAAGTCTGCATGTCATAAGTTGTAGCTTTTCAACCATAACAAAGAATTTTGAATTTTTTTTTTAACTTTTCGGAGGGTATTCGCGTCAACTAAAAATTAAACGAACAAGTTTTTATAAAAGAATTTTCATTGGTAATGCGATATTTATTTCATTAAAATATATTGTTAAGGTACCTATTGAAAAAAAATATACAGTTTTCACTCTCTGATGTAAACGAAATTCTAATACGGCAAAATGTTGCTGATAAAACAACAGAATTGTATGGATAGTAGCGTTTAAGTACTCACAAAACTGAAGCAGATACCAATTTTAACTGTCTTCAAGGTAGATTGCTATATTAAAATGAAGAAGAACATAAACAAAATTTTTCATGATTTACACTTCGAAGATACCATTTTGTGACCTTGGATGAACACGTATCAGATTGAAAATGCCAAATGGTCATCAATTTCCAAATTAAAGGTGTCAGTACCTAATATTTTTCTTACCGTAAAAACAAAGTTCGACAAGGAGTAGACCTATTATCTTTTTTTTTCTACCTTTCTTCATTTTCATCTCAATCGCCATTGCAAATAAAAATTACGGATACAACGAATTAAAAAACTGAAAATCAATAGTTAGTAGAATTTTCCCGTTTGAAGGGTTATTCAAAATTCCAATTAATTCTATACCAGTGTCCAGTCAAGTGCAAAATTTGATTCAGTCATTTAGGTGGACCTGGAACTATTTATTTTGGTCTTTTCGAATTGCGGAAAAATTTGAAATCAATTGAAGGTTGTATTGATGTTATTTTTCTTTGGAGGTTTAACGTGGCAGACAACACAAGTAGCGAAGACAGGAAAACTTTTACTAGCGCTATTAGCATAAGCCTATTACAGCTTGAACGCAATCTTATAATCACCTCAGATGAATTTTTTTAAATGAAGCTACATCATTGTCACAATCAGGGTTTTTAATGAGAGTGGCTGAGTGGCTATACCTTTTTTCAAAAAAATATTCATTCAAGTATAAATTTTTGTATTTTTTGGGGATGTATTATTCACTGAAATGAAGAATTCCTCCCTTTCCTGACGGGGTTTCAGCCTTAGTTTTGTCAAATACTCGAGCATAATAAATTTAAGTTGCCCAACTGAAAATTTTCTCTAAAATTTTCTTAAATTTAATCTTTGAACAATAATTTGTGAAAACTTAATGTAATCAAATTACTAATAGCCAAAATAAAATGAAAATAGAATTTGGTTGATTCTAACCTTGTTTTAGGGAAAGGAGTCAAAGCAAAAGACTACCTATTAACAAGTTAATTGTGGTATGCAACCCTGGGTGGCAGAATCCAACCCAACACACACCATCACATAATATCAACACTCTACAATAGGAAACAAGGGCATTCACCTTCAATGAAATGAACAAATAAAAAGATTACCTGGTTATGACTTGCTCAGCCAGCCATCGTTCGTTTCACCACTTTAAACCATACATTTTGAAAAAAAGAAGAAACCAAATTCAGCAAAGTGAGGTTGCCAAGTGGGGATTACAGAGTGGGAAAATTCATTAATAAAAAATTGACCCAAAAAGGTCACCGAGTGGGGAATCCGAGTTGGGCCCAATGACCAAGTGTAAAGAAATCAAGCCATATTACAAAAACACATCCTATGTATTGAAAAAAATATTAGGCAGACAAAAATATATTCGTACCGAGTGTACGAGAGTCAAACGCTGGTATGTGACGGACAGGAAAAAATATAATACATTACAGTGTTTCTCTGTTCCGCCATATAAAGAAAAAGGAAGAGATTTAAAATATAATGATAAAATAAATAATAAGATTGCTCTGTATCAGCCACCGAGTGGTGGCTACAAGCGCGAGAGGCAAAGGGAATGAGAATTTGGAGGGAAGAAAAAAGATCGAAAGAGGGAGGAAATTTGTACCGGGTACGAACTAAAGTTAGGTGGCTAAAATAATAAAAATACTTACCTACATAAGAAATGATAAGTTTATTCGTTAATTTTAAAATAAATTTTTCAAAAAGAAGAAACCACTGCTTGTTCACAAGATTTAAATCAAAATTTTTAAAAGACTAAAACAACTTCAAAAACCAGAACAGCAATACTAACTTTTTTTTCTACCATTACTTTTTGCCTAAAGGAGATGTAATTTTCCTTATTCATTTTAGTTTTAACAGTAAGAATCCTGATAATTGGGGTAGTTATAAATAGATGGTTGAAGATTTCACCTGGTGTAACACTTTTGTTCAACATGAAACAACAAGAGACCTATCAATATAGACTAGAACAATAATATAACTGATTACGTGACTCTACCTCAAGGCCAACGAAAAAAAAAGTGTTTTCTGTCAGTCAAGTAACCAAATTTTTTCTCAGTAGAGATGTAAAAAATATCAATATGTAGGTATCAATATTGTACCAGTATCACTTATACTTTATTATTATTATCATGATATGTTATGTAATCTGTTATGTAATCTAATTATCGGTATTCAGCGTATTGATATTTTTCCTCAAACTTCAATATTACGAAAACATAGCCTCTATTTCTCAATGTGAGTAAACATCGCGCTCAGAGAAGGAATTTTGTGGTAAGTAGGCCGTAGATAACCTGCTATTTCGTTAATAGATAGGCATCTCTCCATTTTTTTATGAAGACTATTAATAGTACATAGAACACTCACAAAAAGGGCTATAACCGCATACTATTTGCAAAATTTTTTGGTCCAGTCTTGTTTCGATTACGGTTTTTCGGATTTTACGAGGGAAACCTTAACCCCTGGGCCACCAAATTTAATAAAGAACTTAACTCAAAACAATTATATTTGTATCTATACACTCGTTAAATGTGGTATGCCATGCAGGGCTTCGGGTAGCTGTCCTGCCAACCCAAAACATTTTTTCAATGTAAACGCAGAAGATAACACTCAATGTTCTAGGTAGCTGCTTTTAAAATCTATATGGGGATATATTGGTCACAACCGGCACTTTAGAAACGAGTAGGTGCGTACGTAAATACATTCCTAGGTACCTACTCACCTTCCCTAAACTAAAGCCCTATAAGAGTCCGGTAATTCGCCATTTTGTATCCAACAGCTCATAAGTGAATTTATTGATATTTATGTTAAATTTGAGAAATTATAGCAGTGTTAGATGCTTTCATTAATTTTATGGAGCTTTTTCATTGTTCCACTCGAAATCGGTTATCGCTTAACAAAACTGAAGGGTCAAAGGAACAAGCCTCTATATCGTACACTATCGTATATAATTTTACAGTAACAGCCAACACAATCAAAGTTATCGAATGTAATTTCAAGAGAATTATTATTTGTAGAAAGCTAAAATTTTTCTGAAATATCAACATAAATTTGGTAAAGATTCTGTGAAAATTTTGCTGAAATCGTACCATTAGTGCTCGAGATAAAGCTGAAATTTTGAAAAGGTTATGTGACTCACACTGTAGATACAAAATGGCGTATTACCGCGCTTGGATCTATAGTGCTCTACCTAAACTAGTCTACACATCAGTAAAGCCGCGCATCATGTGTATGAGTGAATACATGCAATGTACCTATTTGTGCTTAATGTGCTATGTACTATTATTATGAACCATGAAGTGAACCTGTTTTTCAAGGCAATGCCAATACTTAAAGGGAGGGGAAATAGGATAGGTAGTTCCCACAAAATGTTTTTCAATTTTTTTATCATCTTTGAGGTTGTGAAGTTGATGTGTCATTCACAAAGTAGCCATCTTCTAAGCTCAGAATCAAATTCTAGTATTTATTTTTCAGAGAAAATAGTCATTGAGCATAATCTTTAAGAAACACATTCTCAGAAAATACTCTATAGCTGAGCTTTTACATATAAATGAGTATTTTCTCACTCTGCAGGAACTATTCATCCCGCCCTGGTTTTCACACGATGAAGAATGTTTTCGAATGTAAAAATTTTTATGGGAAGCCACTGACCTTTCTTTAATTTATTATTGGGCAAGTTTATAGTGGGTGCATCTTAAACTTACTTAATCTTCAAAGCTAAGGTTTTTCATTAAGTATTTCACGCTTAAAAATTCTTTTGCCCGGCCGAAAACAAAGAACAAAAAAATAAAAAAATAAAAAATGAACCAATAAATAATTCATTTGCTACACGTTGCCAACATACGAGATATTCGCGAATAATATTACAGGCAATAATTATATGAGACAAACACAGCCCAATTAATTCTATCTTCGTAAAGACGTATGCGCCAAGTTATCAACATTTTTATTTCATAACTATTAGAGCATTGACCGTGAAACAGAAGACAATGCAGAAGCGGAATTTGAAGTGTCCCTCGTGTAAAAAAGAAATTGTAATTTTTATCAAAAAAACGACGAAGAAAAACCGCACATGTGTTTCTATAAAACAGAAAGAGTTTTCTTTTTCTATTCATTGATTTTGAATGAGAGGAAAAGTCTCTTTTCGTATTACCGCATAGGCGCATATGTGTATACAGTTCTCTTAATCTGAGATTTAATTAAAGACACGTCGTTAGAATTTAACCACGGTTATAACTTGCAGTAAATGGCTCAAACTATATGACGAAGAGCTTTTTTATCCTCGGCACGTCTGTTACATGTATAGATACCGCGCCGGATTCGCGAATTAAGAAAAAAAAAACATCACATCACTACTTCTAACTTTCTATTTTACCATTTCTGAAGTAAGTACATGCAATGCGACAAATTAATGAAAGAGAATTTCGGTTGGTAAACTGAAAAAATGAAATAGTACAGAGAAAAGCCTATTTAAAAATGTGGGAATAGCACTCGTATGTGAGTACTCGCCGGAAATTATTCATATTTTCATGAAAGAAAAATTATTTTTAAATTAGGTTGCCTAATTTAGGGGTTTCTTTCATTCTTTGTGATTCAATGGGAATTGAAGAATAAATGCTCAGTGTACAAGACCCAATAATAAAATTTTATACTACAGATTACAAAAAAAATTCAAGACGTCCGGGAAGAATTATATGGCTATTCTACTAACGTATTTGTAATACTTCAGTTAAATCATTATTTGAACGCGTTTAAATCAGTGATGAAATAAATTCTTCTACTTAGTTCCTGACCAAAAATGTAGATAGAACTACAAAAAAATTTCAATGAAAACAGACCAATTCTAAAAAAATATTTTTCCTTGGTGGGAAAGATGGGTATGTCTAATGTGATTTGACCCCAGCCAAAATAATGGCTCCTCATTTTTGAAAATATTTTAGGTAAATGTAAGTGGTATGACAGATTTTCATTTAACTAGTCAGGCTTAAACTAAAAAAATTTTTCAATCTCCTTGTTCTGTCCCTAAAGTTTTTAAGTTAATATTTGCAACGTTATCACCCCTTCTTGACAGAAATCGCCCCTGTCCCTCGCTAGGATGCCCTTTCGAACCTTCGCTCTCGTCTCCAAAATAAGTCAACAATTATTATTACGTTATCATCAACTCTATAATGGAAATTGAATATGAAGTTACGAATTTTTGACTGACCCTCAGGCTAAGGACACAGAAAAGGGAAAAGAAGGAAAAAAAGAGAAAAAAATTGTATTATGCTTTGTGGAATGTTATTTTACAAGGGATCGATAAATGTCCTGGTCTGGTAATCTACTGAAAAATGGGGCCAGACTCAGCCCATCAATTATAAGTATACAGGGTGTATGAGTACACAGGTAAACACGAAAATTTAAGTCAACATTTTAAAACCCTAAAATCCACATAGGTTATCTGCATGTGAGCAATAGGTTTTTTTGTGTTTGTCTTCAGTATGTTAGTTCTGTTGAATAATTTAATCTATCTGAAGAGTTTCCGTGGATTTTGAAAATAGTTGGAAAAAAAAAAGGCACAGATTGCTATACTCATGAAGGATTGATGTGTAAACATAATAATAGGGCTGTTGTGCGCTTGCGCATGCTTTGTGCACACACAAAACCACACACCTACATGTCATGTAACACAAAAACGAGAGTTACAGCTGTAAGAGTTACAGTTACCCAAATCTGACAATCATAATTCTTGTTTAGACCCTACCATAGATCAAGTACTAAGATGTTTACGCATCAAAAAGACCTACAGTGCAAGTGCCAAAATTCTATGTTCATTTTAGGGTTTTAGAATCATGGCAATTGATTCACATTTGTGAGATAGGGATACTTGGTATCCACACACCTTTATGATTGAAGGCCAGGCCTAACCAAAATAGAAATAGAGGCTATTTGCCAATCAACATAGGTGTTGGGAGACATTTTCATTAACATTTGTTTCCTCAAAAGTTTATGTTCTAAAAGCCTGATTCTTTTCAACTGACTTCAAAAAAAAATTATATACATTTTTTTTGTTTTTTTCCAGCATAATTTCTAAACCTGGTAATCGATTTTGATGAACTTTTTTTTTAATTATAGAGAATAATACCATGGTGGTTTATTAAATTTTTTTTACAATAAAGAAGGTAGTCTTAAAGTTATCTTTAAATAAAAAAACTGTTAGTTTTAAAGTAATATTGTTGTTAATGGTAGAAAAAAAAATCATTGAAAAAATTTTTTCAAAAAAAAAAATGCACTAAAAAGTGAAAAATAATTCTTTTAAAATTTCTCCAGCAAGATTTAGGTATGGGGATTGAAATTACTGAAGTTGACGCTATTTTGCTTTACCCTGTAGGCTTTATACTTACGTCAATTCTTTCCCATTGTATGACAAAACTTCTTAATTAGGGCTGATTTCAATAATTCCAGTCTCTAAATTTAGATCTTGCTGGAGAAATTTTAAAAGAATCATTTTTCACTTTTTAATGAATTTTTAGTTGTTTTTTTAATACTTTTATTTTTCAAAATCACATTTTCTTAATAAATTTTTAGCATTGAAAATGCTTCTTGAGTCAAGTTGTGAAATTTTTACCAATGTTTTATGCGTGAATTGTATGAGAAGGGGTAGATAACAATGGTAAAATAGTCAAAGGAGAAAATAGTAATGAAAATTAAAGTGGAGGTGGTAACACCGTTTTGTTGTTTACAGAATGAATACAAAAATGAAAGACAATGGAAAATGAACAACACTTAAATAGTTTTAATTTTTATTCATTTTCAGTTTCTTCCTCCTATTCTTATGAAGTGTGAAACTTATGAATTTTTTCCACAACGAATTTTTTCAATAACAAATGTTATAACTTTTCAACATTGCTTTTGATAAGATTAATCCTTTCTTATTTATTTATCTTTCTTTACATGCTGTAACATTGCTTTTGAAGAAATTTTTTATTTATATCTTATTTACCTCTCTATGCACGTTAGCACCTACTCGCACTTTAGTTTATTATTTTTCTATTCATCCCATAACCCACTACTCGGTACAATTATTTGTACTGTATTTATATTTTTCGTAATTGCTGAAATTATTGTTGTTAATAAGAAGTTTTTGGATATCGATGGTTTATTTTATTATCATTATTTAACTAGGAAAAGTTTGTCATATTGCGAGTGTCGTAAAAAAACCGATAATCTAATTCCTCTTGTATTGTGGAAACAATAACCACAACTCTGTTTTATAAAGGCTGTCTTGCACAAATAATGCATCAGAAGGATGTCATAACCGACTTAACCTTATGGTTGGCCGCCCTCATCCCAGTCTTTACTCGGTTCTCAGAGAATTGAAAGAAGAGCAGGTAGATACAGAGTGCATGGCTAGCCAAATCAACCTTGGTGAACCAATAAAAAAATCAAGTGCTCCTACAAGTCAAAAGAAAGAAGACTGGATTTTCAACGTTGTATCCTTTTTTGGAGATAACGTAAAAAATAATGATTGTTTGAATTACCAATAACTGCCAATAGTCTCAATCTACATGTTTGAAGGATCTTTTTTTTGAGGAAAGGGGAAATCACTGTTTTTTTTTTAAATTTCCATTTCAATTTTCGAGAAAAATTGCCTTTTTTTTATAAAAATTATATATTTTTTCAAAATATCTAATGGGTATTGCACAAAAGTATTATTGGGAGAAAGACTGTGTAGGTATTTTGAGAAAATCTCGTTTTAAAAAACTTTTCTTGAGATTTTTTGAGAAAATTGTCCTATGATCAACGTATGTATGATTTTTGTCAGTGTGATGGACAGAAAACATATTAACTGGATAAAGAATAAAGTGGAAAATTGTTTGTTTTAAATTAACTACGTGTAGGCATGTATACTTACCTACGTAAGTTACAAACATCAACTTTATATTGAAGTTCTTTTATTGTATACATTGCTTCAACTATCTATCGAGGAAAATTAAAAAAAAAACTAAAATTAGTCATACTTGTAGCCCCTTTAGGTGGAGGCACATGGTAAGGGGTTATCGACCATTTTTTTTCCCCTTATCGAGGAGCCCATCTCGAACATATTGTAGTCGTTAAACCTTCGGCAAGTAATATTGCTAATTTCATTTCAATCCCAGTTTTAACCTTACTTCACTGGGATAATTTTATGGTTTTCCTCCTCTGTAAAACCGTTGAAATTGAAATAGCTGCGGCGGGCTTTGTCAAAAACCTTGAATAACACATTATTCGGAAAGCTATCGTCTTTAGAAATATGTATTTACCTAATCGTATACTTAAGTACGGTGAAGTGCTCTTCATATTCAAACTAACAATCTGATAACCGAACCTGAGGGCACACATTTAATACAGCTCATCTCATATTATGTACTGCAAGGAGTTGACAAGCTTTAAGAAGTAAAATTTAATTTCGCTATTTTCGTACGCCTCTCTGCAAGTAATTCTGCAAAATAGAGTGTCTCGCTGGATTTTTTTTTTTAACCAAACTCTTTACAAAAAGTTTTGAAAAGAAAATATTATTCGTCGGAAGACTTGGCTCGTGAGCAACCACCATCAAAAACAGACTCACGAACTCCCCTGTGGTACTTCTTTGATACAGAAATCCATTTCACTGTCCCATACATTTTAGCATATGTTTTCGGTTGGAAAATAAAGTAAAAAAAAAAAGAGAAAAAAAAAGAGAAAAAAAAGAAACAAACTCGTGGCACTTTGTCTTAATCACATAAAATTTTCCTTTCAATTCGTTCAATTCATTCAGCTACTGCATAGATAGGGAGTTAGCCCACAATGAGAAGCAACAGACTAATACAAAGTTACGCAGTCAATATTTTCTTCACAAAATAATTAACTTTCGCGAATTAATTGATCATAAACTTTACACTCACTAATTGAGATCAATTTCGATAGTGTTTTCTTAAAGGAGGAATGTTTCTTCGTCTTGACATTTCCTAAGAAATAGTTTAAAAAATGAAATAATTATGAATAAGTGAGAAGAAGAGTCAATTCTTCATTCATTTTCTTCCAAGAGTACAAAGAAAACTGAAAAAACTCTAACCCAAGTGGGTAAGTATTTATTAACGTCATTTCCTTTGCTCTTTAAAAAAAATTTATTTCTCACATGGAGGTTGACAGAAATCAGAAACACCATTTAACAGTTTAATATCGCCCCATCCGGATATTAATGTCTTTGATCTTTTATTTTTTGAATAAGAACAAAGTCGATTAAACATAATACGAGATGTTATGCAATTAAAGAATTTCTCGAGTTGCAGTGGCTGTCATAAAGAAGGTTTGAAGGGTGCTAAATTTTTGTGCATGATTTTATTAGGCCATTATTTTAATAGTGAGCGGCTCATGTGGATAGGGCCGTTTCTTAAATTGATTTTTTTTTTTTTCAAATCAGTCAGCATATTTACACTAATAATCTCCTTTCTTCAACTTTATTATCTTGTTTATTTTGTACAAAGAATTTATTAATTTTTAGAAATGCTAATTTAGTAGGCCATATTTATTTATTTTTTCTTTAACCCTTTGATTTTATTTTATGTGTGAACATCTCAGCACTCTGTCTAGAATCCTAGTAGAGGCCAAAACTAGAATTATGATTGTAACTCGTACGTCTTACAGTATTGTAACTGTTGACATGTAGGTTTGTGGTTATGTACAAGCGCGTTGCGCATGCTCACAACTACACTATTATGTTTACACATCAATCCTTTGAGTTCCCATTGGAACTAACAAATTTTTTTTTTTTCAACATCCTTCATTGAGAAGATGACAAAGGTTCCATTCAAGTTTGTTTCTTCCATTCAAATTCATTTTAATTAATTTATTTTTCGATCAAAAAGTTAATCTAAAAATATGTAATTTGATACCATTCTCAATCATTGCACTAAATGCATTAAAAGAGATATGAAATCTTACAGCACCTCTTATGCTTTGAAATATGTATGTTTGACAAATGTCAATTTATTCCATTTGTTCAGTTCGTATTTGTTTTTAAATTTCGACATTAATTCTGCACGAGTATGTCGTTAATTCAATACATACTGTAGTTATCTACTTATTTGTTGATTTGAAAATGATTTAATTTCTTTTTTACAACACTCACCCGAAAACTAAACACTTTTATTCGTTCAAAGTATGCGTAAAGAGAAAAATTTCTTCACTTTGTAATAAAGTACAAATTTATACATGCGCACTATTGAATTATTCATGTTTTTGCATAGCCATCGAAGTTATGCGGGCGTATTTTTGAATTGCCCTATTTTACTCATTACTTTTTACACATCTCTCTGACTTGTTTTACTCTTTGTACATATTTTGTTAGGAAGATATTATAAAAAATAGTGTGTAATACGCTATGCAGAGGTGATTGTTACTTGTGTGATTTGCCACAATCACCTTTGGCTTGTACTGGAATCATCACATCACACTCTGAACAATCACCTATCTTTTGCACATGTAAGTAATCAGTTATCGCAAATAGTCATTTTGCAACATCTACCCAAAAACTTGTTCTTGAGCTAATTTCACTGCTGAAGCATAGCATCCTAGTTTGCAATGAAGTTCGTTTATAACCTCTCTGCAGTAATAACAAGGAATTAATGTATTATGGAAATCATTCTCAAATGCATGGAATATTGTTTACATGCTGCTCATCATGATGAAATGATAAACATACATGTGGACTCGATCTTGAATAATTTCATTAATGAAATTAAAAGTGATTGGTGTATAAGATATTTATTTATTTTTCTTTGTGGATAAGGTAAAGAACTGGTATAATCAAAACTTTACTATCTGTACCCGTAACCTGGAGTACTTTTTGTTCAGTACCTATAGGTACAACTAACATATTTTAAAAGAACCAAATACAGTTCTACTAGGAGACCACCAAGTTTGAATTTGAGGTTTATTTTTTTACTCTAACTATTCTTCAACCGCCAGGGGGCTTGAAAAGGGGACTAGTTTGGACTTTTCATATCGCGAATTCCTATAGTAAAATAATATGAAAATATATTTTTTAAACAAGCTTTCATTCAGTTTATATCTCTCGAAGTTACAACGAAGAAATATCAAAAGTCAGGCGGCTAAGATATAGGAAATTTGTGAGACACAATACTTAATTATGCATTAGTAATGACTGCAGGCGCATAATACTATTAATTTCCATTATATTCTCAACAAGCTAGGTACTCTGTAGCTACACGCTTTTTTCTGAGAAACATACAATGAATAAAAGCTTATTTCTAAAAGTTTACTTTTATCTTATTTTATTCAGTTTAACTTATTTGTTTACATATTTTTCCAACATTGAACTTTCGTGATCTCTTTCGCTTTGAGTATAAAATGAAATAATTAAAAAAATTGCAGCGTTAAATTATCAGTTCGTGCTCGGTAGTTTTTTTTTTTTTACAAGAATGAATTAGTGATTAAAGGAATGAGTAGGCTGTAATGAGCACGACGACGTATATAATTTTTTTTTGTATATAAACGAAAACAACAACTAACACGTGCACTGATTGTACAAAATGAAAAAATAAAATTCTCGTTTACATGCTTGATACGCGATTAATTATTTTCCTTCCAATAAAAAACGAGATTACTTAAAATCGAGCTTAACGAGTATATAATATATATAACAAAGGTAGAACATTAAAAACGCAGAATGAATAATTTGGTACTTACCTGTCAAATACATGCGGAGCATTATGTAAGTGTACCCTCCGTATTACTTACAGCCGACTACAAAGTTTGCCAGATAAATTTGATAAAAAGCTTATTCAAATGAGAGAAATATTCCGATGAAACGTCAATCATCTTTACGTTTCAGAACCGTCAGTTTTCTTTTGCATTTGTTTCGAGTTTAAAAAGCTTTAGCTTGAAAATAAATTTGAATCGAACAAACAGTTTGCTAAAGCTGCTCAAGGGGCTGTCGCAGTGAAGTGTTTCAAAAAAAAGTTCAAAAACCTATTCTAATCAGGTTAGTAAGACAGTACTATCAACGACGAAAAGTGTGCAGTACCTATCCCAAATCCTCAAAATCTGCAATAAAATTTAGGTAAATTCCGAGCCCGCTAAGTCAATAATTTTTGACTTTTTGGCCATATAGTGGAAAATCGAACATAAACACGCACAAATGGATCACGTCACTGACATGACTGACATTTAAAAAATTAATCTCCTTTCGTATAATTCTCTGGTTGAATAACCTTCTTTCTACGTTTGAATTTTAACTGAAAATAAAATGAATTGGTTACGCTCCAAAATTTTTCTTTCTGATTTTCAACATTTTCATCTGCATATCACTGAAATGGCAACAGTTTTTTTTTGTTGCAATATTTACATGAACATTGTTTTCAAGATAGCTGATGATAATTGTATTTTTCATTTTTACCTTTTGGTCTTCATCTTTAGTTGAAAGCAAATATTTATGCGAACACCAGACCCAATCGAAAAAAAACAAAAATTTTCCTAACAGATACTTACGTCTTTCCTCCGTACGATTAAGAAATTATTTAAAAATTCTTAATGGAAGAACAAAGAAAAACTTTTTTTACATGGAAAGTTTTTTATTCATTTTGTTTAAAAAAAAAAACAGAAAAAAATTAAATAAAAGGAAAGGTAAATATTTTCTCGTCAAATTTTCAAACTAGAGCATAATAATTGCTATACTTGAAGCAGAAAGTTTGTGAAAGAGATGTGTTTTGAAATGTTGGGATTTTGTTTTCCTCCCATTATTTTCAAAGAACTTTAAAACGGAAAATATTTTTTAGAAGTATGTTTTGCGGTGAAAATCGACAAATTAAAAGATATTTATGAAAGAATGACTGGAAAAAAGATATTTATTAAAGATTGACAGGGAAGTTGTTTCAATAGAATAATAATTTTACTCCGCAGTAATATGCAGCGTATGATTAAAACTTGAAGTACCTAGTTAATTACTTTAAACAAGCTTCAATTAAATTGCTAAATTATCTTGAGAGGCGAGGTTAGGTGCAGTTTATACAACACAAGTATCGTGAAACTACTGCAGCATATTTGCCTACGTGTGAGTTCTTAAAATTTTCTGACACGGCGAATTTTTCATGAAATTTCCTCAACGATTATTACTTTACTCGAAATTTGATGTAAAATCTTCGAAAAAGCTATGTATTGAATGTGAAAGAATCATATACAGATTTACACATGACGAGTATGGCCGATCATTACGAATAATAATAAAATCTTAATCCCGCGCCCGAGGACGCATCTTAAAAATAAATAAAACTAAAATAAACTCAAAACTGAAATTCCAAAATAGTAAATTTGCTGTGAGCGTTTTAGTTAGGCATACCACCTAGCCTAGGTTCGTTCACAACAAACACTTTTCAATCAATCTTTCTTTCCCCTTACACTACTGTTTATTTATCTCCTCGCAGGAGGTTGTATTTTCCACACTCGTGTACCTAGGTACCATATTTTATTATTATTTATCTCCCTCTTTACTTTTTTTCACCGAGCAGCCTATATTAATACAATCAATGTAACTTTCTTTTTGTTGCTCGGATCAACTGGCATTCGCCACTAGTACAGGCAACATCATTTATTTTTTTCATCTTCATTTTTATTACCATTTTTATTTTTCTAATTATTACATGATTTATTTTTTAATCATGTGTTAAATTTTTCACTGGCAATAGGCCACCTTGGATCAGTAAAACAAGATGATTTCTTATTTTTTGAACATCACCTCAGATGCATAGTCATTTCAGTTATTTTTATTCGATGCATAATATAAAGCGGTAAAATGAAAACCTGGCCAACTGTACAGGTTTAGGCTAGGTTAATTTGCAACCATCAGATGTAATTGACGGTTTGCAGCCTTAGTCCTTATCATATTGTGTTGTGGATTAATTTGTGTATATGTATTGGGTTGGTCTTCACCTACTCAGGATTACATACCACACACAGAATCGGAGGAATCTTTTCAGGCACAGTTTTGAAATTAAATACTGTACTTAATTTAAAATAAAGTAGATTTACCTACTGCGGGTAGATATACTAAACCTTTATATTATGATTTCATTTCTAATTAACTCTTTTTCACTTCTTTCTATGAAATTGGCTTTTTATAAACTATTCGTGATTTATTGTGGGAAATTTCAATTCATAATGTGAGATGAAGAATACGTCAATGCCAAAAATTTTTCCCATCAAATCGGTTTCGACAGGAATTTAAAAAATTAAAATTAAATTCAATTCTAGTTCACAAATGTTGCATTTATTTATAGTCCACGTTTCAGACTCGACAATTTTCAAAATTTGAGATTAAGGTCAGTGTTCATAATAGGGGATTTGAAAACAGGGTAGCTGAAGACAAAGTTTACTCGACCCAAATATTTAAGATATGATACATGGAGAAGAGGTTTAGACACATACATAAAGCTGAGCTAAAACATATAGTTCGATGGGACATAGAACACCAAGGGCGTATATAGCTCGATAGTAACGGGGTTCATATCTTCATGACCTTCCCTTCCAAACTCCCCTCTCGCAACAGTACCATTTCTACTAAAAAACTTACACTATTATTTAGGTCAAACATTTGTGTTGGAGCTAGAAGTGTCCAGACACCCAACACCGCCTAATATTCTCCCTTACATGGGACTGATAACTCATTGAAATAGAATTAAATCTTTAATAAACTACATAAAGCTCGAGAAGAATACCGGAAGGTGCAGTGGTGTGTTGGAAGAATAAATACAGTGAAAATTAGGTACCTACCAAGGTAAACATAGGTTTAGAATCTACATCAAAGGAAATTTAGCCATAACATTATTTAAAAAAATCTGTTAGGTATGTATAGGTATTTGTGGATAAATTTGAGGGTTCAAACTCACACCCCTCGAGCCCCAAAGAAAGTCATTGCAGTGCAAAAACCACCAGTTTAAGTAACAAGTAAATGATGTCAATACTAAGTTAAAATCTTATGTTATCTTTATATTTTGGAAACCGCGTTGTGTGAAAATGTGGTAAAAATTCACTATGAACACTAAATTTGTGTATTGGTAGGTATATGATCGTTAATAAAAAGGTGTAGACGTCTAGCTGAAGCTGAAAAATTAGATTTACTAGTTTAATGCAACCGTAATAATATGTGGGGGCTGCTGATTACAGGTAGGTAAGACAGATAATTCGTGGAGTTCAAAATACAGTTCATTATTTTAAAATGACGATGTAAAATAATTTAAAGGGTTTTGAGCACCATAAGAAATTTTTAAGAATGCTGGAGGACCGAAACGTCCTTCTGAAGAATCAAAACTTAAGACTGCATGTGACAATGGGCGAAGCTATGTGTTATAAGAGGGCTTATACACATACCTATACACCTGGTGTAGCCTTCATTCACCCGAAAAATTCGAAAATATGTGTTGTGGAGAAAAACAAAAAAGTAATATTGAAAATTGTTTTGATTAACCCACTCCAGAAATTTTATTTCTTGTTTTGCCTTCGTAAGTGACCTGATTAAGATGAGTTTCTATACACTGATATGATAAAAAAAAGTAACATGAAACGTACATTTTAATTTTAATTTTCTTCTGCAGCATGTGGTTTCAAGCATCTCTTAATTTTATTTTGTTAATTTACCTCAGTTAAAATTAAAATTATCCAAAAGAGTATGACATAAAATTATCCAGGACTTATTTTAAAATTACAAGCTCGAAGTTCAACAATGTCATATCTATAAAAAGTAAAATAATTATTGAAGGAACTTTCATGGTAATGACAGACGATGATACCAAGGAAAAAAGTGTCACCTTAAAGAACTTTTTTCCTACTTCGCAAATATTAAATATTTTGTGCACTGAGTAAATTCCATTCAAACGATTTGAAAGACATATATTTCGTAAAAATTTTTTTGCATGAAAATAAAAATGAAAACCTTGAAGAGCGAAAAAGGTTCCAAATTTAATTATGGAAGATTTTTCTTCAGACGAATGGAAACAAAAGAAGAAAGAAGAGATGGCGCCATCACTGAACCGTCGAAAACGGCCTTTTTTATGTCTTTTGTTCGAAGTTTTAAAAGAATTCGGAAATTAAAACTACATGTGTCGGAAAGGTCGAAGTAAAGTATTTTGATAGTTTCATTGGGAAATTGATTTTATCCAAGAACCATATCAGGTTAAAGTTTCTCTTTGTATCTGCAGTATAATAATCTCTCTTTATATAAATAGAAAAGAAAGTGCCCCATACATTTACCTCACTCACTCGCTCCCTCATCACCACACAGCCTAAATCACTTCACTGATCGTCTAGAAATTTTGAAGGTATATTTTTATCATCCTGTAGGTTTTCAATGAAGCAGGATTTTTCGAAATTCCACCCCTAGAAGGAGTCATAATGGGTAAAATGTGTTTTTGGTTTTTTTTTTTTTTTTTAATATTTCATTAATACGATAAAATATTGAAAATATTTTTTTTGCCGTAAAATAAATTACTTTACCCGTTCCTTGAAAACAAAACGTCCGCAGAATTTTTTGAAATTCATCTCCAAAGTGGGTGAAAAGGAGTCAAATGTGTTTTTCCATTTTCAGTTTTTAATAAGTACTTCTTTATCGGAATGAAATATCGAAGAGATTTCGCTCTAAAATATCAATTTATCCATTCTTTAAAATCAATTTCTGGATATTTGGATAACTCTAAATTCATCCCCTAAGAGGGTAAAAGCCAAGGGAGTAATATGTGTTTTCACATTTTTAAATATTATTCAATAGGATATTAAAGAGATTTTTGATCTAAAATATTAATTTATCCATTCTTTAAAAATAAATGTTTAGATGTTTCGAAATTTAGCCTTTTTGGGGGGATGTACCACCGGTAAACCCGTGGTGAGGATGAGTAGTATAATAATTATTTATTATAATATTGGTACCTAGGAACAAACAAACGACTCACATTGAAAAAATTATATTTCAAACGTAAAATTACCTTCATTTTGTTCATGAGTTGTGAAAACTGATTAATCTCGAAGAGTCGGAAATGTTCAACTATTGTAACGTTTTAATATGTAGTTAAGTGGTACCTACTTAATTATTTGCATTAGGTAAAATAACGATTGATCATGTCGTTAAGTTCGAATTATTCTTTCGCATGGTACCATAATTCATTTTTAAAGCAATAAAACAGTTCTATTGACACATAAAACATGAATGACGAAATGAACTGAAAATTAAACTTCGATCGTTTGATGGAAGATTGGAAGTTTTAAAACTGAAGAACTAATTTGCTTTATTTTGACGAAAAAAACAAATATAATGCAAGATTGTTGAAGCGGTAATTAAGGAGAGTTTCGAGTGAGTATTTAATGTGAGTGGAAGATTGTGATAGCAGAGGTGTAAGTGAAGAGCTGGCTGTGAGAGATGAATAATTATGAGGGAGAGAAATAGAAAATGAGGGTGCAGACAAAATTGACAGTCTGGAGTTCTTTTTTGGTAGCATTTTTTTTGAAAACCTCCTCATCAGAAATTATTCTTCTTGAATTGGTTTTAATGAAAACCTTATTTTTCAAATTGGATTTCAATACTTAGCTAGCTAAAATTAAAAACTCAAAAATATTGGTTGAAATTGAACGTTTGGTCATGTGGAACGGCCAAAGTCTTCCAAATCATTTTCTACACAGATCATTTGATTCTTTATTGAAACATCAATAACCATAGAATATGGTACATAATTTGAATTACATATTTAAAACATTTGCCTCAAGTTATGATTGCTTATACTCTAACAATTTTCAAATCATACAGCCTCTTTAATTTTGATGACTGATCACGTGTTAGAATGAGATTTTATTTACGTCATTGCTACAGTTCCAGCACGGCTTTAAGAATAAGCATTTTATAACTCTCCCTACCCTCCACCCCATTTACTCTTATCACGTTAAAAAAATTTCATTTTTATCCAACCGATCAATCCGATAAAATCTGGGAGAAACAAAAGTTACCGGCCACAATATATTTATCATCAAACTGTTCGACTGTAAAGACTATATTTTGGTAAAAATATAACATGAAAATGTTCTTAGCAGAAATAATAATTATCTATTTGTTAATCTGCTCATTTTCTGTCAATATTACAAAATTATTCGCACGTATTCCACTCGCATAGCAGACAAGGTGTCGCAACCAGTGCCAAAACGCACACGTTTAAAATGATGAGATTCTCGGGTATTTATAAGAAAATGTTTCATCAGTCATCGCTTTTCGAGATGATCTCTACCAATTATGGTAGCACAGGACAAAGTTTCATGGAGTACCTACTAACTCTGTATAAAGAGCGTGTATATGAGAGTAAAGATAAACGGTGTAGCATCATGTCATCAGTATATGCCTTTGACTATGCAGTACTGCACCAGTAAAGAAATATGATATTTGGTTAAACATACTGGCGCTGAATAGGCAACCAGAGCGCATCATTTGACGTATTTTCTATTTAGCGCCAGCATGTCTTGACGTTCAAAAGTACGTTAGTTTTATGGAGCTTTACTGGTCCTGAAGACCGTTTACAAACTGTCTGTAAGCTTTATAGCTATCTATGAAGCAGCTTTAAGGGCTATATAGTACTTCTTACGCTTATCACTACTTTATCGATTTATATGGCCATGTCCGGAGGTGTCTATATAAGTGAATAAGAGCTATAAAGAGTTGGGAATGTTGGTGTTTGCGATTTTTATTGTGGAGTTTTATATTTATAATAAAAAAATTTCTTCTTATCAACAGACGGTTCACTTAGTGTATGCCTTGGGGTTTCATTTATATAGACCACTCGTAAACACTTATTTATAATCATGATTTCTTTATGGTCCTTATAGATAGTTCGTAAACGACACCCAATAGTATAGTCAGAGGTACATGCACATCAAGTTGTTGTTAGCACTGCACGATAGTGGATGATGGTCGTCAACTACCATGTATCAAATGCGCATGCTTTTTCCGCAAAATCACTTGAAGTTGTCTGGATCTTTGTTCATCATCATCAAGTACCGCGATTTGGGATCGAGTGACGGACCACAGTTTTCACAAAATTTCGTGCATGTAATTCTACAAAAAATATGTAAAATTTTGGTAGAATAATCAGCAGAAATTAATGGAAATCCAAAAAAAAACTCTAGCGCTACAATACTTTGCCAGAAAAACTAGTTTGATAATTTTCATCCACAATTCAAAAAAAAAAAAAGTCTCATTTAGAAAAATATCGACAGTTATTGACATCTGACAAACATATATAGATATATCGACATTTCATTGCTAGTTTCAGGTAAAAAAATTATGAAAAACTATCGACATTTATCGACATCTTCGACAAAATTATCGATCTATCGTTGCAGCTTTATTGCTAAAAATCGATTTTCCAGGATTTTTTTTTTTACATTTTTTCAGAAATTACCAAATCGACGAAAATCAAACTTCTTTCAGATCTGCTCCTGTATTAGAACTATCCTTGTGAAAATTTCAGCTGTATCTAATTTGTAGTTTTCTCAAAACCATGAACACAAAATTTCGGGTGATACATTTATAAATTTTATTACATATTTACATAAAAAAAATTAGGTCAAAATTGGAAAATGGTACCAATCGTTTCCTTTCCTCGTGAAACAGATAATTTTCATCATCCCCCACCTCGAACCATTTTGTGAGATCAATTTTAATACCTCGTTTGCAAGCAAACTAGGTAAAAAGAACTAAAACCACACATATCATCGAGTTATTTTCCACTTTCGCAACTAAGGAACTCTATCGAATGTAAAAGAGTTGTGTCAAATCCATTACGTTGACATGTTACAGGAACTCTACATTGACACACGAAGTTTTCAAAGCGACATAATTACTAAAACGAAAACATAATTTAACTGAAGGATTATTTCATTCATTCGGGAGGGTTTTTTCTCATAGATTCAACTATAGATAATGCTCTTGAAATTCAACTTATTATCAACCAGATCACGTTTATTTATGAATCTACGATTGTAATTGAGAAAAGAACACACGAGAACGTGAATTACGAAAAACAAACATTAAGATTCAATCGAGTTTTCAATTTTTCATATCATCGTTCATTAATCTTCAATATAGATTAGGTTTCAAAGGAAATAATTATAGTTACCGTAGTTTGTCGAATATTTTAATTTATTGAAGACAAGATGTGCGTTAACCTTGGATAAAAAAAAAAGAAAGAAAAATATCTCTGCCGCGCATCAACCGCGGTAAGTGAATTTTCCAAAAGTGTCAAATTTTGTGATGGCTGCCATTCAAAAACCAGTTGACCGATTTCGCTCAAATTCAATACCAAATCAGTCCCTAATAGTCTTCAACTGCCATCCGAATTTCAAGCCAAAATCTTCAAATTTACGGGAGTTACCGTGATGACAACAAGGTGGATTTGCAACATTTTGAAAACCTCTTTTCCGAAACTAACGGATGAATTTTACAAAAATTTTAACACGAATGTGTAGCCCATGAAAGTTTCTAAAATTACCCCAAGTTTCATTTCCATAAGTGAAACAGCAAAGACTCCACAGACTCTCAAAAAATGTCAAAATGAGTAAAAAAAATGTCAAATTTATTAATGGCTGCCTTCTCGAAATTTAGGGAACCGATATAGCTCAAATTCGATACCAAATCAGTCTCTATTAGTCGCCAACTGCCATAAAAATTTCAAGGCAAAATCTTTTAATTTAAAAGAGTTATTGTGAAAACAACATGGTGGGTTTGCAACACTTTGAGAACCCCTTCCTTCGAAACTAACAGATGAATTTCAAAAATTTTGACACAGATGTGTAACCTTTAAATGTTTCTAACACTACACCAAGTTTCATTGTCGTAGGTCAAATAGCGAAGGCTCCACAGTCTCTCAAAAATTGACAAAATGAGCAAATAGTGGAAAAAAAAATGGCTGAAATTTTAAAACCATTTGACCGACTTTGCTCAAATTCAATACCAAACCAGTCCCAAATAGTCTGAAACTACCATAACAATTTCAAGTCAAAATCTACAAATTTACGGGAGTTATCGTGATGACAAGATGCTGGGTTTGCAACACTCTGAGAACCCTTTCCTCAAAAACTAACAAATGAATTTTAAAAATTTTAACAAGAATGTGTAGTCAGGAATTCTTCTAACACTACTCCAAGTTTCATTGTCATAGGTCAAACAGTGGAGGGTTCACAGACTTCCAAAAAGTTCCAGAATGAGCAAAAAGTGGAAATAGATATATAGGTATATATATATTGTGTACAGAAGATATTGAGTGACCTATATATTCATGATCTATGACTCAGGATCGGCGCTTTTCCACAGGTCCCACCCCCATTGATTGCATATATGTACAAGTAATTAAGATCGAATATAATTTGTGTATTAGTTTTACATTATAGAGACGAATATTTGTCAGCCTTTTGGCAGTGACTGTCATTGGGGGGTCTGAGCTCCTTCACCTCATACAAGTAATGTCCCCATAGCTATTGCCCCCAGTTTTTGTAAAAATAGAAAAGTTAGTTTATATTTGTAAAAAAGTGAATAATATGGCAAGTAAAACATAAATATTAAGTATGTGAGTATTCAAAACTAACACATGTAAACTCTTGGTGAACAATAGATTTAAGTTTCAAAATAATTGGTCAATATAAAGATTGTTTTTCCTTCTATAACATGTAATTTATAATGAGAAAATAAACAAAGATTGGATGATCGAAATTTTACTGTACCAATAATTAGGTTGTCCGCGTTTGAGGCAATGGTCCTGTGTCTTGGTTTCCAACTTTTTTTACTTCTTTTTTAAATTTATTAGTAAGTAAAAAATAATTTAAATAACTGAGAAGTTATTTTTATTTCATTTTTTTCTTGGAACTCTGTTAGAATGAAGAATAACCCATCCATCCTAACCCGAAATAATAAGAATGGTTTAAAATACAATTACACTTTTTGAAATTACAATAAGAATTCAGTAACCAAAAAATTTTTTTTCGTAAGTACCTAACCACCCCTGTACCTAATAAATTTAATACTTAACTTTACCAGCTTTTGTTTGTTATTAACTATTGGGTGTTTTGTTTAAGGAAATAAAAAAAATAGTTTCAATAATAAACTATTATTGTATAATTAAGGCGATAGCATTATGTTAGAGAAAATGAGAAAACAAAAATAATTTATTTAATTTTATACTTTCACGGACTGTAACTCGTTATTATATGAAATAACTATAGTTATTTCATGAGTTATTAACTGAATTTTACACTTTAACTTAACATTTATTATTATACATGAATTTGAGCTTTCAATTCCAAAAGTTTTTTTGGGTCATTAAATGAAGAATAATATGTAGATTTTCATCAAAAACTTACATTGAAGAAACTGTGTCATTAGAATATGAATAAATTTAATTTTTCTTGAACAGAAAACGTATTTTTTTCGAACTAAAATACTGAAATTCATAAATTCCAAAATTTCTCGTCTTTAATTTATTGGGGATGTTTCTTTTAAGCTCTTCATTGTTAAATACATAATGTAAACATCAAATGCTGCCATGGATTAAGTGAAAAAATTCTCAGGTGTGCCAGTGAACACCAGACAACGAAATGCATAGATTATTGAAATCTATCATTTCGTAACATTAAGTTAGGTACTTATTTATCAAGTTTATTCAATTATTACGTAAAGTTTTTGATAGGTAATTATGTTTCTCTTCTTTATTTATACGGTAGCTTATCCATCGCATTACTCGTAGGTTATGAAAATTTTCTTCTATTTTTATCCACGGTATAATCAACTCTAATTGATTATCGCATTGAATACATTATTCGATCCCCGTTTTCTTCATAATATTCATGCATTCCGCGTGCCTATTAGTAAAAACCAGTCGAGAAAAAACAGACCACCTTATCAACGCATTATTAATCGAGTGAAGATGCACTCATTTAATTTGCTATTTTATCAAATGTGAGTTTTTTTGCTTTTTCAATGGAATCGAAAATCATGAATCCTCATTACCCACATAGGTAGTCTGTATATGTATAAGGAATTCTACGACTATATAAGCCGGAGGAAGAAAACAAATGAGACAAACTGATATGTTATGACTAATTTCGCTAAAAAATTTTTTTTGTTTTTGGTTAAAGAATCACGTAAAAAATGTAAAATTAAACCAATATGAAATTATTTACCCTTAAACGCACCCAAAAAGTGATTTTTTTAAAGGAAAATTGGTTTTTTCAAAGTCGTCTCAGAGGGAAAATAAAAAAAAAAAGAAAAAGAGATGTACCGATACAGAATATGCATATTATATAGTGACAAAGTCTGAACATAGCAGGTGTTAACGACAATATTTGCATTGCAATTACATTATTATGATAATCGTAAGTGACGTGAGGTAATCGATAATGTATATCATTTCTAAACTGAACTCATTCAGCTTGATCGAGAAGTTGGTAGGTTTGTGAATTTGTTATTTAATTAAATTCATTCGAGTAATCAGATTCAAATGACAAAAAAATTAATAATAAAAAAAAAAAAAAACGATTTAGACAATTAGTAGAGTGACAGGAATAGAGCAAAATGAACTTCGATAGAATAGCATACTTATGCGGTAATATAATAGTAGAAGAGAAACTTTTTGAAAAATTGTGATACTTTGGATTGGTTCTAGAGGCTTTATAATTCCTAAGAGCTCCATTGCTACCACTTTAAAGTTAGTTTTTGTCCTTTTGTAGGTACCACTCAAATCAGTTCATAATGTACTTAACTACCAATTATTTTTGAATAACAGTATAAAACCAGGTTTTTATCTGGGCATAACAACTTTGTGGGTGTGTGAGCGTGAGAAACCTGTTCTTTCCTACGAGGGATGAGGGATGATACGGTAAATGGGGTTGCGATTTTTTACGAGAAATTATATTCATATTTTTAAACATTAAAGCACCTTTTTATGGGTAATTTTCCTGCTATATTCAACGGTGTGTTAAGATTATCCTAACTTAATAGAATCAATAGTTAGGTACAAAAGGTTTTGTGTTACAAGTACCCTATGTTAATGGTAAGCTCCTCAATAAGTGATAAAAATTCTTCACTTCTATATTCTACGCTTCCACACAATACACTTACAAAAAAAGTAATTCCTTACAAAAATAATGCTCATAAAATTTAAAAAAAAGAAGTTTCCATACATACATTTTTTTTGTAACTCCTAAGATGGTCATAAAAAAAAGTAAAAAATTTTTGTTTTAAATTTTATGTAAATCGACCTTGTATGTAACTATTTTTATAGTACACTGCTTATCTAGGCTATATCAAAAAAAATCATTGAAAAAAATACAAACTATCATACGTTGTCGCCCCCTCCTCTCCTGGTAGGAGCAAAGGGTAAGATGATGAAGCATTTTTGTTACTTATTGAGAAACTCACCCCGAACATATTTCAGCTGTAAAACCTTTGTAACTATTTATAAATTCTATTTCATCTCTATTTTCAATCTTATTTTACTGAATTAAGTTCCTAAAGCATTTTCAAGTCATTCAGAGTGATATCCATAAGAAATCGAATTTTCTGCGATCTGCGAAAACTCAAGAAGAGCTGCGATGTCAGAGAATTTTATTTATTACATTTTAGATTTCAAAGTGGGCTGAAAAAAAAGATTTCTCGAACTTACGAGTTTATTTTTGAGTTTTATTGACTAATTTTATGACAGACAAAATTAATATTCAACTGAAATCTTGCCAGGAGATGGGTGTAATTAATAATCATTCAAGCTATCTTCAGGGTAATCAGTACAGACTACACTTCTCTATTGCAGTATATTCAATGTTTTCCTGTGAAATCTAATTTCAGAATTTTTAAATAGTTGTACAGACAATGTATGACCATGTAATATGCATTCAGGGAAAATTTAAATAGCAGAGAAATGACTCATATCTTTTTTTCGTAAACTGGAATGTAAGTTAAAACTTCATTTTTAGTGAAAATTTTTTGTGAAGCTGCTTGTTGCCGGATTAAAATAAATTGTCATCTAATTTTACGATCAGTTAAATAGTACAAAATACAAAATAATACTTTTGTATATTCAAAATATCAATAATTTTTCTGCCTACATATAATAAATTGGTAGACTATTTTGACTTCAATTCGACACGAGCCAGAAACATGATTCGGTGAAAACCCAGGAAATTTCAAACAGGAAAAATTATTTTTCGAATGATTGAAGGACCACAGGCCTTAGTTTTATTTTCTCTCATTCACAAATGATTTTGGTGATAAGTATTACTAGATATTATTAAATTTACCATCCTAAGAATTTGACAAATGAATAGGCCTACCTCACAACGCAATTTCTTGTTTACAATATTTTCATTTGGAGTGAAAGATATTCTACTCAAATCAGGTATTATTCTGAATTAGTCTATACAAATGTGAGTAGGGTGTTTGAAGATCTCAGAATAATATTCAGGTTGATTTGATCCGGGAAAAAATTTGAAAAGAATTAATGTGAAACAGTAAAAAAAATAATACATCGAACTTATTCCTCCTTATGGAAACAAGTATAAATTTTCAATATTTTTATCTATTTCTCATATTAGCCTAGCCCACAGGCAGGAACGATTCAGTGAAGGAGGAATCCAAGAAAGCTTTAGTCTTCTCTGGGTTTTGATTTGTTCAAAACAACGTATTCTCTTCATTCTTCAGCTGAATTACAGCAGCGTCAGTTGGTAGAAATTAAATTCACAATTATAGTAAAACGTAATTTTTCATGATTTCTACATGAGATATTTTTCCTATATTTTACTCGTTGACAAATTTAAAATTAAGTTAGAATCGAAAAGAAAACGTCATGTCATTAAATATAATTTTTTAATAAATATATTTATGCTGTAATACCCAGTTCATTTAACCTTATTTGCAAATCAAACAAGCAAATAAAAATTATTTGATATTAGTGCGTAAAATATGTGATTTTGACACGAGTAATAATCATCTACTTTCCATGAGTGTCACACTCTATTTTTAGCATACCTAGGCCCGCGTCTGAATAGAAGACCAACAGTGTAAGGACCACAATTATTCTGATTAGCAAATGCAATAAGCTGAATATTATGCACTGCACCGATAAAAAAATATGTTGGTTGCAGAGAACCAAATTTTAGTATACAATGTAACAGTGAAACCAATATGGCTTCATGGAGTCGAACTTTGGGGTACAGGAGTGAAAATAAGAATCTAAAATAAATACCTCAGCAACGTAGCAAACGTTACCTTCTTCTCTACTAACAATGAAGTTCATGAGTATCAGCAAACTATAATTTTTGAAGAAGAGATAGAGAAAAGTTGCAAAAAATATAAAAAACAAATTGATAATCACCCTAAAAACTATAGCTTCCAATGACGTAGATAAAGGTGGTCTTGATGGCCTGGCATTAGCGGTGGTGTAGTGGCGAGGGGGCCAGACGGGATTGTAGAGAAAATGTGGACACCCCACCTTACGATGGAGCTATATCAACGGCCAGGCTATCTACAAATTTGATCGATCTAATTATGTGAAGGCTATACGTTGAACTCACACCATAGGTTTAGTAAACTCGTAAAAATTATTAGGTTTGAAATTACTTCAAATTGCTAATTCATAGTCTGATTGTAATTATAAATCCGAATCAAAATGGAAAAAATAAAGCTTCGTGACTTTTATAGAACAGTCTATTTCTAAGTGGTTTGAATCTGAACTAAAAATAAAGTGTTTCGTCAAATGGGTAGACTAATCGACATTGTATTCGATGATAGATAACCGCAAATTTATTCGGAATTAACTTGCAATCAAAGTTCAACATATTGTAGCTGCATGAAGGGAACCGACAAATGCACTTATGATAAGAGAAAATTAAGGCGCGGCGCAGACGTATTTTTTGGCTGACCAATTTATTGGCCCATTCATCGAAACCAACAATTTTTGGCAGCGATTTGTTGCACATACACACATTGATCGCTTCATTTTCGACCGACCGAATGGAATCGAAATGACTTCGTTCGAAAACTAGACACAAATAATTGAAGTTAGTAGTATTTTGTGATATTTTTATCGGAATTGCTGTATCACAGTCAACAGAGGAGTACATAAGGTAAAGGAGGCGAAGATGCCGCACCTTTTAAATAACTGAAATAGGTTTGGATAGGAGAGATGAAAATAACATATTTGGCACACATGTATTTTAAGGCCTTATGCATCTTTTTCTACCATTCAATCAAATGTTTGTTTAAAAATAACCAAGACGTGATAAGAAAAATACAAAAACTCTAAGTTTAGCCATCTTACCCGATGAGGTGAGTAAGATATCGCGTAGTGGCAACTAAGATGGCTTATGGACATTTGCATGTATTTCAAAACAAAAAATTCTAATGGAAAAAATTTATTAAAATTAAAGAACAACTACATAGGTAGTATCATTTTTTTTTTGGTTTTTGAAAATAGAAACAAATCAGTTTGAATTGTTTTCTAAAGATATTCTTCAGTCCCTAAAATCATAATATATTTATGTGGGGACTCGCATTGTGTGAGATAAAGGGGCTCGGACCACTGATGGCAGTTGCCGCCACAAGGCTAACAAATATTGGTCTCAATGAAGTTAAACTAAATGCACGAATTACGTTCAATTGTAATTACTTGCACATACATGCAAGTAATGTACAAGTAACAAATTGTGACCAATCTCAACAATACAATGTCACAATTCTGTACACGAACCGGCCCATCATTTCTTATCATTACAAGAAATGATGCACCAGGCTGTTCACACAAACATACATAATCACTACGTATGTGTGTTGGTGTATGCGTAAATAAGCCTGTATATAAACCGTCCAAACCAGCTCTAAAATTGCCAGTGTTTGCCCATGTTTTGGCTTACCCGTATGTTTACATATGAAGTGGCTGAACACACAAAATCTGTAGATTACCTTCTGGTGAGAATATCTTTTCACAAGGTATTCCACAGTTTATTTTACGTATTTGGGTTGGGGTGTGACGTAAATTTTGCCATAAAAAAAGCTGTAAGTTAGTGATACGTACGCTTAAATACGGGTATTTGTGATATTTTTCACACACTGTATAGATATACGTCTCAATTATCAACAGGAAAAAGCATTTGATGCTCAGTAAAACGAAAAAAAAATTCCGAGTAGTGAAGAAAAAAAACATAACAAAAATTTTTCTATGGAGCCATGAGGGCAAAGTATCATACCTTTTGCGCATTTTTCCTCCCAAATAAAATAACAGGGATTATTTTTCGATATAACGAAGGACTAAAATGACATTGCAATTTTAAAAATAGCAACTTCTCTTTTTTCCCATCAAATATGGGAAAAACTTCAAATGTTAAAGGAAAATATTAACGCATTCACTTACCCCCTACATCAAATTTCGTTCATTTTTGTCAGTTGTTGGGAAAATTACATTGGATAATTGATTTTTTTCCCCCACTGGGCGACTATAACTCAGAACCTAAATATTTCTCTTTGGTTTTTATTCTCTTCGACCCTAAAAATAAATCCTGAAAATGATGCCATTTAACTTGTGAGCACCTTTTACATTCCTCTCATTGAAAATGTATAATATATGCTAAGACACGAGATCGGACCTCATTTGTCCCAAACGTGTGTCATTTATGTGTGAATAAAGAATAGACCTAATGCGTCAGTGAAGTTCTTACTAGCTTTTTCTTGCAGTAGCAGTGATCCATATCAAAACAGAACTTGAGTAGGATTCATTTAGGAATTAAATTATGCCAACGTAAACAACGAGGAAAATATACTTGTTGTCAGTTTTCATGGTTTCACGTCTATCGAAGCATGTTTTCTATAATACCGTTGCGAAATAACAGATCTGAACTTGACCTTTTATTCACGTGCAGTCTACGTGATTATAAAGCACGAATTGAAAACCTTTTCTAAAAGAACGCAGGACCAGTATATGTAGTTCTTACCAGTCGTTTCTGATCTGTAATTATAGACGTAATTAATTCTTTTTCACGAACAACAGACACGAAAAGTAGAAGTTCGGTGACTGGAGATGGAAGAAAAAAAATTTCTCATTTTTCTGTCAACAAATTTCGAGGCATTTATTATGACATAAGAGGCACACTCTCATGATCACAAATAACAAAACAAATTTATCCGATGAGATCCGAGTTCAAAGTGTATTCACGAGACGGAATAAAAAATAGTTCGAAAAATTATCCAACAAAGACATCAGTTTCGAAGAAAAAAAAACAAACGCTTCAGTAAAAGTGAATCGATGTGCAAAAAGTAAGAGTAACCAACTGGAAGTGTTTAACACTATCAAAAAATTTTCGTCTTACATTTTTTTCCTGGCCCAATTCTGAAAATAACAATTTTTCTGCGTAACTGATAATTTTTCACAACCTGTCATATACATGAAAAAAAGAAAAAAGGAACAGAAATTACCGCAACGCCTTTATAAAATATCTAAATTATCTGCTTCTAAATTCCATAACATAAGTACGTATTATACCTACCAATTATTATTTTTCCTGTAATTCTTCATATTTTATTTTATTTTATTTTAATACAAGTTACCGATAGTAAAAGTTATTAAACTGTACGAATTTAATCGGGATTTTGGTCCAATTGATCCGTTGCCAAGGCTTTTGTTTTGTGATGAAAAAACAGATGCTGTTCGAGAAAAACGTTTCGAGTAGCTAGGTACTTAACTGATGTGTAATATTTTCCCTTCCAAATCTTTAAAATCTGTTTCACTGACGTTATAATATGTATTTTCGAGGTCTAACGATAGATCAGGATGAAATAACGATATCGACTTGAGATTATTGAACTGATAGGTAAGTAAGGTATATTACTGTCTTGATAAAGAAAATTTATGCGAAAAAAAACACCACACTGAGTAATTTGATGTGAAAGTAGATTACTAAAAAAAAGGTTAAAATTTTAAAATAACATCTGTGCGCTGGTATCAAAACAACTTATGTCACTATTCGGGAGTTTTGAGAGTTGGTGAATATGTCTTCTATATGATGTAAGAACAACCAATATCTCAACCTCTATGGAAGCCTTTTATTAATTTGCACCTACAATTATATCAACGTCAAATATGAATGCAATATTGCAGTGCTAAAACAAACAATGTAACACTGGTTGTTTGATTTCTGAAATGATAAAAATATTATCTTCTATAATAATGGAACAACTGATGTTTGCATTCCCAAGAGCCTCTTAACTCAAACCTCGAAATTTATTACCAATGTCAAATATGAAATGGAATATTGTAAAGACTAAAACAACTAATGCACATTGGTTCAGTTTCTAATGTGGATATAATAGTATTAATAATCAAATTTGCACAAATCTATGATTTTTTTTCACACTCTCTGCCTCTAGCAACAACAACAATAGTTATTTGTGATATAAGTGTATAAAATAGGTGATTTTGATCAGAGTATAATTTTTGCAGCACGAGCAAAAGGCAAGTGATGCAAATCACACAAGTATCAATCACCTACTATATACACGTGTGTCACACACAATGTTTTGCAACCCCCCTCCACCAAAAAAAAAAACACAAAAAAAAACCACAAAAAAAAAACACAAAAAATTGAGATGAATATTTTTGCAAATGGGAAACATGTAACTGTAAACTATCCCACCATCTTTGAACCAAACCTAAAGATGTTGTGGCTATGGTGATTGCCTGCGAATTTACATATTGAGGTTCAAATCCCCATAATGAAAAAACTTTCATAAAAAAATAAAAAATTTAAAGAATGACGATGTTAGGCAGGATATGTTCAGTAGTAAGTAGTTAGTAGTTAGTACCAGTGTATAAAATGATCCATGTGTCCAAGGAGATGTACAAAGTAAATAATTAATACAGCAATTACTTTATACATCGGTTCTAAAATTGTCTGCTTTATACATCATCAAGGTGTGTATAAAATGAAGTTTATAAATAGGTGTTGTAAAAACATTATTGTATCCAGAAACTATGTTTTAATCATGGTTTAATCCTAAAATTTCATTTTTTATTCAATCATAATTTTATGTATAAACAACCAATGTTACATTTTAACAAATTTAAGGACCTAATCAAAACAACAATAATTTCATTAATTCTACCTTTTATTATTAAATTAGTGAAACACATATAGCTCTGATAATCACATACCAAAATCTTGGCTCATTTCATGAATATTGACTAAAGCTACGAAATAATGAAGTATGAAGCAAATATTTGATTGAGTTTTTCTCAAAACTTGAATTTATGACATTTGTTGTTCCAATTCCAAGTCACAGACATATTTATGAAGAACAAACATAACAAAATTATATACATAATAATAGATAATCTTCAGAATTTGTTAGAGATACAAACGCAAAAATTTAGTGCGTTGCCTACTGCGGTGATTTCAAAGTAATTTTTAGTATTCCCAGCCAGTTTTAAGGAATTTAGTATTTTCTAACTTTGTTTTAAATTCGATGATTTTACATCTAGAGGCGAATTCACAAGGGGAGCGGGTGAAATTTCTTCTCAAACACCAAAAAAACAGAGAGAAAAAAGACAAAAATGAAGGGAAAAAAAATTAATACATAGAATCTAGATAAAAATCGATCAAAGTTCCCCCATCCGAATTCAAAAATAAAGCTTCAACTTCAAATCTGATTAGGTACATTGATCGAAAAAATATTAAATTTCGCTTTAGACAAGCCAAGATTTCTTTAAGGACGGCAAAAAAATTATTTGATGACTTTTTTTTTGCTAGTTACGATTGAAAATTTAGAAAAATGGAGAAATTTAGTATCTATGGAAGCCACTGTCGTATATTTATTACTAAAATTTTTCCCAAATTTTAAAAAAGACAACCAAATAATAAAAAATAAGGTGATGGGGCAATTCTCCACTTTTCCCTTCTTAGCTACGCCCTTCAAAACAAGCTACATGTGACACAATTTGTCAATAGGGTTTTTGCTTTATTTAATAGCGCGATTCGATCAGCATATATTACATCAAAATTGAATGGAAAACAGAAACAATAAAAAAAAAGTGGTCACAGATAATGACTAATGACGTAATACCTGATGAAACATTTTATTTTCAAAGTTGAAAAAGAAAACATAAAATTAGCTGCAGAAAAATAACAAATTTGGTGATTGAAATAAGGTTTTGTTGCATTTTGTAAAAAAAACCCTTGTGGAATACCTTGTCGTGAGAGATATTCTCACCAGAAGGAAATTCAACAGAATTTAAGTGTGTTCAACCACTTTGTACATAAGTACGGGTACGCCAAAACCAAGGCAAACACTGGCAATTTTAGAACCGGTTTGGGTGGTTTATATACGGCATACGTACGTAAGATAATACGTACGTTGGTGAGGGCGGCCAGGTCGCATCATCCCCTATCAAGATAAGAGATGGCTAGCCGGTTCGTGTACGAATCTTGACATCATCTTATTGTGTCACGATTCGGTACACGTACATTACCTGCAAGTACATACAGGTAATTACGATCGAACGTATTTTGTGTATTTAACGTCACAAGGACGATTGTTTGCCTGCCCTTTGGGGCGGCGACTGTTGTTGAGGGGTCCAAGCCCCTATACCTCATACGGGAGAGTACCCACAGCTACTCCCCCCAGTTTTTACGCCGCAAAAATGATTGAAATGCGCAAGGCCTGAGGGGAGGTGCGGGTTTACGCCATTTTTGATCGGCCTCTCACTTTGCCAGGGCGCTACTTACTGCAGCCCCAACACACTCGTAAGATTCCTTACGAGCCTGTGCTCGGGCCAAGTAGTTTGCCCGGCTGTCCTCTCCCCTACACTTTGGTGGTGGTTTTTTGGTGAAGGCATAGGGATGACAATGGGAGTGAGGGGGCAGTGGAGATTTGAACTGTGGCTGCTTAAGCATCGGGGAGTTTGAATTCCCGCTTCCAAGGTGGCCATCTTCACCTTTTTGTTGGCTGCCCTCTCCGCCATAAATAAAAATCTCATCGGTTCCCTGGTCTCCATTGGCTTCAGCTCCAGTGTTGGGGGTTCCGTCGTTGTATTTGGTTCGGTGGAGTCTGGGGAGGAGAGATGATGGGTGGAAGCGGAGTTGTCATCTCCACAAGAACACTCTCCACGGCTGGTGCCGTGTCCATCAGGAGTTCCTCCTCAATCCGATCAAGTTCCAACTTCTGTTCCGGAATTTGCCCAGTGTTCTTGGCAACTTCCAAAACTTCTAGGTTCATGGTCGTGTTGTGGAAGACTCGGGTTGGTAGTGACATTGGAATAGTTGTAAGGAAAATGGGGAGCCAAAAATATTGTTCAGAAAACACGTCTGAGAGCTAAAACAGTTCTGAAACGGGTGAATTTACTGCTATTTTTGATTTACCATTACAGTTCCGTTTCATTATTTTCACATCTTCTTATCAGCATGTAGAGGGGATAGTGCTTAAAATTCTCGGCCGTATGCAAGTTTTCCAGTTAAGTTTTGATCGGTTTAAGCAAAGTTATGCCTGAAATAAACTCATAGAATATTATATTCGAATTTTATTACAAAGGAATCTCCGTTTGTGACGTCACGATGCTGAGATTATCTTTGTATTTAACAGTAAACGCACGTTGCGATGTTTATTTCCGTATCGCACGTGGATTTGTTTATTCCTGACGTTTTCTTTTTGTTGGCATTCCTCGTTTGCTTATCTCCTGAGTTTCTTTTGTCTCACGGAGTTCCGATTTTTGTCGCATATTTTTTAGCGGGTTTCAACATACATAGCGGATATTACTTTTTCGGGAGTAAATTTTATTTTCTTCGCTTTAACCTCTCAGACATGCGAGAAGGGTGGGAATTTTTGAGTTTTTTACTGCCTAGGGGCCTGCCTCTTTTTCATGGGCATATGGGGGCCTTGGGATCGAATGTTTTGGTAATAATATCATCCAAAAACTTCACAGACTTTTTTATTTTTGGTGTTTTCTTGATTTGTGAATTTGTTGTTTCACATTTTTCAACAGATTCTTCCGTATTTGTTTAGGGAATCTGTCTGGGTATTTTCTATGTTCTCCCTTGGTATCCTTTTTATTCTTTTGTCGTCGCTTACCATGTATGCAGGCTTCAATCTGTCGATTGAAATTGTTCGAGGTTTGCCTGCAATGAGTACCACAAAGTTTTTCTCATTTCGTGATACTACTTTGTAAGGACCGGCGTATGGTTTCTCCAGCGCAGATCTCATTTTTTCGTCTCTAACAAATATATGTGAGTTATTGGCCAAGTGTTTTGAGACGTAAATCTTGGGCTGGCCATGACGAGCTGCCTGTTCAAGAAAATTGTTGGCATCATTTCTTATATTTTGTACCATAATTTCGGAGCTAACTTCCTTCGATTTGGTGAAGAAGTCCCCTAGAAGGCGTAGCTCTTCCCCGAAAGCTAATTGCGCTGCAGAGAGACCTTTATCGGTTTGTAGGGCAGATTGGAGGCCTAAGAGGATGGTAGGAAGTACTTCTACCCATCTCTTGGTATCATGGGACATGATAGAGGCTTTGAGGGCTCTATGCCATCTCTCGATTTTGCCGTTAGCTTGAGGATGGTAAGCTGTGGTATGACTGTGTTGAACACCAAGCTTATTGGACAGCTCTTTAAAGAGCGAGCTCTCGAATTGGCAACCTTGGTCTGTAATTATGACTTCTGGTACGCCATACCTCGCAATCCAGGTATCGTATAACCTTGTAGCCACTGTAGGAGTTGACATCTCGTGTAGAGGGATTGCTTCTGGCCATCGTGTTGCCCTGTCTATTATCTTCAACAGGTATCTGTGTCCTTGAGATGGTGGCAATGGGCCTACCAAGTCCATGTGTACAGTTTTAAACCGCTCCGTTTGTTTGAAGGATTTGAGGGGCGAGCGAGTGTGTCTTCCTACTTTGGATTCTTGACAGTTCAGGCAACTGCGAGCCCATTTGTTCCAGTCAGACTTCATTCGTGGCCATACAAACCTTGCCAAAATTAAATTAGCACTACATTTTGGCCCAGCATGTGACAGATTATGTACACTGTTGAAAGCCAACCTGCGATATTTTACTGGTAGAAATGGCCTATTTTTACCTGTACTGACGTCACATGTTAATAAAACATCAGTACCGGGAATTTTTTGCTGTCTCAATTTGAGAGTAGTATCATCATTCGATAACAACTCTTGCAATTCTGCATCCTTAAGCTGTGCTTTAGCTATTTCAGCATAAGGTAATTGGACAGGAGCTGAGATAGCTTCGATTCTACTCAAGGCATCAGCTGGAGTGTTAAGTTCTCCACTTATATACTGAATGTCGGTAGTCAATTGACCAATATAGTCTAATTGTTGTGCTCTTCTCGGTGATGCCGGTTCTGCTTTTTGTGTGAAGGCATATGTTAGGTGTTTATGGTCAGTATACACAGAAAAACATCTACCCTCTAATTGGTGCCTGAAATGCTTCAACGCAGCAAAAATTCCGAGCAATTCCCTATCGTATGTGCTATAGTTCTTTTCTGTTTTTGAGAGCTTTCTCGAGAAGAAAGCTAGTGGTAACTTTTTGTTGTCTTTATCCAATTGGTAAAGGGTTGCACTAATAGCAAAATCAGATGCATCGGTACTCGCGCATAATGGCAGACTTTCGTCTTGATGAGCCAATAGAGTTGCTGTATCTTTGATTTTCTCAAAGGCCTGTTCGGCTTCTTCATTCCATTCGATTGGAGTCTTATCTTTCTTTTTACTTGTCTTAATTAGTGCAAAAAGCTTACTTTGTTCGGCTGCTGCATTCTTCATGCAACGTCTATAGAAGTTCACCATCCCTAAGAAATGCCTAAGTTCAGTGACATTTGAGGGCTTCGAGAAGTTCAATATTGGCTCTACTTTGGTCTTCAATGGGGAAATGCCTTCGGTCGAGACTTTGTAGCCGAGGAAGTCAATTTCGGTCTGTGCATATAAGCTTTTGCCTACGTTGATAGTAAGCCCGGCAGCGTGTATACGCTGTACGACGGCTCTTACATTCTCCTCGTTCTGATGCTCACCACCTTCAGAGCAAATGCAAATATCATCCAAGTATGCATATGCAAATGGCAATTCCCTAAACAGTCCATTGATAAATCTCTGGAAAGTTTGTGCTGAGTTGCGAAGTCCAAATGGCATTCGAAGGTATTTGAATAGTCCAAAGGGGGTTATAACCGCTGTCTTTGGTACGTACTGGTCAGTCATAGGAATTTGGTGGAATGCCCAGTCGATGTCTATTTTGGTGAACATCGTTTTACCCTTCATATTCGCGTTGAAGTCCATTATATTGGGGACTGGGTAGCGATCAGGAACTGTTTTGGCATTTAAGGCCCTGTAGTCTCCAACAATTTGACACTCTCTACTTGCTTTTTTTGTCATGTGGATAGGGGAGCTCCATGAGCTTTTTGAAGGGCGACATACACCCTCCTCGACGATGCGATGGAAGTACTCTCGTGCAGCTTTGAGTTTGTCAGGCAGTAACCTTCGTGCTCTAGCATGGCAAGGCTGTCCTTTTGTCTCTATGTAATGAACTGTGTCATGTTTATAGGTAGGATTCCTGCAAATTGATGGTTGGGTGACTCCAGGATAGTCAGACAGGATCCGTAAGAGTTGTCCGTCGACTTTGGTACAGCTGGATATATTTGTGTCCAGTCTGTAAGCTAGCGTTTTGCCATCCACACAATGTTTAGATTCATTATCTATCAATTTGCCATTTTTGAGGTCAATGATCAGGCCAAAATGTGCAAGGAAATCTGCACACAGGATCGGGTTTGGAACATCTGCAACCATGAAGGACTACGTCATGATTTTCTTGAGTCCGATGTCAACTTTGCTGGTTTCAAGTCCGTAAGCTGGAAGGTTTTGACCATTCACAGTACAGAGATAGTATTTTGGAGGGAGTACTTTTTGGGTTTTGTTAACTGGCAATATGCTTAGGTCTGCTCCAGAGTCGATTAAGTACCTTCTCCTGTTTGTCCTGTCCTTAATGAACAGAGGGCATGAGTATTCTTCCGAGGGGTCTTCGGCCGCATAGATGGCCCCTCATTCTAGTTTGACACCTCCTTGGTATAGGATTTGCCCCACCATCTGCATCTGTTGTTACATTTGGTGGCCTCTGCGCCAAACTGGTTATGGAAAAAACAACTTTTATCATCCCAATTTTGAGACTGGTTTTTGGGAGATAATGTTCTCGGGGGAGTTGAACTCTGACCCCTGTTACTGGAACTAGATCTGCGGTCTCTGGACTGGGACTGTCGTCCTTTGCTATTGCCACTGTTGTTGTTGTTGCTTCTGCTTTTAGATCTTTGTCGCTAGCTACTATTGGATTTTGTGGAGCTTTGGCCTTTGTTCCTTTTTACTTCATCAGTCAACTGAGCTATTTGAGCTCGAAGTTGAGCAATCTCTCCAGTCTCTGCAGACACTGCACTGACCACAGGCTTTGACCTGGTGTATTCGAGCGCATTATTAGCTGATTTTGCAAGGAAGTCCAAGTCTGTGGATGTGTTTATCACAGTCGAATCTACGGTGGCTAGGCATTGCACAACACTTTGGGGAAGTTGTTTGCAAAATTGATTGCCTATGACAGAAGGGGCTACGATGTTATCCGCCTTCTGCCTCAATTTTGCCATGAAGATTGAGGGTTTGTCATTCCCCATCTTCATACCACCCATCACATCGTCAATGATTTGGTTTTTAGTTTTACCAAACACATTTCTTATCTTCTTGACAAACCAGGCATATTTGTCCTCTTCTGTCAAAGGGAATTCCATGATGTCTGGAATGTGGCGGATTATCTGTGGGGCATGCCTCCACAGATGTGTAGATACCGCTGGTTCAGGGTTATATTCTCCGTCTTAAACCTGCCTTCTAATATGGTCAGCCATAATTCTACCTCATTGGACAGAAATTCCGGGATCTCTATCCTTCGTTTGTAGAAGCTGGGGTTCTGTCCTGGCTGTAGCTGCAAAAGCTGCATAATTTGTGCCAAGACTTCAGGCGTCAGCTGTGGCTGAGCACTTCCTCCTTGCGATGGTTGTGGGTTTTCATTTCCATTGGGTGGTGGGACCATTGTTATGTCTTTCTGATGACAAGCGTATTCCACAGAAATACTTCCTTCCTTTCTGGTCGAAAACACTGGCTCCTGTGTTTGTAGGACAGGTGTTTTTGGGTCAGAACTTTGGCTTAAAGTTTGACCACTTCTCAACGTTTTTACTGCTAGTTGATCTTTATTTATTGCAGCTCCCAGTTGTGCTAATTCTGGGTGTTGAGGGCCTTCTTCAGTGTTTGGTAAATTCTTAGTGTTGAGTCGAAGTTGGGGGGGGGGTCTGGGGATGAGTCCAACCTTCTTCCTCCAGGTCTACTGTCTTGTTTCTCTTTGTTTATATATTTTAAAGAGAGGGGTGTAAGTTCCCACTTCAGCAGACTCTACTTCAACAACCTAAAAAGGTGTCTTAGTCTGCAAAAAATTTTTGTATTTGCTGAGCAAGCGAGTATCTTGTCAGCGCACCGCGCCAAATTTTTGTAAAAGCGCAATGCGCCTAAGAACACCTTACGACGTAGCCAAAAATCACGTCGGGGTCACCACTGTGGAATACCTTGTCGTGAGAGATATTCTCACCAGAAGGAAATTCAACAGAATTTAAGCGTGTTCAACCACTTCGTACATAAGTACGGGTAAGCCAAAACCAAGGCGAACACTGGCTATTTTAGAACCGGTTTGGGTGGTTTATATACGGCTTATTTGCACGTACACAAACAAACGTACGTAAGATAATACATACGTCGGTGAGGGTGGCCAGGTCGCATCATCCCCTATTGAGATAAGAGATGGCTGGCTGGTTCGTATACAAATTGTGACATCATCTTATTGTGTCACGATTCGGTACTCGTACATTACCTGCAAGTACATACAGGTAATTATGATCGAACGTATTTTGTGTATTTAACGTCACAAGGACGATTGTTTGCTTGCCCTTTGGGGCGGCAACTGTCATCAAGGGGTCCGAGCCCCTATACCTCACACGGGAGAGTCCCCACAACCCTAAAAATAACTAAATAATTTAACAATTATGTAAAAACTCTTGGACAGAAAACTTTGTTCTTTGTTCCCAAATCAAAAATTATTATTACTTTAAGTGTTAATTGGTCATAACATGTAAATCCCAATCGTCCCAAAACATGAATCACGAAACCAATTGCAACAAAATTGAGTAGAATGTGAAAATAGTGCAAAACCAATATCAGTTTCAAATTTTGTGACTATCGCTCGAAAATCACACATTTTAAAGCCATTAAACTGTTAAAATTGCAACATAATTTGACTTACCGGACGTACCCATCAACCGATCTACACTAAAATCAATAGCGATCGTCCAGGTCTAAATATAAATATCAGGTTTACCAAATTTTGTGACTACCGGACAAAAATTTCGACTTGTACCACGTTTGATAAGAGATCATATATCAATTATATAAGTAAATTATATATGTTCACATGGGTTCCATTTTTTATAATGCCGAAAGTTTCCTCGGGTGATGAAATAAAAACACAAACCCATTTCGTGCCCAGCGACATTTCATGAGATTAATTTTAATACATAGCTATATTTTCATCTAAAACCTACTTGAAAGCATTTAATGTGAAAATTTTCAGCTAAATTTTTCCCCACCAAATTAAAACTGGAAAACAAGTTTTTCTCAGGAAAAAATTGTTTCAATGGATGAGAATATTAATGGCATATCATTTGGGTGATTGCATCCATTATTCACGAAGAAAATGTCATTAGTCGCAGAAACTCCAAAGAGATAGGGACTAAAAGAAATACCAAACTAAAAGGAAAATATACTAATGAAAAATTATCGCTCTTTGTTTCTACTCTGATGGGAACTTTGTTTTTCGTTTTTTTTTTTTTTTTTTGATCACAGAATTTTAAGAGTTTGATATTTTTTTCATTTTAATGATACTTTCTTCACCAATATAGACGCAATAATAAAAACGATATACCATTGAGCGGCTCATTCGTTGAGGAAGTTTTTTCTATATAGAAACCTGATATCCAGCACTCTAGCATTTATATGTTAGGAAAACATTTAGCTAAAAATCTTTTCTTTACAATTAAGTAGCATAATTATTATTTTTGAATGATTAGAAATTGATTTTTTTCTGTTCAATTTGGGATTAAAGTACACCAGTCTGCAAATAAAATTAAATGTTCTTTCGATTGGTCTTCAATCAAATACCACTAATAGTTTTTGGGGTTATCGAGTAAGTACTGAAATCGGAAAATATAAAATTTCTCAACTGCTGTAAATTTGAAAAATTTCCTAAACACACTGTAGTAAATAACCCATAAAATCATTCAACCAAATTTTGACATTTGGATTTTGGACACCCCGCCTATCGCATCGTTTCATGACAATGATATTTATAATAAAATGTGAAAACAAATTTTAACTGAAATTCATTTTTGAATTTCAAATGAGTAGGTAGTTTTTCTTTCTAAATATGAATTGACATTAGTATTGGTGAATTCAGAATTTAAGGGTTATTTAATGTGGTAATAAAACCTCTTTCCTCCGAAATTTTCAAAACTTTTCCGCCCTTTTTTCAAAAACCAAAAATTTTAAATTCCCTTCCAAAAATCTCAAAAAAATTCTTCACTCATAAAATTATTTCAAAAATCTTGAATTCGGGAATAAAATGTTTCGTAATTGTAAAGTTAAAATTAGAGGAAAAAAATCATTTTTCTCTCTATGATACATAGTAAATTTGAGCCCTTTTAGATTCAATTAGGTCAAATCAAATAAAGAAATTAGTCGCCTCACAATTTCTGTCTAATGTCGATGACGAAATCTCTCTAATATCTTTCAACTCTCACAGAATATTATAAAAATTTTGGTCCTGTCACTCTCCAAAAAAGAAAGAAAAATATTGGAATCGGCCGAAATTGTAACCAAAATATGTTCAAGAAGATTGTTTTTGGCTATGTCCATTTTTTTTCAGTACATAATAGTTTATGAGTTTCTCTCTCCAATACTGAATTGTGAAATTCAGTCCCCTAATTACAGCAATCAATAAAAATAGATACTTTGTTTCCACTTATTTGATGTACAGGTTAGGTGTTTTTATCCCTATATAATCTTCAGAATATAGGCTCTTCTCTCACTTGTTTGCTATTCTTGATAGAGTCACATAGTACCTAAAAAATACTATTATAAAGTATTCAAATAAGTAATAGTGGAAAGTTGCCAGGGCCAAGGCTAATTTTTGGCTTTTGTTTAAAATCATGATAATAAAAATGTGAAGTAGTCCACTACAGAATTTCCAAATATTTTAGCTCATTTTTAAATAATTAAAAGTTTTTGGAAGTGCATTTTTAAATAATAATTATCAAAGACCTTCCTTATAAATAATGGGATGGATTACTTTTCGTGAAATATTTTATTAAAATTGGAAAAAAAAAATTTCCATAAAAAGTGCCGAGAATGTTTTTTATTTGGAAACCTTTTTCAATTAAAATTTTATGTGAAGAAGGCAAAGTGTTTAAGCCTTTTAATAATTTTTCGGACCAAAATCTTTGAAGCTGATATTTCAAAAATTATTACCATTACTTATCGAAACTAAAGTGTGACAAATTAAAACCTAATTTTCCAAGTTCAAAGTTTCCAAAAATCAGAAAAGCTGAACTGAAAAATTTTTGGTATGCTGAGACTGTTGGTTCCTGAGACGAGGATTTTTGAAGAATTTTGGATTTCTGTGGACACCTGTTGCAGATACATATAAAATCTGTCCCGGTAACAACAATGAGAAGAAATAATTTTGTACATTTTTGGTTCTTAATTTTACAACACATAAGCGCTGCTACTTCAGATATTTTGATTTTAATTCAATGGTTTTTGTACTGTAAAATTTATTTTTATTATATATTAAATTATTAAATATCATGGGTTGAATTGTGGGGTAAGATGGGTGGATGTAGACATGGATTGTAAGTAAGAGTGAGAATGAGGTAGGTAGTAAAAATATAATTTGAAAATTGATTTCAAGGATGATGATTGGTAGGTTTAATTGTGGCAGTTCTCATCTGAGTTCTGGACACCTGGCTTATCCAGACACTCCAAAAATTTTATTTTTTCTTTTATTTTAAATTTTTGGTTAAAATTTGAAGTTGAACATAAATAATATTGGTGTTCACACGGGCGAGTTCCTTATGAAATGAAACTATCCTCGTTGAGATACCACATTAAATAAGTAATCAAGATTTTCAGGAAAATATAATTGGAAACTGAAGAAATAAGGATATTTTCAAATGAGAAATAGGTTTTCAAAAACATTTTCAAGCAGAATTTTCACTAAATTCGTGATGTTTCAAAAAAATAAGGGAAAAAAATATGTTATAGTAGGTACTGTAATTGTGGAATTTGAATTAATGATTAGGTATTGCACCATATTGCTAAATATGCAAAAATTTTCTTTTCAAGCCAAAAATATTCTGAAATCGGTAACATTCGCGGATTCAAAATCAAAAATTGACTACAAGTTAAACGTTTGACTATATTATCAGAAATTAAATATAGGTGTAGATAGTGAGAATCCCAGGTAAATTAAGGTTATTGAAAATAAAGAGAATAGACAGATTTATCAATTTTAAAGTATTTGTGTATCATGCAATCCAATTATCACATTATAAAGTATAAATTAACACCCACTGAATGAAGTGGTGAACAAAGAACTGTAGTAAATTATATAATGGCTTATAAAAAAGAATTGTTTCCCAATCTTCAAACCAGGTACATTCTGTAAATATGGCAAAAATATGATGGGCTTATGTTCTTGGATTTTGGCAAGTTCTGTTCAAAATGAAAATTCAGTTTAACAGTTTTAGTTTTGACCAACCTCTGCAATGTGATAAAAACTCAAAAAACTAATTTATCAAAATACAACAATAAGAAGAATACTATTATTTGTAGGATGCCACGGTATGCGCAGGCGTACAACTACAGACTGACCTTGTGTATTTGTGTGTGAGCCTAGCTCAGTATTAAATAAGATTAGTAGTGGTGAGCTACTAACCTGTGAACCAAAAACGTGTTTGCCCTACATAATGTAGGGACAGGCCACACAACCTACCAGCGAGTGCACAAGTACACTCGTCACCACTGGTAGGAAGTCGCCACACTATTTATAAAAATGAAATGGCAATACCAGAAACATAGGTAGATACAGCTAAAGAATAAAGGTGGTACAAAAATATGTAAAAGATAAAACTAAATCTATCAGAATTACATTTTCTGCATATCTAAAGCTGCTCACATTCCCTGAAGTTATCATGAAATTTTTTGATGTATTTTTGATCGGGTTGTCAGACATCTCTTTAGTTCCTTGACTATATGTATTACAAGCCATTTGACTTACGCCAGCCCTGGATTTTCGCTAGAATATAGGTAACATTGTAGAATTTGTTGTTTTGGTGGAAGCAACGAACATTTCTTTTCTTGTCTATGTGTGAAAATATTGGTGAAATAATTTAGGGGAACGCATTAATTTCAGCTTGTACATTTATTATGGTGATAACATATTTACTAATATAGTGAAATAGTCAAAATTTGGTTGTATGTTTCTGCCAGTCCATCACATATCTGGTACATGCAAAGAAACAAATGTCTTGATTGAAAACATTCTCTTTGACAGTTTTTGATTGGGATATTAGAAATCTCATCAGCTGTAGACGTCTCAGATTAAGACATTCAGAGTATGTAAGCAAAACATGATCTTATCTTGAGGTGGTCACAATCCATTAGAGCCAACACTAGCGCTATAACAATAGGGAGGGATTCCAAGGTTCAGTCATTTCATCCAATAACACTTATAACTCTTCTCCTTAGTAGTGACAAATGACAGCCTTCATAAATTTAATTAGGTACATTGAAAATTTTTCCTAGAATGCCAGTGCCACTGGCCTACAAACCAAGCTAGGTCAAGAAATTCCTCCTTTCTTTGAGAACTAACATTATTTTTGAATTCAAATCTGACAAATCAAACAACCTCACATGAGAACTAGTTCTACATTTTTTCAAATAGAATACTTCACCTATCATTGATGAAATGAATTATATTCATTTAGAAGAGCCTATTCAAAGTAATATCTATGAACACAAGGAATCAAATTGGATGAATATTGTATAATATTGTTTCCTTTCAATGTTTTACTGGAAAAAAGACATAGAATTTTACCTGGCTTGCTTCACTCTGTTGAATAGTTAACATTTAAATTTTACTAATAGTATTTTCACATAAAAAAAAAATAACATTATACATCAAGTATTTATGCTTGTGCTGCAACTATCGACAATCATTGGTTTTGCTCACTAATTGAGTACAATATTTTTTTCAACAAATCACCAAACGGAGGTTATTATTTTATGTCAACTTCTTCAATTAACAGACTTTAATCAAATAATTAAACAATAAAATTAGAAAGATGTGAAATATTTTTTCTGTGGGCATCACCGCGTAAAACAGCCCCTTTTCATACTGACATTGCACTACTTGTGTACGAGTAAACAGAGCTGTAAAAAAAAGAAAGAAAAAATGCCGTTGAGAAAAAACTCCATTTCTACATTAGTGAGGTAACAAATTTTTTTTTTGATTGTTCCCAATTGATTTGGAAATCTCGAACATTGCTAACTAAAATCGATTCAATAATAATAACCTCTTTTTGGTGTACGAGTTAAGAAAAGTAATTTTAATTAATTAGAATTTAAACCTAACCTTTCAAATAGTGAACACGATATTTGCGGCAGACTATCACTACAAACACAGTTACAAGAAAAATTTCAAGCTGGAAAGAACGTAGATAGCTCGATCATAGGGAGGTGGTTCACATCTTCTCGACCGTCTCTTGTGACACCACTCAACACCAAAATACCACCTTCACCAACAAACACCACCCACAATTTCAAGCTTTTGGCAGCCAACTGAAATGTAATGTGGCCCAACAAGCGAACAAAGTTTTATTTTCTCTTTCATTTTATAATGGCCCCCTCGTAGTCTTTAAGGGGACTCTCAAAGATGTTGTGCCTCACATTTGAGAAAACACTCGAGTGAACATATATAGAGCGTTTATTATTATTATTGAATGACCATCCGTCATAAGAATAAACGAACTTCCGTACTGATTTCGTCAAAAATATTTGAACTCGCCAATTAAATACTGCCCAAATTCCAGCACAGTGCGGCACAAAAGTTCGTTGCCGATAGCGAGGCATCGTCTTCATAATTGAAAAAAGTTACTTTTGGCATTTCGTCAGTTAATAAAATTCCATACAATTGACCGGCCCATGTGCGGTAATATTTCTTGATGTCGTTTACTCGATTTCGTATTCATCTCCTAGTCATCCGTCGACTGTTCCATTAAACTATAAATTATACAACAAATTTGCCTTGAACGCCCATAAAAAGCTGTCAGTTTCGAATATGAAGCGTAAATAGGCAAGGTCCAGAATCGCGAGCAACCGTTTGATTTGTAAAAAATTAATAATTCAGCAATAAGTTTCCAAACGAAAAAGAAAAAAAGAAAAAATTTATGACAAATATTTTAAGAATTGGATTTTTGAAAGATAACCATTTAGGATAGATCGGCACGTTACCTAGAACTATTCGGGTATTCTAGTAAATAGAAATGTTGAAAAATTACAGATCATTTTATGACGGTTTCGTCCCCAGTCACATGCGTTTTTAATCGATCCTTGACCCAGACAAAGGGCAATGACACTCTTGCCAAAAAGATATCGAGTTATTATATTTCCGCAATTTTAATCCTGTCTGTGTAATAAAAAGCCATGCGTTACACGTCTGATTCACCGTCGCAGTGCGCTATAACAGAAGATTAAGATAACTGAGCAGACAGCCAGATGAGATAGGCTGCTACTAATTAAATACCACGTTTTTAAGAAGACAATTACAAAATAGAGCTGCAAAAAATCAACGAAAATCTAATTAGGTACCTTTATCTTTATTATCTTCAAGTACATATAAAATATTACGGGCTAAAAAGGGTTGGAAAGAGTGTCACTCCAGAACCACAGGACGAATTTGTATGAGATTTACCACAAAAAATTGCGTTACTCTAAGGAAGGTTTATTGCCATCAAGTAAGTCCGTAACCCCCCTGAGGGTAAAGTTATTAATTTTTACCGTAAGTGAAATCAGACAAAACATTTATTAAACAGAATGAAAATTAGTAGAAAAGAGAACTGAAAAAAAAATGTCTATCCCTCTCTTTGTTCATGAACTATACGATCTTATCTTCTATTAACCTTTTGAATTGTCAAATGGCCATTTGGCCATTGCTCTTTCTAATTAAAGAGATGTACAAATGTATCATCCATTACAATGCCCCCATGTGATTTTCGAATGGCATTTTACAAGTTGGTGTCACAGTCACGGTTAACTGGTTAATAGACTTCAAAATTTAGTAGTAAAAAAATACTTAGCCAATTGACCGAAGTAATAACACTAGCATATTAGGTCCAATGAAGGGGGGAGCGAAATAATCTGATTTTACACAAATGGAATTCATAAAATTTGGTCTTTCGGACGAAACATCAACTTAATAGTAGGTATCTTATGTATCGCAGACAAATTTATCACGAACTCATTACAAATCCCAGTTTTCTAATGAAATTCTCGATTTAAAAAGAAATCAAACTCCCGTTTAACCATTTATTTGTATCCGAATAATCAAAGGAATGTTTCAAATCTATAGAATTTAACCTGAAAAAATTGGAAGTCCAGCGTTAATTCTGAATAAGCTCGGACTACAAACAATTGACTTCTCGCGAAAGAAATATGAATGAGAAAACTTCATTTTTCAATCTGAAATATTCGATTTGGTTATTATTTCCAAGGTAGATTGGTTGACACAACTCAAGTTAAAAAATTCGTATCTTTTTAGGGTACCTAAAACTACACTAACTATTTACTTTTTGCACTGTTTATATTAAGTTGTGTAAACATGATAGTGAATGCAGCAGGGTGTTTTCAATCCAAATTAGCTATGATTTTGCAAACAAATGTAGAAAAAATTTTATTTTCATAACCCATGGTTAAAAACGAACGACTAAAAATTCAATATTGATGGATTAACTAACCGTCATTCTATAAAAAGTTACCGTTTCAACTTCCATTTTTTTTTTTTAAATTTTAGTTAACCACATTTCCATTGCTTCTCTTCGTAAACAAGGGTTAATTTTCAAGTACGATACATTTAAAATGGCAATATCTACTCGTATTACTGATCAGAAAAATAGATGTCGGATTTAGTTTTTATTATTGGTCAAAGTAAGCTCAATCAAGAACCAACCCAGTAGAAAAAAACTGAATAAAAGTTTAGTCCTATTTTGTACCAAAAAAAAAAAAAAAAAAAAAAAGTCGAAGAATTACGTAAGTACACATACCTATTTGCTTGATCAATTATAATGTCTATTCCTAAAAAAACTCGGAAAGTTTAACTTTAATAATTAATGGCCGATAAATAAAGGCTTTTCCATCCTTCCTCAAAATATAAATTTAAAATACTTGCTATATTCCGTATTCTTGCTTTATTTTCTTATTCAGCTACACGTTCTTAGTAGGAACCAATTGATTTATCTTACTAAATTTAAACAAATTGACCAAGTGACATGGCAAATTAAGCAATACAGTGGGCTTAAAATAAAATTTTGAATTTATTATTATAATTAGGCCAGTCAAATTAGATATTTTAGCTGAATAAAATTGGGAAAATGTTTTTTTCAAAATCCGGTAGTCTGAAATTCTCTTCTTAATGTATTAAAAATCTCTCAAAATCTGACCGCAAATTCACCCCTAAAAATCCACTTTTTGTGCCCCCAACAGGTTTTTAGTGATTTACTCTGGTTGTAATAGTGACATAAAAAACTTGTTCGAACAAACAATACTTAGACTTATAGTAAATAAAATTTTTAACAAAAAAATTGTCTTAATATATTTTCGTAAATGTCATAGAAAGCAGAGAAAATCACTCCAAAGTTTGCAAATACCACTACTGCAGGTGTACTGTACTGGATGAAGCCAAATCTCCTTTATACGTACCATACAAGTATACCTTATCAAAATGATAGGCCTACCAAGTATCTAATTCATATAAATGAAAAAAAGTTCATTTTTGTGTGTGTGAGTTTGGGGGTATACATGTGTGTATGTTTGTTTGTAACACCATAACTTCAAAACCACTCAACAGAACAAGTTGAAATTTACTGTGCATATTTGTATTGCCCCAATAAAGGTTTTAAGCTAATTCAGAAGAATTTTAACCGATTATTCATAAGACCAAGCACATTGTATTCTAGAAATCAAACACATTTGATTATGCTATGTACATACAACATCGTATATACCTACAGTAATTATGGTGGAAATTAAAAAAATTTTACGCCCTCATTTCTCATTAAGAGGTTGGCGTAGAAGCATGAAATTTTTGGAGATTTATAACATCATTGATTGCAATTTATTTCCAGAAAATTTTTTAGAAATTTTCTTAAAGTCAGTGTGAGAATCCGTAACTTTTCTCTCAGAGGAGTTACGGACCTCCGAGTGAGTTTAAAAATTTTCTTACGACAGCGCAAATATGTACAGAAATTTTCAACGAATTCTGTTGAGTGGTTCCAAAGTTATGACTTTCCAAACAAACATATACCCATAGGTACATACATACCCCACACTCGCATACATAAAAATAAAAATATTTCTATTTATATGTAGTAGATACCTATATGATGGGCTATTAGCTTAACAGGGTATACTGGTGTAGTATGTATAAGGGAGACTTGGTTTCATCCAGTGCAGTAAACCTTCAGTAGTGGTATGTGTAAACTTTGGAGTCATTTTATGTGCTTTCAATGGTACTTGAGAAAAAAAATCTCAAAACAATTTTTTTACTGAAAATTTTGTTAATTTATTTGTATTGCTATTAGGAAAAGATTAAATCTCTAACAACTAGTTTGTGGCATAAAAAGTGGGTTTTTAGGGGCGAAGTTGTAATCAGATTTTGGGGGATTTTTGATACGTTCCAAAGGGGACTTCAAAATACCGGGTTCCAAAGAAAAACCTTTTCCCTGATTTTATTTATCATCAGATTTACCATTCTTTTTGTTAGTATTATTTCAAAATAATTTTCCAAGAGTTTATTTAATTATGTGCTTGAAAAATTTTCGAGAGCATTTTCATTTAAGAATGCAAATTATTCAGTATTTAGAAGCTGACAAAATTATAGGTGAAACAATGAAAAACTGCAATTAAAATACGTGAAAATATAATTTAACTTTCACAACTCATATTTTTGAACTCGCATTCATCGCCTCCAACGGCGACCAACGTAAAATGAATCATATATAGCAAAAATTTATCGACTACTTTACATTGCCTTGAAGTTGAAAAATGAGACGATAAAAATAAATAACTCAAAAAATATATGAATGTTTGTGAAAGCTTTTTTTGCATAAAAGGCTTACAAGGAAAATTAAGTGAACGAAGTCAACTCGAACGAGTCAGTCTGCTTATTAATCTTTTTTTTTATTTGTTTTCAAGGTTGAGGAGTGCCACCGAAATACGTATTGGAATAGAAGTTTAACAAAGTACGACTCTGTGGAAAACGAATTCCATACATCAAATTTAAACTATGCTAGCGTGAAATTGGACTTATAAGAAGGAGAATTGGTCATGAAAAAGTCTCTTCGCATTGCAAAAAAAAAAAAAATAATAATAAGAAAAACACACCTCATGTTGTCACAATTTTTTTCATTTACAGTGTTAGCACATTTTCGAAAACGACTCCAGGCTAGCTATAACGTGGGAATATCGAGAAAAACAATTATATTTGGGATAGAGAAAATTAAATTATCGATAAACGTCATCAATTTCCGAATGCTTGAGCCTAAAGGTTTTAACCATGCGTCGTGCTATAGATGAAAAAAATTAGAATATTAGTATCGAATTTGTTTTTTGTAGATAGCAAATAAGATACTTATGATGAAATGAAAAAAAAAAAGAAAAAAGGAAAGAAAGATAAGCTGTGATCGTATCACAGCTGTGAGATTAAACAAGAATATGATTAAATCTATCTTACTTCACCGATTAAAAAATAATCGATAGGTTTAGTTCTGATTGAACCTAAAGTTGGAGAGTAGAACCATGACTAGCAAAAAAAGCCAATCGAATTCGAGTATGATTCACACATTAGAAGTGATACTTTTGCACCTTAAAAAATATATCTACCTAGGTATTACTCAATAACTCAATATGGCATGAGAAAATTTGTCCTAACCCCTTTCTCAAAGTTTCAAGGGGACCAAGGAATGCAGTAATATTTATATTTTGCAACTGTCTGAAAGTATCGCTTGCATGACAAGTAGTTTATCATTAATAATGGCTCTCTATACGTACCTGAAAGAGTTACTTTTGATACTCTATTCCCTCAATTAGTAGACTGTTAGCTACGAGGAAAAAAAAAGTTTAATATTCTATTTCTCCGAAAATCTATTAAAGAAGTATTTTATAATTTGGGTAACTTTTTCTTTTTCCAACGAATTTTCTGGCAAAGGTGAGAAATAATTTTAATAGTCGTGCACTGGGGGGACCTCACTGTGTGATCAGGGCGAAAAAAACAACAAAAAAACAAAAATTTCCGTTAGTTAAAATTCACGTTTTCCATATTGAATCGGAAAACGGGTTAAAAATCATTCGTCAGGTTTGTAAAATTTGGAAAAATTAACTGACTTTGTTATTATGATAGTTTTTCATTTTGGACGAAATAGAAATATCGATTAATAATTTTCTTGGGTAAGCTATTACGTACAGCTTTCGGGTCAATGTTCTCATTATTTTGGGAAATTACAATTAAATAGTAGGTAAGTATACTACGTATACTAAGCAACTAAGGAGGAAATTGTGTACTTCGACCAAGTTGTGAAGCCTACAATATTTTTTTCAATCCATGCACAAAAGAATGAGTTTTACATGCGTATGTACGGCGAATGTAAAAGAACGAATTTTTTGGCCTGTGAAGTAGAAGATAATTTTACATCCAAATCCTGCGCGACAGGATGTAAAATATTCGAAAATATTATTAAAACTTTATTTCGTGAAAAACCAAAACTATTCGTCAAGTTGCCAACTGCAATTGAACACATTTCAATTTTGAAAAAAAACGTCTCTTATAATTCCTCAGCCTCTAATCAAGCTAGAGAGCTGTTATTTGTAGTGTTCAAAAGTGCATGAAATTTATAAAATTTCCATGTAGTTTTCTAATTATCTTTGGCTATTTGACAACAAATAGAGGAAAAAAACCTAAATTAATGGGAGATTTGCCGTTTTTCAGAATCTAGAAACCTCTAATCTTTCTCTCGGTGATTCCTCAGTCACTATTTAAGATAGAGAGTTGGAAATGGTACCTCCCAAAAGAGGAAAAAATTTACCTAAATTAACTTTTCGTTTCATTTTTCAATCATCTTCAACTATTAGAAAATAAACGAACGAAAAAAACGTAAATTAATGAAAAAAATTTTTTTTGAAACTAGGAAACCTTTCTTTTTTCACTCAATGATTCCACAGCCGCTGTTTAAGCAAGAAAGCTGGGATCGGTTTTGTTGAAAAGTGGAAAAAAATTACTTGAATTAATTCTCCTCATAATTTTTCAATCATTCTTAGCTGTTTGAAAATAAATGAACGAAAAAACACAAATTGAAAACCAACCGTTTTCGTGTTTTTTAGAAATAATTTACAAAAATAATATCTTTACATCATGAGTTTTATTTTTTTTATAATGCATGATCAGAAAGGTAATTGTGGGGACCATGTTGCTCCTTCCCTCTCAGGGTTCAGCCCCAGTGGACAGACAGTGGATTCGGTCCATCACTGAAATCCACCTCTTTATTAGTCTATGGACTTAAAAAATACACAATCTGGAGTATATAGGCTAAACAGAAAAACTACGAAATTCATTCTCTGTTTAGCCAAAATATACTATGAAAATAGCCAATGCCGATTTATCTGCATATATGTATATATGACAATCAACATTAGCCTAAATGCGTTTACTGTGAATCACAATGCTCGCAGGTAAAGTACGTGTACAGCCAATCATATACACCAGTGATGCCTATTGCTAGTTGCCAGTAAATCGAGTCTTAAAAGGTTGGCTGCCTAACCAAAATGGTTGACAAGAACATGCAAATAAATATCTAATACCTATGGGTTCTGAGGTTCCACCCACAGCAATTTTTACAATTGTATTTTCGTATTAGAAAGTAATGCTCATCATTGATAAATAATATTAATCTCAATGTAAAGTGATTTACCACTATCTCAGAATTTTTGTTTCAAAGAAAAATTCACCAGTCCCTACTGGGAGTTGAACCTGCTCCTGCAATCTCTACTTAACTCAACCAACACCATACCAACTATGCTATAAAAGCTGCTTAGCAAAAGGAAGTCTATATGACTATATTTTTCTTTATTTAATTTATTTTCTTTGAAATTGCTTATAAATGACAGGGTTTCTAACTTTGGCAGATGAAAATAATGTTAAATAAACTTTTTTTTCATTGCTCTCAGTCTTTTTTCTGAAATTTGCCATTTCTAAATTTTTGCTTGTTTGGCTCACATTCAGAAAAGTTCCCAGAAGTGTTTTATGCTTTCTTGCTCTCTCATTCCACCCTCTATATCAGTGATACCAGCAACACTGATGAAATACTAGCTCCTTTTTTTGTACTAGTAATGGTGTCTAAATACCGAGATGCTGGTATAATACTGACTAGTTGGTAACCCTGATCAATAATTACGTTTCTTTCTGATCATTAATTATAAAAAATATCTTCTTTAACAAGGTTTAAAAGTGAGTTTACATGAGTTGGGAATTGCTCACTCGCTACACTGGTTTTGCAAACTAATCTTCACATGTAAAGGCTTACTTTTGAACCTTGATGTGTTGTAATATACTATTATTGAGAGGGGGAGTTGTTGCTATTTGTTTTTTGTGCATTAGTTACAAAAAGTATGGCATCCAACAAGTGCTTGTTGGCTATTTTAATTCGTGTCAAGTTTGCAGCACTGGCCTTCGACTCATCTTCAAATTCTTCACACTCGGTAAAAAAAACAGACCACATTACGTACTTGTCACACAATATATTATTTTGCAACGAGTGTACGGAAATGCTGCATTTGAGCCTGGGGCAATAAAACTTTCGGTCGAATTCCCTCTATGGGAGAGCGAGTTTTTTCAAGAAAAACAAAATGTAGGTAATTAATTTAAATGAAAGAAAATAAGACTTTTAATAGGGTGAGGGAAACTGAGGAACCAATTAAGCGCGAGAAACATATTAAGGAATGAGAAAAATAATTAAGGGGCGAGAAAAACAAATTCAGGAGTGAGAAAAATAAATTGAGGAGTGTTAGAAGTGAGAGTTCTGAAATTGGCCCTTTCATCATACCATACATGCCTCGAAAACACAATATTTCGTCTGCATGTTGCAAAAAAAATTTCATTACCCCTTCCTCAAATAAACTCGTATTTATTCCGTTGACAAAAAGTGCATTGAGAAGGTACAGAAGAAGAACAACGACTTACATTTATTCGTTTCTCAAGCGTTACCTAACTTCTAATGTATGATGTGTTACTGGCGCAGACAATATAATGAGAGAAAATAAATTTTATCCAGTCATGCAACACGTGCACATATACTACAAAGATGAGCAAGTGAGCGACGATGAAATATATCGAAATGAAAAACAAAAATTGCAAATTTGCAGGAAGAACCGAGCGACGAACATTTCGATTACAGATGTGATGCGGAAAAGTAAAAAAAAGAAAAATAAAAAAAAACTGTACGTGATGATGCGACAGAAAGATAAATGGCTTTGACATGAGTTAACAAAGAACGACCTTGAAGCGTTATTCTCTACCATAGGAATTTGGCCAGATATTTTTCTCCTCCGCGAACAATGAAAAGCGATTTCTGTTAAGGATAAAAGGATAAATTCTCTTCGATGTCTCTGCTTTAAGCTGTTGTGTTAAAATATTTGGACAGTGTTAATCGAGCTGTTGACCTACATTTAGTTTTACAAATTTTCGCATACAATAATTTATTTCCTTATCCACATTTATTAGTACACACCTAACGTTTATAAAATGAACTTTGAAGGGAATATGTTAAAATGAGACGGTGATTTTGAACATTCGCGAAAAGCAACAGCCCAAATTGGAAACTAACAAAGATAACGATTATTCAGTCGTACATTTTTCAAATAGAAGATCATATAAAAAAGTGAAATAGACTACTTAAGGACAGTGTCAACGATTTTCTGGATAACGAAATCGACCTTTAGGAGATATGCTCTGAAACAAATAAAAAACAATGTAACCTCTTCTTTTTTTTATATCGGTTAAAAGTGGAAAAGAATTAGACCAATTAAAAGAAGCATTTAGAACACGACTTGACGTTTATCGTATCATGGAGTTCTCCAGGGCCTTATTATTCAGAAGGCAATTGAGGCAGTGCCTCACGGCGGCACAAATGCATACTGAAAAGTCTTCCTTTTTTGTTTTTTCCAATCAATGATGGGATAGAGGGTGGGAAAATTTTTCAATTGCCTCGGGGAGTATAAAACTTAATATGGCACTGGAGCTCTCCAAAGACGGAAATGGCATTTTAAAGGTCAAATTTCAACAGAGAATCATATTTTCACTCTCCTGACAAAATATTCTACTTTTCAGGGGTAGATAACTCGGTCATAAGAGGGACAGGTCTACATATTTTCAGAGGTCCGTTCTGACCCCTTCCACATAAAATCACCAAAACCGACAAATACACAAACCTTCGTTTTATTTATAAAGGGGAGTTCGGATCGTAAGGGATCTAGATCGTAAGATCTCCTCTCATCTACTTATGTATTCGCCTACTTTTCGAGTTACTTTTGTACTGAAGACATTTTTCGGTTCCTTTACAAAACGAGACAAACTCTAATTTGAATGTCGAGTGTCAGCTGATTTCTTTAAATGGAGGTGTCGAAAGGGGAACAAAATACTTACATGAGTCAACTGAAATCTAAGAATGCCAGAGAAAAACGTAACTGAAAAACAATAATAAAAACAACAACAAACTTTTTTACGAAGGAAATTTGTGAAATTTCCAGTTTTTCTGGAAGTAAAATTGATTCCTGTAGCAGCTCTGTCAGGACCTCGAGTACATAGCACTACATACTCGCTGATGGAGTTTATGGCCATCCGTAGTATATACACCAGAAAACCCCATTTTTTATAAGCTTACATTTCACATTAATGGTCCAATATTAGATGGAAACACATATACACGAACATGCAAACTCTGCGGGTAACATCCCCTCAATTCCAATCGCACTTTTTCACCAAAGTACAAGCATAATTTTAAAAGCATTGTAGGTGAATATTTACATAGTGGGAAATGCTCACGATTTTCATAAACTTTTAAACTTATACGTGTTTTGAAAATATTATTTGGCAATTCACACATGTTTGGTCTCTGGAGTCAGGCTTAAGTACTTCATTTTTGGTGACCAGTGAAATTGAAAAAATTTACGAAGGAATTTCAAAAAATTTTAAATAGAAACTCTTTGGATGTGGGTATTGAAATTATTCAAAGTCATCTCTATTGAGTGGTCACTTGATAACTCGATCAACCTTGTATGACGTAGTTCATTTTCTAGCCACTGCAATCGTTAAAATCGTGTTTAGTTCTTATCAGTTATCACTTATCACTTACCGAGGTGATTTTTTCTGTTTTTTACACATATAAAAGCGTATCATTTAAAAATTCATTTTTAACGTAATTTATTCTCATCCGAAAAATAGTTTTTTTTGGACCTGGGTCAGAACAATTCCATAGCCAGGACATTTACCCGTTGAAAACATTAGCTAACTTCACGATCCAACGCGAAAACAACCTTGAACAACAAACGAATAAATTTATCTATAAACTATGATAATGAACTTGAATGTTCATTTATTTCGACATAAATTTTCGGTAATAAATGGTCGGTAAAAAAATGTAATGACCTTTTATCCTGATCGTATTAAATGAGAAAAATTATAAAATACATCATTTTTCACGCACGTCAGAGAACAATGGTGAAGAGTAAAATTATTAAAAATTTTCATAAACAGAGAAAAAAATTGGAAGTAGTCACATATTAAGCCCCTTCTGACGGGGTATGTGAGGAAAGCATTTTTTTCACTTATTTAAGAGCTCACACCCGCCATATTCTAGGCTTCTATAGATGTAACGTTAATAGTGCCGAAAGTTATATCGAGTTTTCAAATAATTTTTTCGGACTGCAGCAGAGATAAAAATTCAGGTTTGGTCAAATTAGGATTAGCTGACGTTGGAGAAAAAATTTAATTAATCGCAGACTGGGGGCAACGTACTTTATTTTATCTGATAACTGATAAGTACCAAAATCGAAGCAACGTGCTGAATTTTGTACTGTTAACGTTTAACATGTATATTTCATGATCAAAAGAATATAATGTCATAAATTTCAAGAGCTAAAGTTGAGATACCTAAATTTATTCGATAGTTTACGTCGGGAGATGAATAAAAAAAATAATATCAGCCAGTGCTGAATTTCAAAACGTTTTTTAAGATTACAGCTATGTACTAAAATGTTTTCATTTTAATTTTAAATATTTAAATAAAATTTTTCTAAATAAACTCGAAATTTTTTATCGTTATTATAATAGATAAGACATTTGCCATCGGTAGCCCACGGTTGCATATTTCATATTTTACAATAAAAATAACGGTCATGAGCCTGAGTCAGCGTGTACCTGCATTTTTGGAGAAAAAAATTATGTATTCATCGACTGTAACCAATAAAAATATAAGTTTATTGCTAGGATGGAGAAAGTTTTTTCAAGCTAATCAATTATACATTCTGAAAAATCACTGATTCGACTTTTTTAAAATATTCAACAACCTTGAAATTTCATGGCGAAATTAAAAATTGTTCATTTACCATTCAAAAGTTTATGAGTACCTACCTCGTTAGTTAATACCAATAGTCTACATTTCTGATGAAACTGATGGATTATTGTATTGACTTACATATTTTCCTGAGAAGGTGCAAACCTTAGCTATATAGGGTTGTTTGGAAGGTCTCCTAGATTAACATACTAAAAGTTGCACCCTCCCCACCTCTATTTTTGGGGAGAGGGTGTTTGTTCTCCACAACTTGGTTTTTGCATTTTTCCCCACTAATTTTGATTTTGCAATAAAAATAAGTCAGTAAAAAATTGTTTAGCATAAAATTTCCTATAAACAAAGTGACTGCAGTTTTTTTCCCAACGCCCTTCTTTTCCTCCAGAGAGTCTTGAAAAAACCATTCTTTAGTGAGTATGTTCAACAGTACTTTATGAATGATATTACTCGTAATTATCGTACTATGTAAATAATTTGTAAACCGAACAGATATTTTCTAATCATCTATCCCTTTTCATAATCCCTTCAAAAAAAAAAGGTTATAAGCAGTTTTTTCCTGACACCCCCTAACCCTCCAGAGAGTCATTGAAATAACCAAATTTAGTGATATAGTTGTTTTCCAGACTCTTTGGAGGGGAAGGGTAGTATCAGAAAGAAAACTTTGAAGATAGAAGGGATGGTAAAAGGTTGTCAAAAGGAAGTGGTTCGGTAGAAAATAGGTATTAGGTTTAAAAATTATCTACATAGTGTAGCGGCACAAAAGAGGTGTGACTGTATGAGATTTGACCACTTTATGTGTTACAACATACACGAAATATTAATACCAAAATGAATATCAATATCTCTGTAATATTAAAATAATTAATTAATTTAGTATCCACAACTCTTATGGTAGACCTTAACTTTCTGGATTCAGTTATTAAATAAAATAATAAAAACACAGTTAATAAAATTACAGTATAATAAAATAATATTTTGTACATTCAACAGTACAAGTAAAATTTATAGAACGTAACACACTTCTCATTGGTAAAATGGAAAAGCTCTACTAGAGAATAGTATTTTACAAGAGACTAAAACAAAGTATAATTATTTTATTGGAAACATGAGTTTATATACACTTCCAGGGATATGTATTTTTCATTATGTTTTAGTGTGAGTGTGAAAGAGGGATTAATTAATCAAAAGGAATGTGTAGTTTGAGTATATTTGAGGGATCAGTGAAATTAGGTCACCGAATATACTGTTAGACGTTTTTTGGAAGTGTTGGGACAAAGTAACTGTAAAATATTTACAGGGACAATTGTCTTCTAATATGGGGAATAAATTCGATTACAAATAAGTTCATCTATATTTATTTTAGACGAATATATACGTTACACATAGTATGATAATTACATACGAGTTATATTTCCCATATAATTCTATTGAACATTTTCAGTAAAAAATGGTTTTTTCAAGACTATCAGGAGGAAAAGAGGGGCGTTGCATAAAAAACTTCACGTCACTGTTTTTGTAGCAAATTTTATGTTGAACAATTTTGTACTGACCTATTTTTATTACAAAATCAAAATTCGTGGAGAAAATTGGGTGAAACCAAATTTTGGGGGGATAAACACCCCCTTAAAAAAATGTAAGGGGTGAAGAGGGTGAAAATTTTAGCATGTTAATCCAGGGAATCCGCCCAACAACCTTATGCAGTTAAAGTTGGTGTGCTAATTTGTTTTTTATTTCCTCATTTTGATGCTGTTCTGACTGGACTACATAGAAAACGTTAAAAAATTTTTAAAAGTAGGTAAACAAAATTAGAATTTGTGTTCTTTTGACAGATGATCTTGATGACTTAATTGAGAAATAATAAAAATAAAGTAAAGAATAATTGAGGAGTTGATGGAAATCTGTTCACAGAACTAATTCAGCACATTCTTGAATAAATTTTTCATTTAATCAGGGAAAACTTCACTTATCTGTAATTATATTTTCTATGTGTTTAATAGGAAAGCAGTTTAATGTACTCCATTTTTTTTGGGGAACTACTGGAAAAATGTTTTTGATACAGGTCTCACCTGAAGGTTTCAACTGCAAGTTTGCAGAATCTAATTTAAAAAAAAAGAAGAAAATTGTTGGAAGGATGGAAATACGGACAGAAAAAGTAAAGGCGCCCGCGAACCAAAGATGGATGTGTGCGAAACTGTTATCAACTAAATAACATTGTCTTTGATCTTTAGTGACGTAGCATTCAAGTGTTTTGTTTGATAGAGGGAAAAGAGGGTGATGAATCTACCTAATTTGAAAGAAAAAAAAAAGGTTTGGTAAGGCGAAATAAGGGTGAAAAAAAAAGGCCCTCACTGACTAAAGATACATGGGCCAGAAATTGATTCTTGAGTAAACAAGTTTTTGCACAGTGATATATAGCTGTAAAGTTTTTTTAGGTTGGATGAAAAAAGGAAGAGGAATCTAATTTTTAAAAACAAAAGTAGTGGAGGGGCGGAAATAAAGACAAAAACAGTGGAGGACAACCATAGACAGAAGATTTATTGAAAAGAAACTATTTTTTAATAAATAATGTTGTGTTTCATTGACAAAATTGTCAAGTTTGTTATAATTAGTCGGAGAAAGGAGGGAAAAATTTAATTTTTTCAAAAAGAAAAATTGTTGAGAAGTGGAAAAGGGTCACAAAAATAAAGGCGCTCACAAACCGAATATTCATGGGCGAGAAATTTATTTTTTAGTAAAAAATGTTTTTTTTTTCAATGACTTAGTTGTAGAATGTTTTTCAGGCAGCAGAGAGAAAGGAGGGAAAACTGTCAACAAAAGGTTGGCAATAGGCTCCTCAATAATAAGTTATAAAAATGTTTCACCAGCATACCTTATTTTTCACCCTTGGGGGCTACAGTGTGTGACTATTTTTAGATTTTTTAATTTTCCTCGAGAGTTAAGTCTATAGAAGTATCTCAGTAGAAAATTTGAAACAAACATTTTCTATGAAATGTTTTATTACTGTCATACGGCCTGCTACTTTAGAAACTTTTGGCACTTTAGTACGATTGATTAAAATAGACAAGGAGAATAAAAAAATCGTTGTTTTTTTTTGAACTAGGCCTTCTTAATTCATTTATTGTGATGGTACTGAAAGGAGTAGAGAAAAATTACGATATTTGCATGGTAAGGAAAAAATATTACAAGTAAATAAAACATACGCGTCTTAATGCCCCTTGACTAAACGAAAAGTAGTTGCGAATATCAATACGACGAGAAACAATTTAAAACTGACCTTCTCGCACGACTCGATCATTTTCTTGCACGGCTCGATTACTTTCTTAGTTTTTTGTTTTTTCTAAAGTAAAATTATCAAGTTAATTATTGGCTAAAAATTTTTTTTGAGCCACTTTTTCTGTGGTTGGGTGTCTGAAATAGATACGAAGATATTTTTGATTAAAAGAAAGTAAAATTAATAATAATTATTTGGTTCTAAAATAAATAAAGTTTTATCCTTTTTTTTGGGGTTGGAGGGAGCGGATTGTTGCAAAAAAATAGTAATGACATGCGTGCAAAATCACCTGTATTTACATTTGTATCACAAATAACTTATTTCATCATTTGTTATTTTTATTGATCCGGTATGAAATCGTGCAGATAGAATACTGAAAGGGGAGTGTTTTCAACATCCATAAAATTTTGCAAACAATGGAAGGTTTAGCAAATAAATCCTTCCAAAAAATATTTTTGTCAGTATATAACTGCTTGCATTTCTTGTAACAATATGCCAACAGCGTCAGGCACAAACAGGCAACCATTTTGGACCCATTCAATACACACGTGATATGGGAAGTTAGCCGTCTAGGTTTTATTTTAATTATACACATAATTACACAAAATATGTCTATGCAACAGTCTCAATAGACACAATGGCAGGAGACAATTTTTGAAATTATTTATCTTCGTACGCGCGAAGAAGTTTCGTTTCCATTTGAAATAAATTGAAACTGACTTCAAGTCTGCAGAGAAAATGTTGACATTTCAGCAAAATTATAACCGAGAAGTTAAAATTGTAGCAAATCCTGGCATCGAAACCCAGGATCGGGGGTTTGCTTGTTTTTCGTCTCACGACCTCAGGAAAATTTTCGCACTATTAGCTGAAATACATAATTACTTATTATATAAATGGCTATTTTGATTTAACTCGGTACAAGTCGAAATTTTTGTCTGATAGTCATAAGATTTTTTACACTTTTGGATCAACAGAAGGACAAAGCCTATTGTTTTATGTCCAGATCGGCCCTATAATTCGTCTGTAACATCCTACTATGTTTCATTTTTAGGGCTTAAATGGTTCTATGAATTGCGTAATTTTTCAACCATTAATCACGAAATTTGGTACAGACATTGAATTTACGTTATATTCCATCATTCTGCAAAATTTTTTTTTTAAACTGCTCAAATGGTTCATACGTGGAGGTGATTTGAAAAAATCTTCAACCATTGCTAAGAAAAGAATATTAAGTCCAGATGAACCAAAGAAGCTGGACAAAAGCAGGCTTATTTTTATTTAATTTGCTAAGCAATCATTTAATAACCTGCTTTCGTGTTTTATAACTTCGAAATACACTTCATTCTTTCATTTCGTCATGAATTTCCTTGAAACTTTATATTCTAAACGTCACATTTACCCACCATTTTTCCAAATAATTTTCATATTTTCATTTTCGTGTTGTTTTTAATTTCACCAAATTATATTATATTCCAATTTCACCAAATTATATTATATTCCAACAAAAACATGAATATGTTTTTAATCACCTAAAAACTTCTCGTGTAAAAATGATTTGAAAAGTTTTAAATTATTGCTAACAAGTTCCAGAAGGAAACAAAAAGCTGTCATCATAGCATTCTAGCTGTTATTTTATTCGATAAGCAATCATTTATTGAATTTCTTGTAACATAATATTCAATTATTTATTTTTTATTTTTATTTATTTATTTATTTTTTTTTTTTATAGTTGGGAAAGCTACATTTTCTAACGTTGCTTGCTACGAGTTTTTTTTTTCTATTTTCCTTTTATGAAACACAGAAAGAAACTCGCAGGAAAATTGTAAATAATAATTTTTTCTATCTAGTTAAGTTGGAAAGTTTTCAACATTCCGTCGATTCTCATCATAGAAAATGTAAAACTTTCTTACGGAATGACGAGAACGGGCGGAGATCGAAAATATGAAGACGTCACACAAAAAGTCACCGTTATTTGTTTGCACTATTCAATTTTCACGTGACCCCAACTTTCAGAAGAATAAAGTAGGCAAGTACATAATATAGTAGTAGGTACCTACAGTTTCGTGAAAACATGCATACTCGCACACACTCGTTTACAAACGCACACATTCGCCAAAAAATGCATTCATAGGCCACTGCGCAAGGACGTTTGAACGACTTTTGCTTTTTACCAAAGAAAGAAGAAAAAAAAAGAAAAAAGAAAATCAACGTCGGTAAATTTTTATTGTCCTATACGAATGGCCATAATCCGCTCGAAAATTATAGTTTGTTTTGTTTTTGTTCTTGTTTTTTTTTTTTTTTTTTTGCTTGTTCGCTCAACAATGACATAGCTCTTTTGCAATCAACTCTTTAAATTTTATCATCAATATATTCGCGAACATTTTTTTGTACACGACTGTTGTGCGTCATATTGCTGTATAGATCGCCGATGATAGTTTCACTCCTCTGCTCGAATCTACGAAATTAGCGATAAGTGTTAAACACGTATTATTGCAGCTGTACTATAATTGATTTTTTTTCCTCTTTTTTTTTTTTCTCGAAAAATAACTCGTTATAAGTGCTTAATGTGGCTTCTTATTGTGCTGTTTTGTATAATAAACGGAAAATAGGAAGAAGTGAACACGACTTACTGACTACGTGGATCATAAACGATGCGAACACGACGACCCAACCCCATCCACCGTCAGGGGGTGCTGGTTGTTCGTAAGTATCGCACGTTATTCCTTGATTTTTGGTCGCATCATTCTTCGCGTCGGCGGCGGTGGCTGCATTATTAATTTTCGTCTTGGCGACCATCTTGATGCTGTAGCTGCGGATATCGTAAACGCGCGAATGAGGTTAACATTCGCTGCAAAGGCATACCACTGCGAATGAATTTGGAAAACAAAAATTCGTCGTCCTTCTAGATTTTTTTTGTTTGGTTTGCGAGCCTTTTGTCAGCGCGATTTCTTCTGTCAAGTGCAATAACGGTCCGGAAAATATCGAGAGGGAAAAAAAAAGAAGAAAAAACTCGTTACTAATCGAAATTGAAAGAAATGAAAATTTAGTCTATACGACAATATTAGAATTTACTCAAAGGAATACAAAACGAGAAAAAAAAGAAGAAAATGTTCGCTGAGAAGAAATACCGACATTACAAACACCGCCGACGAAACCACGAGCACTGAAAGGCTCGGATACTCTGTGTGCCCAATGTTCGCGCAATTCTCGACAAAAAAGACAGTCAGGTGGCAGTATATACTCGATAATCAGTGTTACCGCAGTAACGTACTCGTAGTGGTATCAGTGTTACTTGCTGAAAAATACGTAATACACGAATGTAGGTCAACGTGACGATATTAATTCCTCAAGAAAATTAGAAAAAACGAACAAATAAAGAACGAAAATGAAAAAAAAAAAAATGGAATCATACTTGATGGGGGTGTAAAGAGGAACACAGCACATGTCCTAAAAATCAGAGTTGAAATATCGACTAGCGCTTAATATTTTTTTTTTCTTTGTTTTCTCTTTTCGTTCGTGGTTTAGGTATGCGTGCAGTGAAAAAAGGCTTTAAACAAAGTGTATCGAAAATTTTTTACAACCATTTTGGCCCCTTGCCCGTAGACGAAGGTCAGTAATGCGGAAAAAAAACGTTTCGCATTTGAAGATATATATGTATATAGCTCAACACTATACGTAGGTCTATGTTTATTTGTTGTGTAGGACATTTTCTTTCGTGTATGGCGGGATGGTATCTTCTGTGCGCCTGATTTTTATATGACAACGTCAAATAGGAGAAAAAGAAAGTTGAAATTTTCAATTGGAACAACACCGGTGGTGGGGGATATAGGGGTTCATACCCCTCGAAGCCATTAACAATTTTTTTATTGATTTGAACAATCAGAATCGATACATACCGTTGGAAATTTTTGATTATGGAGCTTCATAGAAATTTGCTTTTCATACCATCAGTAAATATAGACATACGTCTGTTATTTGGTGATGTCACTTCATTCATTTTCGGTGCCAGAATTTGGGTAAAATTGGTTTCTTATTCTTATTGTATCAGGCAGCTGGACGAGATAAGTATGTGTGTGTATGTTTGTGTCATTACTGTCATTCTGTGTCTCTCTATTTCTCTTCTCATAAAAGTGTAAATTATGGAGTTCGAAGTAGCCTACAGCTACAGTGTTTGCATAATGACAGATATAAGGCAGTTTTTAAAAAATTTAAAAAAGGTGTAGAAAGTGAAAGTGGCAAATGTTTGAACCAGTTGGAAGCTGATGATGTTAGTGAGACTGAAAGTGAACAATTTAAAATAGTTCATATTCATTCACCTGAGTTGGAGAAAAGTAGAGAAGAAATTTCCACAAGTAATATTTGTGCTTCCACATTATTATCATTATTAGCCTACCTATATATTAAGATATACCAGCTAGGTTGGAGATATTTACTGCCAAAGTTCACAGTCCGATAGCCTGGTTTTTTCATTAGGAAGGCCTGTTCGGATACGTTTTAACTTTTATTCATCGTGCCTTATCTCCCTCCTTTACCTACGTTTTCGTATCGCCACGTTTTTCCCCACTAGCCTATAGTTTCGTTTTCGTTTCTATCCAGTCTTAGTTTTTGTCGTCTGTAAAATGTTTTTTATTATACGTTTTTCTCTCGATCAGCTTGGTTTTAAATATTCTTTTAATAATTTCGTTTTTTAAATTCAATGGTTTAGCCTCACAAGGCCAAAAACAAATGTTTTATATTCTAAAAAAAATTTCTCACATTCATTTATAAAATAACTCCTTTCAAAAATTTTTTGGAGTTAAGGGAACAGCCATCTGGCCACCCCCTTTAGGTCCATCAGTGGTGGAGGGAATTTATTTTGTACAAACAGCAAACCCCCAGAACTTGAGACTGACTACTCCACTGAACAACATAAGATGACGTAACATCCTACATATATTTGAAAGCTGAATCGAATGAAATCAACCAAAAGTTGGTAGGAACATTAGTTTTAGAGTTACTGTGAATTTTGTACTAAATTTTAACTGGTAAAATTCACGGTTTTTGGTATTTAGCTTCTAACACGGAGTACAAAAAGTCGTATTTTTCAGGCTCACTTTTTAGGATTGGGAAACGTCATAAATAAAAAGTTATAAGAACTTTTTTTATTTCAAATATAACATTTAAAATTTTTTGACTGAATTATTCTCCTACTATAGTCAATATTTCCCTAGAAAATTGCAAAAAACTAATTTGGGTGCACATTTTCCAAAATTCCCTCTGTAGCAAGAGGGATGGGAGTTGAGACTTTTAGTATGTTATTTAGGACACTTACCCCTAAAGATTAGTGGGAAAAAACAAACGACTTATGTCAATTTTCCAGAATAAGATTTGCATCTTCTCTGGACTACCAGTGTATTTTTCAATATAAAATTATAATGTTTGTTTTTTACATAAAAATTAGGTGAATGGTGTGTAACCCGTAATGGGGAAAACACCCTATAGACATTGTGGTACTTATCAGTTTTATTTCGTAGGTTCTCAAAATAGTTCACGTGCTTCAGATATTTTTGGTGCATTTTCCGATGGAAAATACAACTATTGCATTGAGTGCAATGACGGGACTTGTGGAAAAGCGTCTATTCTGAGTCGTAGATCACGTTTGCTTATTTTGGCACTTTTTGGGAGTCTGTGGAGCCTTTGTTGTTTGATCTATAGCAATAAAATTTGGGATATTGTTAGAAGCTTTCATGAGCTACACATTCGTGTTAAAATTTTTAAAATTTATTCGCCAGTTTTGGAGGGAGAGATTCTCAAAGTGTTGCAAACCCACCATGTTGTCATCACGATGACTCCCGTAAAGGAGAAGATTTTGGGTTAAAATATTTATGAAGTTGAAGACCACTAGGGACTAATTTGGCATTTAATTTGAGCGAAATCGGTCAACTGGCTTTGGAATAGCAACCATTGCAGAATTTGACACTTTTGGAAAATATAAACTTAGGTACCGCGGTTGATACACGGCGGAGATATTCTAAAGTTGATATAATTTATGTCGAAGTTTTCTTTTCGTAAATGACTAGAATAAATCTCCAAATTAAAATAATTAATAGTCACACCATCGACCATAATTACTACATGCCATGAAAAATGTGAAAAACGTGTTTCTAGAATTTATTTTTTCTCGGCAATATTATAATATTCGATAAATTTTAATTTTATGATAAAAATATCTCAATATTGTTTTAAATAAACTTCTAACATATTACGATATTACCTAGCAATGTATCTAAACAAAAGCATCGGGCGTGGGAGAAGGGAGGTGTTACATTTATAAATTTTTGTACTCGATATAACTGAGCTCTAATTATTTTTCAAGTAAACCATTGATGTTGCTACCGAGCGCTGTGAAAAGAAAGTATGATGGAAAAACTCTGGCGCAGTAACCACTTCCCTAAAAACTGTAGGTTTTCAAGAGCCAGCTAATTATAACCGAAATTGGCAAGAAGTTAATATAGATCGTAAACAATAACTGTTTTATGTTTCGTAGCTGTTGATTGAAAATTACGCATTCTAGACGCCAAAATCAGAATCAAATTGGACCTACTGGAAATACTATCCAGCTGATTCGCATTAATATTGCGATAGCATGTTAGAATACCATTTCGTAGATATTGGTTGAAAATGTAGGATTTTAGAGGTATAAACCTCGAAAATAAGAGCAAAAAAAAACTATAGCGCAGTGATACTTCGCTAGAAAACCAAGTTCGCCGAAATTCATTAACTTGTAATATTAAAAAAAAATAAAAAATAAAAAAATAATAAGAAATAAAATTTAAATTAATGCAATCCAGAAAAGATGCCCTTAACCCCTTGGGCCGTAAATAAGAAAACTATGCTTCAAGTAACACAGTTCACTTGCTTTTCTCCATAAATTTTTTACTTTTGTTTTTCATTTCTCTCAGAAACTACTGAACCAATACGTACCAAACTTCTACCAAGCTTGCACTCACATAATGACAATCTATCATGAAAATTTCAACATGATCTCTTTCGTAGTTTTATCATAATCCAAGAAAAAACAATTTTCGGGGAATTTTTTGTTCCAGTTTTCTCGAAAACTACTGAAACAATATAAACATTAAACTTATATCAAATCTGGAAGCCATTTACAAAACCATCTATAAGCTTTTTAGCTATGTCTATAAAGCAGTCATGAAGGATATGTACTTCTTGCTTATCACTACTTTGTCGACCTATATGGCTACCTTTGACTATATACAAACTGGACTGCTAATACTGATAAAAAGCTGTGTTCAAAACAAACAGGCGTATCCCTGTTCAAAATGTTAGTTCATTATCAAATTTATTAATACTTATTGTCTTTTCCTTTGACTAGGTCTCTTCTTACCACAATTATTGCTTTTAATTACAAATTAAATCGGTAATGTTGTAGTTTTATAATACTCAGAAGTTCAAAAATTTCAGTTAAATCAATTTAAAATTTGATTTATTGATGCATAGCTCTTATTGGTGGATATGCCTAAATTTATGCCAACAATTTTTTCAATCTTTAAATTCCCATTTTCTTTAATTACACCTTCTAATTTTTCAATTTTCAAATATGAATAACCTAGAACATTTTCCAAATGGTCGAGAACATTTTGAGCCTACCAGTAAACTAAAATTTTGAACGGGGATACGGGTGTCTGACTCAACTTCACCGGTTGTTCATTAGACTCTGTGTTATTCTTACCAGTATTAGCAGTCCAGTATGTATATAGTCAAAGATGGCTACGCCCGGAGTTGGCTATATAAGTCAATAAGAGCTATAAAGAGTTGGGAATATTTGTGTTTGTGATTTTTCCTGTGAATTTTTATATTGATAATAAAAACATCGCTTCTTATCAATAAACAGTTCACTTATGCGCGTGCGTTTTATTGTCATTTATACAGACAACTTGTAAACATCTCTTTGTAGTTATGATTTCATTTTGAACTATTTTGTTGGAAATCTTTCTTAATTTTTTAATTAAATCATCTTGATTCCTTAATGGCAGATTTTGTTATTTTATTTACGTATTTTACTTTTGAATTTAGTTGCAATATAAATGACGAACCATATGACAATTTCCTTTAACTTTCTACGGTGCATAATAACATGAATAATCCTGTTTACCTATTGATATGTATATATCGCCTAAATTTTTATTTCACAGTTTTGAAAAAACTACAAGATAAGCTGAGATTTTCACAAAAGGTAGACCTTATATAGGACCAGGTCTCAAGTTTAGTGCCTATTGGATCAGTAGTAGATAGTTCGTAAACAGCACCCAGGTTCTATATAATAACTACTTCTTTCGAAAATTTCGTCCTTATTCCTCTTATAGTTTTCTCAAATCCATGAACCATAATTATGTTTGGTTCTCTCAGAAACAACCTAATAAATAGGCAAGAAATTTCTATCAGACTTGCACATATGTAAGGGAAATCTATCGTGAAAATTTCAACCCAATCCCTTTTATAATTTCATTAATATTCTGGAAAAACAATTTTTCTAATAATTGTTTCTTTTCCAATTTTCTCGAAAACTACTTAACAAAAAAGCAACAAACTTCTGTTAAACTTGCTCTGACATAAGAAAAATCTAGTGTGAAAATTTCAACCAAATCTTTCTCGTAGTTTCTTCAAAATTCTGTAAAAACCACTTTTCAATAAATTTTTTTCTCTAGTTTTCTCAAAAACTACTCAACCAATAGGCATTAAACTTCTTTCAGACCTGGTCTTATAGGTATAAACATTACGTACTGAGAAAATTTCAGGTAAATTCTTCTAGTAGTTTTCTCAAAACCATGAACCAAATATTTTCTCCAGAAAGTTTTTATTTTTCATTTTTCTCGGAGACTACTTAAATAAGCATCAAACTCCACCACTTTGTTTTCCAGTTTTCTCAGAAACTACTGATCCAATAGGCACTAAACTTGAGACCTGGTCCTATATAAGGTCGACCTTTTGTGAAAATCTCAGCCCTATCCCTCTTGTAGTTTTTTCAAAACCTTGAACTAAAAATTTAGGCGATATATTCATTCTGTATACTTATTGATATTATCAATAGGTACCTATACAGGATTATTGATGTTATCAATAGGTATACAGGATTATTCATGTTATTACGCCCCATAGGAAATTAAAGGAAATTGTCATATGGTTCGTCATTTACATTGTAACTAAATTCAAAAGTAAAATACGTAAATAAAATAACAAAATCTGCCATTAAGGAATCAAGATAATTTAATTAAAAAGTTAAAGGAAGATTTCCAACAAAATAGATCAAAATGATTACCTGTAGCTATAACTCGGTACCCTAGGCAATCAATAAACTCAGCCTGAACATTTTCTAACTGACCATAGGTAATTTTTGTACCTGATCTCAATGGACTTTTTTTGTGGGATCACACATCATCTGTGATTTACAAATATAAGTCATATTCCATTGTAGAAGGGCTTGGCAATGCGATAAATGATTGCTGCGCAAAAATTACCTATGTTAAGTTAGAGCATGTTCAAGGTGATATTACTGATTTCCCATGGTAGCAAAAATTACCTACGTTAAGTTAGAGCATGTTCAAGGTGATTTTACTGATTTCCCATGGTAGCAAAAATTACCTATGTTAAGTTAGAGCATGTTCAAGGTGATATTACTGATTTCCCATGGTAGCAAAAATTACCTATGTTAAGTTAGAGCATGTTTAAGGTGATTTTACTGATTTCCCATGGTATTGTGTCGTGGTTACTGGTAGTGATTTTGAATTATTTATTTGAATCTGTTTATTTTACTTATTAATTATATTATCTTGATTTCTTAATTGTTATTTTACTTTTTAATTTTGGTGAAATGTAAATGAAAAATCACGTGACACATATCGGAATTATTCAGCATTTATCACCCTCCACAATATTAATTTCCTATGGTGTGTGATAACACAAATAATTCTGTATATAATATACGACTACCTACGCACTTACCTAAGAAAAATTAGGTCAAAATGGGAAAATGGTGTCATTAGTTTTCTTTTGTCGTGAAATTGAGAATTTTCATCACATCTAACATTAACCTCTTCATGAGGTTAATTGTAATACCCCGTTTGCAAGAAAACTAGGAAAAAATGCGGACTATCACTAGTACCGTCCGGCCGATCCGCTTCAAAATCAATATATCTGATATGTGGCTTGGTATCTATACTAATGTACGTACCAGATTTCGTGACTGAGGGGACAAAAATTGCTACCCATACCGAAGTAATAAAAAAATGGAATATATAATAGGTAGATGAATTTGAGCTTTTTGTCCCAAGAGTTTCTGTGCTCCATGAAACGAAAAATATATCACCCCGCCAATATATCACTACATGAGATCAAAATTAATGTACAAATTTTTATTGAAAACCTTCATAAAAATGGTGATTGAATTCAATATTTTCTTCGCTCTGTTTGTGTTGCCCGTAAAAGTTGATAACTTTTTTTAAATGAAAATTATAAGTTGATTTTGTTCATTTATTCAGATATTTTTATTATGAAATTAATATTGAATGAGATATTATACTTACCTACTTACTTGAACGACTGATTTGGGGGAAATATTTGCTAGATTTGTAGGGTGGCAAGAGGCTGTGGAGTTGAGACGTTCCCCTACCAAGAGTGTAGCTAGCTCCATTTCAAGGGAGGAGGTGTACATCTTCATTTCTGTCTCCTCCAGTTTTTTCTCCTTCCAAAGTCTCCATCAACACTATATTTTTAAAGATAATATAAATATTATACATACTTCTTTTCTTTGGCGAAGGTTGAGATTCAAACCTGCAAGACTGATCATCTTATTTTAGACCTTCATTTTCTCTCCCATTCATAAAAATGGAAATTAGGTGCTAATTTTGTCGAATAATAATCGTTTGTTTTTGTGCTAAACCTACTTGACCTAAAATATTCGTATTTACATACCCACATTATATGTATAGAGTATGTAGTCAGCTGGCAAGCACTTTTGCCTCACCCTGGTTTCATTTAGACTATTATCATATTATGGCACAATATTCTTCTTTCGACTTGATGATTTTATCAAGATACGTTACTGAGCAGTAAGTTAGGTATGCTAAAAGTCGATTCAAAACAATATTGTATTTTCAAACAGTTTAATGCATTGTTCGTAAATATTGATGTTACCTGTTTAACATTTTAATCATCGATGCGAGGGCAATAATATCATAGTTAAGTATTTAAGTGAAGTAAAAACACGTTCATAGGACACAGCTGAAGTGTCGCAAATACATTAGGCCCACTTCTTATTCCTACTCTCTCAACTCGCTCATATTTGGAACGAGAGAAGGACGGCGGGAGCTTGGCTCTACTCCGTCAGCTTCTCAGCCTTTAAAAATTTTCTAAAGAGGTGAATTTTCTATAAAAATTTTTTAAATAATTTTTTTGTGGATGAAGGGCGGATAGGTCTACAATCCCTAGGAAAAATCGTTCGATGAATTTATTCGGAAAAAAAAAATTGGTCAAAGTTAACTTGGTTTAAATAAAAAAGCTGCAGTTGCCTTCTATGAATTTTTCTACAAAATGATGGGGTCCACTGTACCATCGAATTGAATATAATTTTAATTCGGTGTCTCATGAAACACGTTTGAAAATTCACAGAATGCTTAGCCACACCATAAATAAAATGAAAGTTGAGAAATGCACGCCGAAATGAATATGAATGAAAAAACGTATTTGTTGCTATCGTAATTTGGATAGTATAGGCCTACAGTCGAAAATAAACGTTGTTTCGTGGACTTCGAGTAATATTTTGCTGAAAATTCTACCTTAATCGCAGTAATTCAGTGTTTTAATTCTAGCGATTCACGCGTGTCTCTTGCAAACTGACTGACAGACATAATAAATACCCTGCAAATCGGGATTAGAGAAAAGATAATATACTGTGCAGGTGTCATTAAAAATAATACATGCGAAAAATTTTTATCAGAGTGGTAAAACGCGCAGTGCATGCATACGGAATGATGTACATTAAGTAGTCAGTGATGGTTTGATGTTCATGCTTTAGCACATGTTTGGCAAAACCTTCCGTATACAGGTGTGTATGGACCACTTGAGAAATTCTAAATAGTGTTGTTTGGGAATACGTGTAGAAAATTTTTTATAAAAATTAGGGGAGGAGAGTTGGGGCAGTAGAGGTTACTCTGTGGTTCAGTTATGTCTAACGAAAGGTAGTCCCTATAAGTAAGAGAAGATCTGATGGAAATTTGATGCTTATTGGGGTGGAAATTTCGATGAAAACTGGAAACAAAAAATTTCTGGGAAAGTTGTTTTTCCTGGATTCTGAGAAAACTGAGAAGGAGATGGGATCGAAATTTTCACGAAATATAGTCATTATACAGGAGCAGGTTTTGATGGAAGTTTGGCCACTACCTATTGGTATTTTCCGAGAAAAATACAACATAAAAAATTTGTGGATAAAATTTTGTGTTGACGGTTTTGAGGAAGCTCCGAATGAAGAGGGCTGAAACTTTTTCGCAAGATAGTCTTCACATAGTAGCGGGTCTGATAGGAGGTCGGTGATTTTTGGTCCAGTAATTTTGGAGAAAAATGTCAAACAGATAAGTACTTAGATGCTGGAAAAATTGTTTTTCCAGGATTCTCAGAAAACGATAAAAGGTAAAGAGCTGAAATTTTTATGAGAAATAATCGTTATAAAGTAGTAAGTTGCAGGTCTGATAGAAGTTTTTTGCCTATTGATTTAGTAGTTTCCGAGAAAAATGTAAGGCAAAAAATTTCTGGAGAAAAGCAAATACCTTGTATTGCTTGAAGTATATACTTTCGTATTTATGGCGGAAGGGGTTACGAGAGTCTTCTCTGTATTGCATTTAGCAGCAATTTTGTATTTAAGGTGCAATGGGTTACTATGTCTTCCGTTTCATTGGACTCCAGCGTAGAGAATTTTGAAATTGATTAAAAGTGAAGCCAGGATTTAATTGTGAATTAGTCTACGATCAATAAAAACCTAATTTAATAATTTTTTAAATAAGTTTACTTATGTGTTGGTTAGGTGTTTGAAAGTGTTTGATTATTGTTTTTAAAGAATTTTTATAATATAGGTATACCTTACATTAAGGTTTTTATGACTTCAAGATTTTAAATAATGAATGAATTGGAAAAGTGGGTTTTCTATAGCGAAGTGTTGCTGCGCTAAAGTTTTTTAAATTCAAATCTTAGACCAGCAAATACTGAAAGCATTCAAGGGGCCACTGAAGGAAATACATGAGGGGCTTGGAGTCAAAGGTGGAAACATCCATATTTGGCAAAAATGAGGTAAACACGGTTTTAGATACTACAAATCACGCTACATCACGTGAGCATATCAGTTTGTAGCCATTTCCATTCCTTCATGCCTAAAAATCACGTCAAAGTATACCCTTGGAGTCAAAACTTACATCATCCAACGGATTGTGTTCGGTTTGGCACCAAGGCTAATTTCATCTCAAATTGCGGTACTGATAAGAGGCGCTGTTGATGTCTAACAACGTTCTGCTTACAAAGTTCGCTGTTTTATCACTGTGTTATCGTTATTTTTATGATTGTCATGTTTCAGATTATTTATATTAATTTTTCAGCTATTCTGTTTCTATGCTACCTTTAAATTTTCGTAATAAAGCAGGTAATTTTTGTGAATCCATTATTATTGTGCTCGGATATTCTTTTTCAACATTGGTTGTGTCATTTGTATGCATTAGAGTCAATTTTACAATATCATAAGTGATTAAAGTGACAGAAAAACATAAAAAAGTGCTACCTTGGAGTCTAAACTGACAATATCCATGTTTAAAAGTTGTAAATCTTTGCGCATGTGCACTGAATGGTTGAAATTTCGATGTAAGTCGTGTATTGGATCACCCTCCCACCATTTAAAACTATTACCGAGCATTCACAGTCATCTGCTTAGTCTGTGGCAGTTTTTCGCCGATTCTGAAAAAATAGTATTTTGGATGTTTCCACCTTTGACTCCAAGCCCCTCACATATACCTACTACGTACAATTATTGCCAATTGTGCTTCATTTTCAACTTATTTTTTCAACCTTGGTTACGGTATTTAGTAAATTGTAGATATAAGCTATTATCTAACTCATGCATTACCGTATCATTTTCAAAAGTTACCTTATCATGTGCTTGAAAACTGACAGGTAACATTAATATCATTAAATAAGCGAAATAGTTGTCGAATTTGTATGTAGCAAATTCTCAAAATCTGCGCGTTTATGGTTATTGTTCCGCGATGAATAGCTGTTGATGGATATAATGATTTTCTAGAAATTTTTAATCAAAAAAAAGATGTAGTTAATTATACCAGTATCAGATATTAGGTACTTACCTATAGTATCTATTTATCATTTCGACTTTGTACCACTTTCAACTTCAAAAATCGATTATCTTTGAACTTGAAATAATTTCTTATACCCATCAAATTCATCAGAAATTGTCAAATTATTTAACCGCATATAAATATCTTCATATTTCTACAGAGCAGTGGCTATCCCATATGTAGGTACATCGACTTCATTAGTTTTTTTTTTCTTTTCTTTTTTCAACAATATTACCGGAAGTTAACTCTTGTACAAAAGTTCGGCAGGGAGTCTCGCGATAATTTTCTCATTACGAGTTTTAAAAAAACACGAAAATATAATGATATTATGAAAAGTCGAAAACTTTTCATGAATTTGAAGAATGGCTTTTTCAGCAGAGTTAGCTGCGTTAGAATTTGAAAATATTTAGGACTTTTGAGGACAGAAAGTTGCGATAAATTACGCAAAAATGAGTAGAAAAGTGCGCAAACAGGCAAAAACAATGATTTTCTGTACAATTGTCATCTGCCAAAAAAAAAAATTGGACGAACATAATTACATTATACGTAGCAGTATGCATGGTTTTTCAGGCTTACAAATACCTACGTGTACAAAAAATGTTCGCAGACATTAGCGTTTGATCAAATCCTTTAATATTCACCTACTAGAGCCGTAGCTATAGAGAGGCATTGATGGGAAGCTTTTTCCCCAATCATTTTGAATTGGCCGAAAAATTGAAAAATTTGAAGCCGGTGGGAAAATTTGGAATTTTCTATTGTTTTTGACAGTAAAAAAAAATTGAATGAAATAATTCGAAATAGACTAGAGATGAGCCAATATGTTGGGCACAATATGACTTTTTTATGATTAAGTTGGAAATTTCTGTAGTCATCTACCAAATTTTGAAATTCAACCTCCTAAAAAATCCCTTTTTTTTACTCTTCTATTTATTACCAAAGTACGTTGTTTTGGATTTTTTTGCAATAATTCCAATTTCTTTCGGACAGGCGGTGAAAATTGAGCGGTTAGAACCTCCTCGGGTGACTGTTCTACATGGATATTGATTTGAGTTTCAGAAAAATATATTTTCATAATATATAAACATTTTTTCAAATTTCCATAAGCCCGCTCTCTTGAATTTAATTGAGTTTGTTGTAACTATACTTACGATTAAGTCAATTACCCATTGTGGTAAAACAAACTTGGCTACGGTACTATATTATCGAGCGTTCAGTTTCTTGACGTCAGCAATGCTGAAATGTACTCACACTAACAGTGATATGCGAAACACTTGACTGCCGCATGACTGCGCTTCGTTTCCATCTTAAAAATGTAAATTTCAGCAAAAAAAAATCGTAATTTTTTTTTATTAAGGCTCGATGGATTATGATTTTGTAATTATAATCATCATGTTGTCTACTTATTCAAAATGCGGACGTTTGGCAACCGACTTAATTTATACGGTAATTTGGCAAAGAAACATTCATAAACTTTAATATTATTCAGAAAAATCACGTGCATACAGTATGTTTTATAAAATTAAAACGGAGCTGAGAATGAATGATAGAGATAGAAGGGAGAAAAAAAGAGGATGACAAGAGTCTAAAGCTAGAAGAGGTATAAATAGACAGGTTCCAATTTATACTTGAATTATATTCGTCAGATATTTATACTAAGTAAAAACAATCGCTATTACGTTTGAAAATTTCTATATAGTACCATTACTGATTTGGTGGCGATCATATTCTGCAATTACGTAGTGAAAATAATTTGTACATATTGTAATTACAAACATTTTTTAAACAGGTATAAAAATTGGCGGACATGTCTCTTTTATTCTAAACTTTGTAACTCTTTTGGCTTTTGGTTATTCGATTATTTGGTAGGTTTAAAAAAAAAAAAAAAAAAAAAAAAAAAAACTATAATAACACACACAAAATAAACAACGAACAAACTATACACGTGCCATTAAGTTATAAACTACATTCGAAAAGCTTATGAATAACTTTATGTCGTTTCATCTTGGAAATTTTTTTGAATTCGCGTGATCGAATAAAACTGAAATTTTCTATAAATTAAACCTTCTTCGATAAAAAAGTAATAAACCAGTGGTATGAAGAACTTTTATTATTTGCTGCTGGAGTGGTTTCCAAGCACACATATATTTAACCGACGTAAAAAGAGCCGCTTCTGCAGCCTACTGGTCGGGTTTATATTTATTTTAAGGTTTTCAATCGAGTATAATGTAATTGAATTGCGGTAGATTTACGTATCTTTAATTCAAACGTCATGAAATTATTTTTATTTCTAGGATGTCCGCAAGAACCAAATATTTGTTTTTCTCTTTGGCAATTAACCTTTTAATTTTATATCTATTTGATTTGCGATCAATAGTCATAGGCTACTGAAAATTAAGGTTTAACAATACCTATAGGTACCTAAAGCTTTTATTATTGTTTTCTAATACTCTGAAAATGAATCCTTCTTTTTTTGAATTATGTTTACCTACTCTTCATTGCGTAGCTTCCCATAGGCGTCGGTAGTAATTGTTTTAGGATAAAACCTTTTTTTTTTTTTTTTTTTTTGAAGAACGAATTTAAAAATTTTTTTTTGTAGTATATCCAGTTACTTATGTGAAAACAAAGAGCAAAATTCGTCTTGGTCTTATATCTTTAAAAAAAAATTAAGACCTCATAAACACTTAAAACTATGAATAAACTGGTTAGGTATTTACCTACGTAGGTAAATAAATTGCTAAACTAAATGTTTATTTTTTTTTTACATTTTATAAGAAAACGAGCTGCTCGTGCTGTCAGCTTTGCTTAACAGATGCTCAGTATCTTTGACACTAAGCTTGAGCTAAGTGTTCACTAATATATTACACAGTAAAATCTTAAAATATAAAATTTTCTCTTTTTTGGGCCCAATGAGGGTCGAGGAATGAGTCTAATAAGAAAAGTAACGTCTAATTCGAATTCAGTTCCTCAAAAAGCATGTTCGATGATATATTGCACAATAAAATCAGATTTTTTTATTTTTAAATTTTTGGTTTATAAAAGGAATAAGTTATGGTTAAAAACGAGTTTTGAAAAAAATACGCTTTTATAATTTGAAGAAGAAAATAACGGCGAAAGAGAAAACAAAATTTCTCACTTTATTTCCCAGACAGAAACAAACAAAAATTGAAAAAACAACTGATCAAAAACGGATATAAGTGTATGTGTGCGTGTGTCGCAACACGTGAAAGCAGCGCTGAAGTTGGTCATCCAGTGTACTTCAACAAATTGAGTGAGTAGAATAAAAGCGTATAAAAAAGGGACAAAAAGGGGAAAAAGTGTGGAGTAACATGAAAAATAGTCTCGCAAAAAATATTTGATCCCTAGGGATAAGACGGAGGAACACCATTAGGTACAGACAATATGGTGGTAGATCCTGGATTTTTGTGAGTAAAGTGTGCATTAATCTAGGAGGTATAATGTAACCATGAATAATCCTGAGAAGAAACAAAAAATATTTTATCTCCCCTGCCCTCCAAATATATACACATAAATAAGAAATTGGCAAGCCAAAAAATGAAAGTTTATACAAAAAAAGTTTAATTTCAGCTCCAATGTGGCCTTCAGCAAATGTCATTGCTCTCTTGAGAACTTTCGCGGCTTTCTCATTTAGAAAATATTTTCTTTTGCATTCTTATTTTTCAATTCCTATTTTTTATCAATTGTACCCACCTGCTTGAAGTATCGTTCTTTCATTAATTTTTCTTTCCAATTATTCAGAATTTTTATTTATTTTTCAAATCAGATAATTTTCTTTGTAGGAGAAGGCTTGTGATTGCGTCCCTTTTTCAACCATTAATGGATAATATTCAAACGACTTCGATTTTTTCTAAAGGAAAAATGAAATTTCACTGTTTGATTTCTCAAGTATTCGCAATTTAAACATTTTTTCCCTCATTATTAGGTTATTATTTTTTGTTCGGTACAAGCACTAATTGCTTACGGGCTATGGCTAGGAATATTTCTTTGAAAATATTCCGTTTACTCACCTACTGGTATATTAGTAGTAATAATAAAATTATGTAGTTTGGTAGTTAGCCTGCCTGTATCTAATGAATAATTAATTTTTATGGAATTTTCAAACATATTATGATACACAAACTATTAAATATTATCACCCTGTAAAACATGTATTAAAGTCGTACCTATCTAATTATTTTAATAAATATTAGTATAATTTTAAAGCCAATTTTTTACTGACAGTCAAATGGCATACGAAAGATATCATCCTTGCTGTCACATTTATACATTTTTTTAAACCATAATTTAGCGGATATGATAACAGTTTTTAGAATCGGTGATGATAAAAAACAGTCGCTTCTGACTTTTACAAATGTGAACTAATTGCATCGCCAAATTATTAAGAAAATTAAGAATTATCACAGACCACCGATTCACGTTGCGGAAATGAAACAAAACAGAAAATTGAAAATAAAACCAATAAAATTTAATACCTACGTAAGTAAATGTGTTTCTTATCGTACCTCATTAATACATGGAATGTTTTTAGAGGTACGGTAATTCATTACATCCAAGCTGGTTATATCGTGATTGGTATTATAGGTATCCATCTATGTAGGTTTTGTTTAAAACCGTTTATGATACAGCTAAGCAAATAATTGCGTTTTGAATAATTTACTCAGAGATTAGGTATTCGAATTTAACGATTATTTTATCGAATTATTTGGCAACTATATTGATATCGCCGACCTTTCCGCAATCATTGACCTATAATGGACCGTTTCGAGATAATATTTTCAATTAAACGAACCTTAAAAGCCTAATGCGGCAGATAAAAGGAACCACGAAAATTTTCATTCCATTTCCATGAAAATGAGTACTGGTAGGTATTCGTTGAAAGTAGCTGCATTTTTGTGCTGCGTAAGTTCTACGAAAAGACAAAAACTCAAAAAATTGATATCTTCAAATAAAATGCAGGGCCGGAGAAAGAAAATCCGGGCTCAGGGGTTATGTAAGCAGCAGTGTTCCAAAAACATTTTTTTGCAACATATGCACAAAAGAACGAGTTTTACATGCATGTACAGCGAATGTAAACGAACAAATTTTAGGCCTGTGAAGTAGACGATAATTTTACAATCTCTCGCGCATCCAAATCCTGCGCAAGAGTGTGAAAAATATTCGGACATTGTTGCGAGAGTAATTCAATACTTTTAAATTACCTCAACAAATAAGATAATTTCTGAATATTATCTTTTATTAATATTTCACTTCAATTATTACAAACACTTTAGAATTATACTTATTACTATTTCTTAATACTAGTGATACCTAATGTCCATAGCAACTAGCATGGACCCTAACGTCTCTACTCGACTGAAGGTTTAGGAATGACCATGTCTTCGAAATGAAGATATGACATCACTTTCGTTTTCTTTGTTCCAATCAAAAGATGGCCGACCAAAAAGGTGGCGTGACATGGAACATCCGCCAAATATGATGACACTTCATTGTCAGCATATCTGGTGGTGTTCGTCTGTGGGAAGCTAGGTAAAATATAGACAGCTATTATTCCAAGAATTAGGAATAATAGTTGCCTATAATTTGTTCGACACGTTTTTGTAGACGAACTGAATCGTCTGCAAAAACGGGACGGAACAGACATATAATCATTTTAATGTTATTATTTAATAAAAATATTCACATGTTAAGCTTTCATCTTGATGGAAGCACAGAAAATATCACTTATTTAGGAGCCCAACTGCGTCATATTTAAGCTGTAAAACCTTACCTCGGTACCCCCAAAAAATTAGGTTTTTAAATAAATTTTTGAAATACTTATTTCACAAAGTTTTCACCGATAAACATATTGTTTTAGCAATACCTATAGATTGACTAATAATGTTTTAATATGATACAAAATTTTCGAATTTGACGATAAGATAAAATTGTTTGCACGTATATTATTTTCAAAAATGTAGATACATTGCCTTCACAGACAGTAGTTACGACATATAACGGCACGTTATAAAATTAGTAAAAAACTTGCCAGTACTTCAGCACTAACCATTAGGTACTTTTATTCGTATTATATTTTTCTTTATTTTTTTCTTCACAGTTTATGCGTGCAACGCTTTCATTTACAACATCGTTAATGTCGGACGAATGCATTTTCATTTCCTTTACAATAAACGATTTTTTTTTCCGCCTATATATCTTCTTTTGGCTCAATTTTTATGAAAAATTGCTGCGCTGTCCTTGAAGCAATAATGTTTTTTCAATAAATTTATGGTGGATTGGATGGCGGAAGGTGCGGAGAGTAGGTACGACTGCCAGCTCACGAGAAAGGAGAATCATAGGAGAGTTCTTCATCTATAAATCAAATATCTAGAACAAAAAACAAGAAAAAAAAATAGTCTTATTTTGCCGGAAACGTAAAATGCGTACATTCGCTTAGGCTTGCAATAGCTTGAGGGATATGCGGTTTGCCTTAATTAAATTTTCATTAATTACCTACTATATAATGTGCTAAATATTAATACGGCGTAAGTTAAGATGCATTGAATATCCTAAGAATGGTTCACCGATGCTGTTTCATCAAATTAGAACAACAATTGTGTCATTTGTAATGAGTAGTTATAAAAGTGAACGAGGTGGGGAAGAATTTTTCCCATTCAGTTTTACCATAGTTAAATAATTACGATAAGCTATATCTAAGTATAGACAGATTAAGTACCTAATATATGAATTATAAACGCATCGTACTGGAATAAATTTAAACTTATCGTGAGTCTCTGATTCACGTTTCATTATAGGGTACATTACGAGCTAATCTGCCAATTAAAATTTTTTTATAAAAAAGAAAAATAAAACAAAAAACAAAAAACAAAAAAGAAAAGAGATAATAAGAATGCTCCAAAAATAATAATAACGATTGAAAAAGAGAAAAATAATTCTTTTAAAATTTCTCCAGCAAGCTTTAAGTCGAGGCACTGGAATTATTCAAGTAGGCGTCCTTTTCCATTAACATGTGAGCTTCATACGTCAATTCATTCCAATTATTGTACGACAAAACTTTTTAATTACCACCTACTTCAATAATTCCAGTCCCTAGGCATAGATTTCGCTGGAGAAATTTTAAAATAATTATTTTTCTCTTTTAGTGAATTTTATATTGTTTTTTTTGAAGTTTATTATATTTTTTGAAAAAATTATTTATTTACCATAATGTTTTTTCGCCTCATTTCAGTTCCAGTAGATTTTACTGAAGAAATTTAAAAGATATATATATATATTTTTTGATAGAAAATGTTTTTAATGATTTTTCGTTTCTAGCATCAGCGGCAATATTACTTTAAAACTAATAGTTTTTTATTTAAAGGTAACTCAAAAACTTTCATTGATTCTGAAAAAAATTTAATGGGACCACTATGGGATCATCTTCTATCATTTAAAAAAATGTTCATTAAAATCGGTATCCAAGTTGCGAAGTTATACTGGAATAAAGATAAAAAAAAACAAAAAAACATATACGGATCGAATTGATAACCTTTTCCTTTTTTTGAAGTCGGTTAAAAATATAATCAGGTTGGTAAAATTGCAACTAAAATGGACATACTAAGCGATGAGACCATTTATTATCGATAAGGGCTAAAAAAATTAGGATTTACCCAATAAACTCGGTGAATTCTTAGTAAATTAAAAATAGTCAATACTTTTGGTAAGATAGCCCTTTTATGTCAATCAGTTAATATCAAAACATAAACAGGATGATGACTGGTGAATGACTGGTGATGACGAGAAGCTCAAAAATAGTTTGTTCAACATTTGCTTGAATGCCTTGAATAATGAAGCTTGCAAGTTTAATTTCATCATACTCACCCGTTATTATTTATTCTAATCAGAGTATAAAATAAAACCTGGATCTTGATTTTGATGTTTTATAAATGTTTAAAAAAGATTGCTTCAAGTACAAGAATCATGAATGACTGTTCATTTTAATTTTCATTCAATAATTTTTTATGAGACAGCCAAGGCCCAAAAAACTCTGAAGAATTCCATCAAGCTCAACAGTTTTCTTTTCGCTTGATGTATTCAATTTATCGATATAAGTACCTATTTTATTTGATTGTTATTGGAAATTTCGAATATGAAAAACTTGGTTTTGAAAGAAGGTGACTCGTTTAAACTAAGACATAATTAAATTTATTATACAATGAGAACTACGGCCGTCATGGCCATGGCTGGTGACTCTGCAACAATTTTTGGACTTTTTTGGTTAAAAAGTCGGTAGCACTAATATTTGAGTTATCACCAGCAGCTGTTCTTATGTTGATTGAAAGAGGACACTTCAAGGAATATTTTAGTGTCACCCAAGTCACTTTCGGCACTTCGTGGTAGTTAGCTGCCAAAAATAAAGACTAAAACTAACAATAAATTGTGATCAGTTGATTTTGCACCTCTAAAAATAAGGAATTATTTTTATTAGAAATTTGTTAGAAGGACACGTCAAATTATATAGGTATTTATTGATTATTATCAAAAAATAATCTTAGTTTATTGAGTACTTTAAAATTATTAACAAATTTGTTTTTTTAATTTTTACAGTACGAGAATATAGGTATTGTGACAACTTTCTTTCAGAATGCCGAATACATTGCACTATATAATCGGTGATATAGTTTATGGCCATATGGCACCAGCAAACCCCATTTTTGTTACAGGATAATATTGCATTATGTTAATCCTATTTCTATGAGTTTAAACACATACACCTTTACAAATATGCAAATTTGGTTGGTAGAATCCCCACAGATTGGTGACCCCGCCGTGATTGGTAGGATTTTGTAGCTGTATTTCCACCATTTCAATATTCTTTTTCCTCTTTCAAGAAAAAAATTGGAAAAACTTGGGTCTTATATAAGATCAAATGCTGCTTATCTTTTTCAGTTGAGTGGAACCATTCGACTTTGATTGCTCTCACTCCACAACCCTACTGGGGAAAATCGAAGAAGTATTGGCGAACAATATCTACCGGTTTAGATTCAATAATGAGAATTATTTCGAGGAACCGTTAAAAAATCCCCAATTTCCATCAAAAATCCAGTTTTAGACGAAATATTTACTGAGTAAAAAACGTGACGTTATTGGAGAGTGACCAGGAAAGTTAGAAAGTTGGTAGGAGGGAATTTTACTGAAAAATTATTCAGTTTTTCATATTTCTAAGAAATGGATGAAACTGAATGGCTACAATACAAGCTAGACTCGTGTTAAAATATTATTTCTAAACAGAATTTCAAATAAAAGAAATGGTTTGGCCAACCTACGGAATGAGTTCTGAGATTACGTCATTATTGCTAATGTACTTTTCTATAAGTTATAAAAAAAATTGAAAAACATTTTTTTATTCTGAACTATTAATTTTGTATCAGATCTCGCATGCAACTTCTAGAATATGGTCATAAATACTGACAATGTAAGATATTTAGAATTACATATTTTGGTTCGTTGGCTGTGTTCCAAAGATAACATCGAAGTTGCAAGTTATACAGTCGTAGAATATAGGGCTTAGAGTTTTTTAAAGAAAAAATTCAATGCAATTTCTAATTCATTGTGTCATCTTGAAATCCGCAATTGTGGATATTTGTGGCATAGCTATAAGGTATGGTTGGAAAAATTTGATAAAATTAACGGAGTCAAGAGGATTGAAAACTGTATGTAACACAATTACCGAAGAAGTAGGTAGACCTACATCTAGGTTCCTAATTGAGTTTTATGATCAACATACTTTTTATTTGTAGGTTAGGTAAAAAATACGAAAAGTGAGTTCACAAACACCCCAAAATATTATATCTCATATCAGTATGTTGGACAGTTCAAAAAATACTGGAAGTTCGGACTGTAGGGAGTCTGTTATGAGTAGAACTCACAAAAGTATATGTATGGGACTCGTAAAGAAGTTTTCGCCGGAGAAATCTTATTATATTAGCTTGTATGGCATTAGGTCTTAATATCGTTTTTTAGGTATTATGTTGCTGGGGGCGAAGATGTTTCTGTCACCTATTTTATAACATTAAATGGCGTTTTTCCTCTTTTTTCCTCTTAAAATTTGTCGTCTACTGAAAATTTACCGCATACCGAAAACTTGATGATGGAGACGCTGCTTCCCTAGCGCCCCGTTGCCAAAAGGGGGTCTGAAAGGCCTATTAGAACACGGAACAGTATAAATGTACCAATTATTACAGGCCCGGTTTTTGGATTTTTTCTTGTGGCGAAGGATAGAATTGCATTTTACGGTATTCATGAATTTTTAAAGGGGTTAACAATTTTTTATATATTTCATGGATGTGAAATTTGAGAATTTGAATAATTTTGTTTTAAATAGACCTTTTTCTTTGGTGCGGAAGATTATACCCCGAACCCTCTCTTAAAACGGACCTTTTATTATTATTGAATTCTAATTGAATGTGTTAAGAAAAATCTCGTAAATTATTCACTGCTATATCTACCTATCGAATGATTCATCCAGATCAGAAAAAGTAACTGTGTGTGAAATAAAATGGTCCATAATAAAATTATTGCTGCAAAATTAACCAATTTTTTGTCGTCGGTATATATTTTGCATAAATTAATTGAAATACCTGTGTTCTCTGTCACACTAGCTACTGATTGGGAAAAAAATTTGGAAAAAAAAACAACAAAACAGACAAAATGTCACATAAAAAAACCTTCTTAGACAACATGAACGAAAGGCGTGATATAACTGAAATAATACTGTCTTAATTTGAGGTTAAAGTAAGATTAATTAAAAAAAAAATCGTAATTTTTTTTTAAATTTAGAAATGCAAATTTGTTGAAATGTATATTCATATTTTCTATCAATAATGTGCCCATTACACCTATTTTTGCTAATTAAAGAGTTATCATCAGAAAAACTTGTAATATAGAGTTTTTCCAAATTCAATTTAGTGAGATTTCTGCAAAAAAAAAAAAAAAAAAAATACGAATACCTTCATTTGAATTCGTTAAATATTTATAAGTCGCATGATCTGCGTTTAATATTACGGAGGTAGGCTAGTTTTCTAATTAAAAATTTTCATTTATTTTCGAGGAAATGCGTTTTTTTTTTTGTTTTTTTTTTATGCGGGGGGGATGAGAAAGGAATCACAAAAACAATTTTGGACAATGATCCCGGAACTTTTTGAAACTAAAATAATTATGATGATTTTATATATGTTGCATGGTAGGGAATCCAGTGTGGGTTACACTTGCCATGTTAAATTCAATGATTAGAAGATAAAAAAAATTCTTGGGCAGCAAGTTTCCCAAGAAAAAGTAGATTTTCTTTGTTTAAAAATCATCTCTATCACTAACATTCTTCTTATAGAGTAATATATAAAATATTTATAGTTTTTTCAAAAAATTACCAATATCCCACGAATACGATGTATGCGATGAAATATACTGATTAAATATCGTGTTTTCAAAATATTTAATGAATATATCAAAAATCATTATTATTTTTTTGAAATGAAAAATTATTCCAAGTTCTAATAAGCACAATTTTAGGAAATAATTCGATGGTTTTCTTTCTTGCAGCGACGAGAATCAAGGACTATATATATATATATAAAAAAAAACTTATATGAAAAAAAAATCTCACATTGCAAAGCATGTTACTGTTTGTACAAGAGAGATAGAAAGAATGAATTGGACTTAGAACTAAGGGTACGAGTTTGAGTGATTTTTGTTGTGGTTTTCTGAGAGATATACATTGTGATGGGTTATTAGAATGTAGGTACATAATTAAGAGTGAGCCAATAAAATAACATAATTATATATGACATAAAATGGGTGTGATTATAGGATTAGGGAGAATTAGGAATAGTGTAGAATTGTGAAAACAGTTCATAAAATGACATCATGTATGAGAGTACAAAAACAAAGTAGTTTGAAGAAAAGGTAATGCCATATAGGACAAGTCTTCACTTGCACTGATGATATGATTATTATAGGAGATTGGCATATGGCAGTGGTCGCCAAACATCCCGAAGAACTGAGATATTTCTAATAATGAAAGCAGGTCGTGAGTTACTACAAGTTAAAACTTTGTACTGAATACAAAAAAAGTTTTTTGAACAAGATTAGACTTAGACCTATCATGGTTCGATTAATGTTAAAAATGGATTACCTAAGGGAAACGAAATTTCGAATGTAATAAAAATCATAGTGCTACAGTTACAAAATATTTTGGTGAGCTACTGCTAGTGTCTAAGAAGTTACCATTAACTTTCGCGTTACAGTTTAGCATATACTGGTATATTGAATTTGTTCGAAACGGTTTAAGTAAAGTAAGAAATGTATTGTACAAGAATAATTTGGAAACTATATGAAATTATCGCAACTAATTTCGAGGCTTTTAAAACTTCATGGAATACTAGTGAATATTTGAAATTATTTTTCTCAAAATCAATGACAGATCGGTAAAATGTGTTACATTATATTGTCTTTTTAGGAAATGGGTGCGACAGTTAAATAAGATGGTAAAAATCGAACCTTAATCGAGAATTTTTGTGTACCTAATCTTTGAAAAATTTTAAAAAATCATATAAATTATCAAGAATTTTTATGCTTAAAACATTCGCAATAATCTAAATATCGAACGACTGGAATCGAATATTTTATGTAAGGTGCCTATGAATTCGCTTGTACTTTGCGGTCTTAACTCTGTAAACGAGCTATTAAAAAAATCATGTTAAGAATATCAATAATTAAAAAATTTTTTGAGCCACAGTTTTGTCCCTTTCACCGTTAGCGGCGGCAAAACATCATACATCAACGTTAATCAAGTTTCACTAGTAAGGCGCTGTACTATTAACAGGTGACTGACCGTATGCGAAACACTCATGAATATGAAAGTTGAGATAGATGAATAGATCGTTCCAACAACATGATCAGGTACAAGCATTTTGTCATTTTCGTCTGCGACTACGATCAAGAGTGGGCAAAATCCTCAAAAAAATGATTCGAATCATTAATTCATAACAGCAAAGTGATTCGAATTACGAATTACGAATCAAGAATACTTTCAGTCCACAGACTAAAAGTGATTCGCATGAATCATTTTTCTACGAATCACACACCATCAAAGTCTCGAATGTTAAACAATTCTGTTTGACTTTGATTTGAGAAAAAGTTCCGAATATTCTGAACATTTGAGTACTTTTTCATAAAAAAAACTGTTTTATTTAAGAAAAAGAGTGGTAAAAGTTCTTTAAAGAGGCTATTTAATATTGCAAAGATGAAATTCATGAACTTTTTTTCCAACAATTACCAAATTTCCGGGAATTTCCTGACTGGAGGAATAGGATTTGTGAGTCGTTCCACTGTTTGTAAATAAATGATTCGAATCACAAATCCTTTATTTCCTAATGTGAATCGAATCACGAATCACGAATCATTTTCAGCCCCAAAAAAGGATTCGAATCCCCATTATTTTTACGAATCCTCTGGGTCGGCCTCACGGGGTTTGTTTTGGGGGTTTAACCCCCGAAACACAAGTAAATCTCACGTATTATTTTTAATTACGAATAATGCAATCACACCAGGTCTGCAGCTACAATTCAACCATTATTGCATTTATTTTCAGAAAAACTTCGTCGTTTACTATTTAAAAAAATGTGTGAAACTTTTAATTTCAAATTAACTTGTTCAATTTTCATTTTTAAACTTTTTTAAATAATTTGTCTTACGAGGAGGAGGGGTCCGTATATGAGAAGGAAATCTTTTAAAAAAATCCCAAGGTGTGACTTTCAGGGAGCACATAAAATAAAATAAGAATTTGAATTTACACTTAAGTAGAAAAAAACAAAACCTTTTTTGAGAAAATCCTGCGGCCGGTCCTGCGAATCCTGCCCCTCTCTTGTCCTGATCAAGCTGCTCTCCCCTTTTCTCAAGGTTCGAATGCAACGAAGCAACAAGAAATTCGTTCGAGAACATTAAAACGTTTGCGAGAGTCTGCGAATTTCACTGGAAAATGAAAATACGTCGAAACTATATGATTCGGAATTAATGCGATTATGGTAGATCGATATGTTTCCTCGAAAACCGTGCATACCACTCAATTTTTCCGCATCACTTGATTTCCAAGAAACAAAGGCTAAGTAAAGGCGAAATAAAGTCACTGAAGGTTGATGCATGCCACAACGTATTAATTTTCGTTAGAGATTCGAAAAAGTTTCCTTTAAAATCAACGTCAACGTGATAACACGTGTACCTATAGCTCGATGCTGGCGGAACTAATAGGTTTATTTTAAGCATTAATTTATATAACCGTATACGCTCCTTAACATTATGATCGAATGAATTCAGTATCCGGTTGGATTTAAATCATCGGCTGATAATTACAATTTAAAAAAAGAAGAAGAAGAAACTGACAGTGAATTAAACATATTGAATTATTTTTGTTAGGTACCTATGCCATAAAATCAACTGCTTTCGCCTTTTTTTTTTTTCTTTTTAAATTAATTATTAAAATAATATTATTGGTCTTTGGCTACCACGTAGATACTTAGCCTATTTACTCAGTGACTGGAAGATTTGTCGATGTTGAAGTGCAGTAGGAAAATGGTCGGGTTCCGGTGGGTAATGTTCTACCAGCGTGAATTTTACGTTCGCATACTGGAGCCCCGATGTAACCGAACATACCGCAATTTTGGTTCGGGAATGTGATGGCAGTTCAGGCAGCTGGGCTATGATTATGAACTGAATTGATAATTGATAAGAGTTGATAGCTGATGTGTTTTAAATGGGCTATCCATCGCTATCAATTATCAATTCAGTTTATGATTGCGGCCATGATCTCGAAACTCATAACTGTTTATTTCAAAACCGAAAACTTAATCGCTAGGTCAATAAGATGCCCTCCAACCAACAGTTTTAACCATCAAAAAACAGAAACAGTTTCGAGAAAAAAATCGATACATAATTCTTTAGTATCGATCGAAGGACATTTACCTATCAAAAACGGCTTTAGTAAATTTTTTAATTTTTCGGAAAATGCAAAAAACATTCACATCCGAGTATTAATGTAGATAGATAAATTGGGTTGGCAGTGTTGGCATGACAGAACCTTCGTACAACATCCCTCATTCAAGTTTTCATTTTGATTTCATCTGTAGATCCAAGGCAGGCATTGATTAAAATAAAAATAGTGATTAAAGCCATTATGGAAAAAATGTCAAAAATCTCGATTATTCGTTCAAATAATCATCATGTCGAAAAACTGAATAGTCCAAATTACATGAGTGTAACCCATTTTGATTAATTTTCCTTCAGTAGGGGTTTAACAAGATTGAAAAAATAATAAAAATCATTAAAACTTTTAGAAAAGAATGCATAAGACGTTTCTATGTCATAAAAATTGACAATATTAAAAAAAAAAAACAAAAAAAAAACGACATTGTTTCTAAGTCTTATATACTCCGCTTACTTCTTTGACATTCATTTGTGTAATTCCAGTAAGTTCAAAAAAGTTTAACAACTCTAAAACTCGGCGTTAAAAATTTATTACCAATGATAGTCACACAATATTTACATTCAAAGGCTATTATCATTAGTATCACATTAACGCAAGATATTTTAATACAAAATCGAGTGAGCTTCATTTTTAAAGTTCCAAGTGAGAGAAACCTACATGGCTGGTGTGTAGGAACTATCTATGTTTATTTTTTGGCTGGAGAAAAATATTTATGGTGAATTATCGGTCGACCAATAAGAGTCGTAAATATTACTGTTGCTTCTGGTATACTTTTGTTGCAGTTTTTTGTAACAACTGTAAACGACTTTTGCGAAGTGTATCTGTAGCACTGAAAACAGAATTGGGCACCAAAATAATTAATATATCGTGAGAATAATTAGTAGTTACGTATAGTAATTATAATAGTGATAAGTACCAACTCGTAAATTAAACAAATTGAAGAACGTCACCCATCATTCTTTCTCTCTTTCTCTTATTTCCCCTTCCACTCTAATCATTTTCACTTTCTTCCTTCTCCCTTTTACTCTCAATTTCTCCCAGTCTCTCCCAGTCTCTCCCAGTCTCTCCCAGTCTCTCCCAGTCCCTCTCTATCTCTTTTAAAACTAAAATATAATAAATTAAGATGATATTTACGTTTACGAAGTTGTAAGGATCATCAGGATTGTGGAATTATAGAATGGAAGTCAACTTTTCATTGACAAAATAATAGGTACATTATTGATATAAATTTGCGACCCTTATGCCAAATGTTACCAAGTCACATTTTTTTCAGTCAACTATCTTCATTCGAAATTATGTATTTATCTTCAAAAAATGCCTATGTGATGTGTTTTTTTTCTGGAACGACCTTCTTCGTGAATGCATAGAGGGGAGGTAAAGCCGTTGTTTCGCTAATTTAGAAGACCACCTCCATCGTATTTTCAAAGTCAAACCTGTCTTAGATGTAAAGTTTATTTTTGAACCACTTATTTGACAAAGCCATGAGTAGTGATGGCGATAGTCGAAATTTTTTTAATCCATTATTTGATGGCAAAAAATAAAAACTAACGATAGTATCGATAATTTTTCGATAGTTTTTAATGAACAAATTTTATTCTTATCAAGCTCGAAAGGGTCTAAATTTAATCAGTTTTTTCAACAAACTCAAAATGGTCTAATTTTGTAAAATAAGGCCAAAACGAATGTTTTAAAAAAAACCATCGGTGGCCATAATTCGATAGTACTATCGCCCATCTCCAGTCATGAATTTATTTCAATTTTGTAACTTTTTGGCGCTCTATACGCCAAAAAGGGGATGTTACAGAAATACACAATTTTGGAGACTCGTTAATATCATTAGTAGCAATATGTTTCAAGGGTTAAAAAATTTGAAAAACTTTTTGGAGAGGTTGAAGGAGTCAAAGCCCACAAATTTTCACCCAGTGGGGCTACAGACTTTCATGCGATGTCATTTAAACCTTCTTTGGGATAACAAAAATAAGTCTGCTAAACCTTAGAGAAATCCGTTCGGTAGTTTTCTAGTAATATTTGGACGGAAGCTTTTACTCTATCGTTTTAATAATACAGATACACTTACTTATTATTAATATCTCCACAAATATAAATACGTATAAAACGTTGGAAAAATATTTTAAAGCGGTGCCAAGTAGGCCTCCATCGTCGCTATTAAATACAGCCTCGTAGGCTGGGTAAAAGGATTTTGCTGAATCTATCAAACCAAATCCAGTTTTTCCCATGAATACGGATATTACCAACGCCAAGATTGCTCCGGCAGCTAAAAAAACTCTATAGATGAAAAACGGAATCAGCGATGACGGTTTTTCCTGTGAAAAAATTTGGTAAGTAGGTTTAATTCTTTTTGTTTTTAGCTTTTTTATTCATTTAATTTAATATTCAACTTGGTAAAAAAAGATTACTGTAATTACTAACAAGTAAAAATATATCTATCTAAGAAGAGTAAATAATATCGTAAAAATTTGTACCATCAACATAGGTTATAAATAAACTGAAATCATTTGTGGCGAATAAATAAGTAAATAAAAAATTAAATAGGTACCTACCTAACTGATTTTATGAATAAAACCAAAAATTAATTAAACAAAATTATATGCCTTTAAGAAAAAAAAATTTTTTAAGGAAAAAAAAAGGCAATAAGTACAGAAAGATAAATAAAAAGAGGTAGGTATCTACAGACAGAAGATATGAGCTCACCATGGAAGAAATATAATACAAAAGAACCAAATCAGATCGAAAATTTTTCTGTAATTGACATTTGATGGTATTATATGGATGAAAGTTGATTAATTTGTTACACCTCATCGTTTTATTTCTATTTGCTGTTTGGATTACGATGAAAAAATATTATTACTGTGTGCTTTTCGTATTCAGTATTTTCTAAACCATAAATTATCTGGTATTTAAACGGTTTGACATACTTTTAATATCCCAAATAATGCGGCAATTACGATAAGGAAGGTTATCATATTACCGACGAGTAGCTTCAAAATAAATCCATTTCCAGAAGTCGCTGGGCTGTAAGACGTGGCTGGATAAACTGAAACTAAATTAATGAAAATTAGTCCTTATAATTAATTTGCATTATGCTGTATCCACAATATATTTATTCGCCGATATTGTCTAAAGGAAGTTCGATTCATCAATTTGTTAGTTGCCTTCATTAGTAAAATTTTGTTAGAGCTACGAGATTGTGCTCAAAATAGAGAAAATACGAGACGTTTCATGGCGCAATTAACATCTAATTTATTGAAACTAAAACATTAAGGCAGTTAACCATTGTTTTACAGCACAAGTTGTAAAGTGAATAAATCGTACCTATTTAAGCTCTACAAAAATTTACATAAAATTTTAGAAATCAAAGTTCGCTTCAGTGAGGTATGAAATATATTTTGTTGTTATTCGAGTTTGGATAATGAAATTGAGCTCGCAAATAATTAAAATGATAAAATTAAACTTAGATACTGTTTCAAATTATTACCATCATATTATGTAAATGCCCTTTCATCTTTCTTCTACTTAATTAAATTATTTTTTTTAAAGTAAATATGAAAAGCTTTAATAAGTTACAAACTGAAAAAAAAAATACTATATTTCGTTGAAAAGATTTTTTTTTTGTTTCCAATTTGAAAATTTCCTTCATGATTTTGAAATTGTTCGACAGTTGAACCTTCATAACTGCAACTATAGAAGAGTTAAATATATAGTTATATTCTGTAGGTAGTTGCCTAAATATTTATTGTTGTTTACACTTTTGTTTGAAATTTTTTATTTTTTCCCAATTTGTTACTGATCAGTAAAAGCCAAATTTTTTTCGGTTTTCCCTTTTTTTAAATTTTTTAAAAATTTTTATTTATTTTTATTTTTTATTTATTCCGAGTAACTTATTTTATTTTATGATATTATCCTCGTCTATTTTCATTTAAGAATAAATCCATGAATATTTTATAGTTGAGTTCACATTAACATTAGATCGTTGAGAACTTTTTCAATTAAATTTGTGAAAAATATAAAATAGGTATAAAATCATTTACAGTAGCTAGGTACCTACTTACATTCATTATTCGTCATATTTCTTTGTGATTTAAATTATAGGCTATTTGTAAGTAAAACTTAGTATATCAACGTTTGCAGTCATTTAAAATAGATTAATTAGCGACATAAATCATTTGTTTCTTTCTCATTCATCATCAACTTTTTAGAATCGATTTGACGTACTCACAGTCATCAGGATATATTTCAGCTACTGATGAGATGGCGATTTGAGAAGTATAATATAATATGGGTGTGCTGATTATTAGATATAGCTGTAAATAAAAAAAAGAAAAGAAGTTATTTGTCAATTATATTCATATTTAAGAAATACACTAGTTTAAATAAAAATGTTAAGTGGATGAATGAAACAAAAAATTATGAGTTCTAGTCAGATGTGGCAATAAAATATTAATGTAGGTAGATAGGTGTAGATATTTTTCTATGCGATGAAAGATTATACTATATTTACTTTCAGAGTCTGTGACTTGAAAAATACTAACCGTAAAAGGTCTTAAGAGAAAAATATGGCTTCGCATTTACACCTCATACGTATTATTCATAAAAAAAAGCACTAAGTGGGATGAAAAATTTTTTTAATAATTTGTAAATACTTACCATATATTTTTAATCAAAAATGTTATTATACAATCTTTTTTTTTTTTTTTTTTGTCAAATTTTTTAAGTTTCGCCCAAATTTTAAGAAATGTTATGTAGCCAGTTTTATAGTGTAACTCGATTTAAGCTGGTAAATATTTAGGTGTAAATATTGTTGTAAACTCAGATTAGAGTGAAATTAGTTTAAGAATTGTAAGTTCTAGATGCTGTAAGGTTGTTTTAATAAGTACAAGAGTCAAAATCACAGTTACTGTTGACCCATACTGTACAGGCATTCTAATATGAAATATTATTCTTGATTAATGCGGGTTTTATAAACTTAATATCGATATAATAAACGTATTATACCTATCTATAAAGTTAGATTTAATGCATTATTTATAAAGTTGGATTTTTCGAAGTATCTATAAAATAGGAGTTTTTGTTTGAAATTTGGGGATAAGATGAAAAGTTTTATTCAGAAAAAAAGGATGGTATTACAGGCCAACATCTTACGAAAATTATTTTTTTGCCACACATGCCGAAAAATACATTACATCCTACTTTTCAATTCCCAAAATGTGGAATTTTTGACCAGAGAGCAAAAAATTTTTAGGGAGGGAAAAATATGCATTTGCTCTCACTATGAAAGTGTTTGTCTCGTCTCATAAAAAAAAAAAAAAGATGCATTCCAAAACTGTGCATGCACATGTGTTGCAACAAATAGCATTTGTAACTCAAGTGCAATATGTGTGATCTTCACTCATGCAATTATAGCCCTTGCCTGTTGTTCGTGTAATGTCTATACTATGTTCATGCTGAGATGTCATAAACCATATGCACACTTATCTGACTGAAACATCATGTTTGTTTACTCCATAAAATTATAGTTATAATTGTATAACAATGTATAGACCTTTTCTTTTCTCCCTAACACACTGCCACATCTAAATGTGATTTTAACGTCATGCACTTTTTGCTATGAACGGAGTATGGTGCTTTTTTGGGGCATATTTGTGAGCTGTTTCAAGTATTTCACAGCTAAGATATTTTTTTGTAAATTTTGTTTTTATTATTTTTCAATTTTTAGTTCGATTTTATAAACAATAATCATGTGCAATAAAATTAAATCCTAATTTTGGAATATTTATCCGCAATTTTTGCAACATTCAAAACAATTCAATTTTGCAAAAAACTTCTATATTTTTTCTTCACAATTCTTCAGCTTCTATTTGAGCTACGAAGCTATGATTAATACGGTTGGAAAGAGGATAAAATTTTCTCAAATTTTCAACCAAAAAGTTTGTTTATGGTCATTAGTTTCCTAAAAATGAGCCATAAATGCAAATTAATGGAAAATTTTCCTTCTTTAGATTTGTTAATTATTTCAAAAACTATAATGATTATAGAAAAAAATTTTCAGTACTGACCCCTCTGTTTTTAACAACAAATTTGTTTTCAGTATCAGTTTTCACCTAAAACAAAGTAAGTAATTATGACTTAATGGTGAAAGAAAACATAGGAACAAAAAACTCAACTTTTTCCATTAGTTGACGATTTTTTTATAGTTTATTTTTGAAAAACTAATACCAATAAAAAAAATTAATTTAGATGTGAATTTGAGAAAATTTTCTCCTTTTTCGAACAGTCGCAAATTCAGCTTCCTATCTCCAATAGCGAGGTGAAAGATGGAAACTTTTTGTTTTCAAAATTTAAATGTTGAGCATGTTATAAAAATAGCGGATCAATATAGCAAAAATCGGATTTCAATGGGTAAGAAACAGTCCTATAAGATGAAATCCCCATAAGGGTGTAGATTTTATTCTCCACAGCTACTGAAATATGTTGGAGTTAATTTTCACTTTTTTTTTTTGCTATTCACTTGAAAAAAAGCTTAATTAAAGAGTATGAAGCATGTACAGTGTGATGATTACACCCTATTGTAAAAAGAGAAAAACAAGTAGATTTTTATGGAAAATCTATTGAGAAACACTTAAAAAATTGTTTCGCTTGCTCTCCTCACAAAATAGGCTTCCACAGTGTTTTAAAATCCCTTCTACAAATATATCCTCGATTCTGCACCTGAACACAGACGCAATTTTGAATATTTTAGGGGGTCTATAAATTTTTTCTCCTTGGGACCGAAATTTCTTTCTCCAGCCCCTGCTATATACATTGTTATTTTAGAATCCAGTTGTCACATAGGCTGTTTTCTTTTAGATTCTTGTTGCAGGCAGACATAATATATGTTCATAGGTATAGGCTGTTTTCCCCATTACGGGTTGCATACCATTCTCCTAATTTTTATGTAACAAACAAATATTATAATTTTACATTGAAAATACCCCTGTAGTCCAAAGAAGATAGAAATCTTATTCAGGAAAATTGGCATAGCTTGTTTTTTCCCACTAATTTTTAGGGACAAGCGTCCTATAGAAAATGTGTCCTCAAATCAGTTTTTTGTAATTTCCTCGAGAAATATTGAGTATAGCTGGAGAATAGTTCAGTCAAAAAATGTTTAACATTATATTTTCAATAAAAAAGGTTCTTCTCACCATTTATGATGCTTCTCGACCCTAAAAAGTGAGTCTGAAAAATACGACTTTTTGGGCTCAGTGTTAGAAGCTAAATACTAGAAAATGTGAATTTTTCAAGGTAAAACTTGGTACAAGATTCGCAATAATTCTAAAACTATTGATACTACCGATTTGCGATTGATTTCATTTGATTCAGCACTCAATATTATATTAAGGTTTTTTTTTAGCTTAGTATGGCACCCCTGCACTTTACCGCCCTGTGCAAATGCACAGATCGCACATACCTAGTTACAGCCCTGCAAATATACATATGATGTGATACTTTATGTTGTTCCAGCAGAAAATTTCAACTTTCTTTTTTTCTTTTTCGATGTTGTCACATAAAAATCAGGCGTACAGAGGATACCATCCCGCAAAACACAAAATAAAATGCCCTTGAATAAAAAAACAATTATAATACTTATAGGTAGGTGAGTACTTTATTTTTGAAAAAATGGAAAATAAAAAAATAAATGTAATAATAGTAGGGGAAGTTGGGGCAGGTTAAGACATGGGACAGCTTGTCACACGCTTATTTCTCAAAAACTATGAACTGTAGGTGGCAACACTGTATCACATTTTGACCTCCTAAGTATACCGACACTGAATCTGTATTAAAAGGTTTGTTCTGTCATTTTGTTTCTGTGCTGTGACATTTATGTGATAACAGAAAATTTTCACGTTGTTTCTCCCTTTGACTATATAGCTTAATGGACTGCTAGAACTGATAAGAAATACATAGAGTTAAATGGAACACCGCTGAAGCCACTGTTAACAGGCGTTCTTTTTCGAAAAACGACCTTTGGTGATAAATGAAAGTACAAACACTAGTGAAACTTAAAAGAATATCGTTCTCTCATTGCTTATATTGTTAGGAGTCACGAAAATATAACTGAATACAAATTCAATTTTCACACAAAGTACCTTTTTCGAAAAGTAACGCCTGCAGTGTTCGGCTTCAAGATTTTATCAGTTCTAGCAGTCCATAAGCTATATAGTCAAAGGTTTCTCCACATATTTTTTTTTATAGCAAAAGTAATTTTGATTTGATTTCCAAGTAAGTTGTATTTTCTCATACTAGTCCCATGACTATTTATAACGAACCAACAATCATGTTTTTACAACAGGTTTGTGTACCATTTTTTTCACGTTTTTTATTTTGAGGTACGTTGAGACAAATTTCGCTGATAGTAGTAACAAAATTATAATTTGATCATTTTTGTTAAGAAATTGGATTCCAGTTGTGATGGGTATGATCTTATATGATGATAGTAGTCCAAAATAATACTCAGTGCAAATTGTTTCATTGCTGCTTGATATACAACTTCGTAATGCTGGTTTAAAAACGTCTCAATGTGCCTCACTCAAATAATTCCATCACAATAATTTAAAAATAAAAATGTTCGGTAAATATGATTGTAAATTTTCAAAATACAGATTTTTGTTCATTCAGCATGATAATTTCTTCTATTTTTGTTTTTATCACATTTATTTTAATTGTCTCAAAGTGCCCCAATTTTTTTTTTCTATATCGTGACAAGCTGCCCCATCAAATTTTCAATGGGGCAGAACTAATTTTTCAAATTGGAATTGCTCTGTTGTACGATTTTTGGAAAAATATCTCATAGATCTTTTGAGAGCTTACCCAACTAATTGCCTAATAGTTTAACTCAGTTGTAACAGGGAAGCTGCTATGGGCTTTCAAAAAAAACTTTCTCAACCTGCCCCACCTTCCCCTTGATACTTGGATACGAAAACACGCAATACCTATAGGTACTTATACAAAAAAAAAATAATGCCGTTATTTTCTCAGTTTGTCCTGTATTTTTGTGCATTTTGAACTGAAGAAATTCGAAACTATCTGCCAAAATGTTTCAACGATCTAAGTATCGCACGTCCACCATTGTTTATTTTTATAAAATTTGAAATGGCGAAGGTTTGTCCACCACTCCGAATTTAAGCTGCGCAAATTTTTAAGTATACCTAATATGAACGCTTCTTGAATTGTGTCTGAGGGTGCCATTTTATTGGCGGCTTCATTTTGAATTTCGGCGTAGACGCAGTTGCTGAATCCGGTTTCACCGGTCGCCTAATGCTGCAACAGCCTGTCAGTCAACGTCGTTGTGGCGCACAAACCATTTTTGTCGACTAATTTGGTACCCTTTTGCCTTATCCGCAAATGAAACCTTACATCGATCAGGAATACCAGCGTCCAATGAATGTGGTATCGATACTCCTTTGACTATATAGCTTAATGGACTGCTAGAACTGATAAAATCTTGAAGCCAAACAATGCAGGCGTTACTTTTCAAAAAAGGTACTTTGTGTGAAAACTGAATTAGTATTGAGTTATATTTTCATGACTCCTAACAATATAAGCAGATACTAGTGAAATATTAGAACGCTATACCAATTTATTGTCTGAAATTAATGAGTGAAAAGTTCGAATAATGATTTAAAATAATCGACGAACTATTCAGAATGTGAAAATATAAGTTTTGGATAGAGTTCCTTTTTTCTTGAAAAGTTTGAAGTAAGGTTTTCTTAAACTGAAAAATTCGGCTGTTAGGTAAATAGTTTCATTGTTCGCTAATTTGTTATCCGAAAAAAACTTCTTGAACTACCGTAAGAACTTGAGTGAGTCCTAAATGAGCTAAAATACGTTTTTTGAGTGAAAATTTATTTTATTTTATTTGATCAGAGAAAATGTTTTTCGAATTTAGAGTAAATTTCAGATGATATGAACATTAATGAAAATAAACAATTGGATGATATATATGAAAATTTGGCTTTTATTTTGCTATTTTTCAAGTAGTTATTGTAAAAGATTCAACTAGGTACATTATTTGTCCTATAAAGGTTTGAAGTGATTAGAAATTGATGGTGTTTGTTGAAATATCACAAACTTCTTCTTTTTGAAATATATTTCTGATAATTTTTCCAAGTCATTTTGTTTGAATCAGAACAAAGTAGATGATTTTCCGTAATGATTTTTCAGCCTTGATAAACAATTTCTTACAATTTTGTTGAAAAATTTCAGCAAATTTAACAGTCAGTAAGATCTCCAATTGCAAAGAATACCAAAATCGAATGTCCCGGCGTATTTGGAATCTGAATTAAAGATATAGTGCTGCCACAAGTACAAGTTTTTCATATTTCTGACTTGTTTACCACATGATAAATGAAATAGGTATTGATTTCATATGTAGTAGGTATGCTGTTTCTGATTTTTCGTTGTTTCTAGAACTGATAAAATTTTGAAAATCACCAAAGGTCATTTTTTGTAAAAAGAACACCTGTTAACAGTGGCTTCAGCAGTGTTCCATTTAACCCTATGTATTTCTTATCGGTTCTAGCAGTCCATTAAGCTATATAGTAAAGCCATACTCCATGTTTTTTCATCTCTTCTTTGAAGCGTGAAACCTATCGTAGATATTATGCTGGCAAATGAAAGCAACCGTAGCACGCATACTACCGACAAATATCGAGAACCCACTTCAAAAGAACAATTCATTTATTTAACCTTCAAGTATCTATACAGGGTTAGTTGCTTTAGCACGCAACATAGGGAAAATATATTATGTTGCATGCTGAAACGACTAAGCTACCTATGTTATAATCATAAGGATGGCACCGATGAAAGCAACAAATCACAAAACATGATCAAGTTGGTAATCATAAGAGATAATGAATTGATAAGATGTAAACAAACAATCGTCAATATAGTAATATTGTTACGATACATGGAAGATACAATTTTACAAAAAATGTCCAAAATGCCCACCTTCTGCTAAGACACAATACCTAAGGCGATCAGTAAATTTGGCCTGCATGGATTCTGGTTGGGCATAGGTAATACTTGCTCAGCTCTCATTAATGTTTTTACAGAGACTTTCTATTGTGGAGTAAGGTCCATACTTGTAGACTGTAGATGACGTGTGAACCCACAAAAAAAAAAATCCAACGGATTTAAATTTGGGGACCTTGGTGGCCAAGCTAGTGGTTCTTCATAGGTCCTGATTACTTTTCCTTAGAAAGAATTACCGAAAAATTCTCTCACTGGCCGATAAGGGCGGGCTGGTCAGCCATAGTGCATGTACCATAGTTTGAAGTCCCCAGCAACAGCAGTAATTCTATCACTAATCTCAGTCTCTAATGAACTAACGTATCGTTATCCAGTAAGGGTACCATCGATTAAAATTGGTCCAAGTAATGTATGGTTGAGGATACCAGCCAACAGATTTAGTTTTCGTGGATATTGGGTATGACTGGGGTAAATCTCATGAGGATTTGTCTGAGACTAAACACGTACATTCTATCTATTAGGTGCATGATATAGAGAAAGTGAGCTCTCATCCGTGAATACAATGTTCCTCATAAAATCTGGATATGTTTTACCTAATTCCAATTCTTTTGTAGCAAATTGGAATCTATTGTCACAATCATTGGGGCATAATTCCTGTAAAAGATTTGGTTTATAACATTTGTACCTATATTTTTTCAACTTTTGCATAACTGTAGCTTGCAAAACCCAGTAAGACTTGCCATCTCTATTGTACTTGCTCTTGGATTAGCATGGACGCCTGGTTGTACTATCAGGTCACTCTCAGGTTCCTGGCAATGACGAGGAGGAGCTAACTTACATTCATACTGGACACAACTTGTTCCTTCAAATCAATTGATACATCACATGACTGTTGTACAATTTGGTTTTGGCCGAGTTGGATACCTGTCATAAAATAAATCACTCACCTCATGATATGACGACCCTGCACTATGTTGTTTCATCTACCACACTTTTTCAGAGGTTGTGTACATTTTTCTACACAAATTTTAACTTCTGCACAACATATGAATGTAGACTACAAATAAATGTTTAATTTTCATTAATTTTCACTGCCACATTTCATTCTATCCAACTCCTTTTATCTTATTTGCAATGGCTAGTTCCAACATGAGTGTTTGTTCAATTTCTTTTATTTCACTACCTCATATCATTTTGTTCATCGTCTTTCAAAATTAGCAGTTGCCAGTACTAACTTGATCAGTATGTTTTGTAATTTGTTGCTTGCATCGGTGCCATCCTTATGGTTATAACATAGGTAGCTTAGTTGTTTCAGCACGCGACATAATGTATTTTCCCTATGTTTCATGCCGAAGCGACTAACCTTGTATAATACCATCCTATACTTATAAGACACAAATATGTAGGTATACTTAGCAGATTCTATACTGTATAATAATTATGTATGCAACGTGGTATAAATGATAAAACTTTAACAATATTTTACGAGTGGTATGCCAATTGATATCACAGATACAACTTTAATTCTGTGATTATAATGTGCGTGATCGTTCGTCTCGGTTTTGCCCACTTTGCTTGCGAATTCCAAATAGGTGTTGAAATTGATTTCACAAAATGATTAGGCGCCGAGATGATAAAAATTATCTATTTTATTATGAAAGAAAACTATTGACACTTCTTATACATTTTTGATGGGTAAGAGAATTACGATCCTCAGAGATTCGCTTAACTGTAATTCTTTTAATTATAACTCTTATTTGTGTCTGTGGGCAATACATTGCACACGCACACAACCACACTATTTTATGTTTGTATACATCAATTAGTCATGAGTATAACCCATACAGCTCACGGAACTTGTGTTTTTTTTTTTTTCCAAGTACTAATAGGTACCTACTGCAGAGTGCAGATTTTTTCAGAAAAAAAGGGTATATATAACAAAATTGCAAAAAAAAAAAAAAAAAAGAAAAAGATTTTAATGCGGCAATACTTTGCTAGAAAATCCGGTATGTCAATGTTTATCAATAATTTACAAAAGAAAAAAAACCACCTGAATTCTGAATGTTTGAAAAAATTGTTGGGTCCACCAATCTCTTCTATTTATACTCCTGTGAACAGAGACATATAGCTAAAGAGATCTCCAATAGGTGATCAAAAATGTGACAAACACCGCAAATGTCATCATCATCATCATTATCATCATCATTGTCAATTTATTAATTTTTTTTACTCTATTGCGCATGTGTCATGGCTTGATACTGTGTGTATTGGTATAGAGATGTCTATTTTCACTACAAGCTGTGCAGAATGTTAAACGAAGTTGACTTTTTGTTGATGACGATGGACGAAGATCTTTATCACATTTTTGTACCACATTGTATATAGTAAGTTGGACATTTCTTTAGCTATTTGTTTCTGCCTGTGAAACAATGGTGGATTCTAAATTTGCCACCCATAGGCCAGATACATTTTGCTCCCTAATTCATAGACTAATCAAATCTTACGAAAAAAAAATTAGAAAATAAGTTTTAACTATATGAGGTTGTTTGATGGGTTCCTTAGATTAACATATTAAAAGTTGCACCCTTCCTACCTTTCCCATTTTTTGGGGGTATTTGTCCTCTAAAATTTGGTTTTTTGCCTTTTCCTCCGCAAATTTTGATGTAAAAGGTGGGAAGGGTTTTATTTTTTAGTATGTTATTCCAGGAGACTTGCCCAAAAACTTTATATACTTAATTGAAGTTTGTCTGCTATTTTCCCCCCATCATTTTGATGCTGATTTGACTGGACTATCAGTGTTGCAAGCTAAAAGAATGTAAAAGATCATAAAAAATACAATGTCCCAAATTCAAAGTATGTAAAAAATGAATTTTCAGCTCTTTTACCTTTGTGCCTATAGGCTGTGGCCTCAGTGGCCTCCTAGTAAATATGTCACTGCTGCAAACACTCGAATTTCATTAAATAAATACTTTTATACATTTATACTCTTGGCTAAACTGATTCTCATTCCACCACTTACTCGTGAGACTTTGTGCATCTCTGTTATTACCTATGTACATTTCATATGGTACATACTTTACATATTTTCTCTTCTGCAATTACACACTTCTGAGATGTAACTTTGTCAACAAATTTATTATAAGCTTTTATTCTACTCACTACTGTCATTTTAAAATATATCAATACTGCTGCCAACCTTCCGCAACAAAATAATGTTTATTTCGCATGAAGCTAAAGCCAAAAAAGAATAAAAGCTAATGGCGCATATTCACAAACATCTCTTTAACCTCCCTTCACTAAAATTTCACTTTAAATAAGTTTTTTGCCCAATTTGTACTTAAAAATGTAGGAAAATTGTATTTCTTATGAGAGTTCCAATGTAAAAATAAAATGTTACCTTACTCTTAAATACAAAATTGTGCCAAAAGTCATTTTCAAGTGAAGTTTAAGTGAAGGGAGGTTAAAGTGACGTTTGTGAATATGGGCTTATATTTCAAAAATTTGCTTTTAACCTAAACTTATTTGTTATTATAAGCTTTTATTCTACTCACTACTGCGATTTTAAAATATACCAATATCGCTGCGAACCTTCTGAAACAAAATAATATTTATTTCGCATGAAGCTGAGGTCAAAAAAAAATTAAAATAAAAGCTTATCTCTTAAAAACGCGTTTTAATGTAAACTTATATAAGCTTTTATTTCTATTATACTTTTTTCGAATCTGTTAACCTCAACCTCTATAAAAATTTCAAAATAATATGGGAGTAATTGATAACTGTATTAATATTTATCAATATCTGACAAACATAACGATATATCTGTTGTAGAGTTGGCAACATTGCATCATCTTATCGGCTGTTCTCGTTTCTTTCTACATAATATATATATATATATATATATTTATGTATACGTCGCATTCCATTCTATTATTCTATTGATTCGCGATGTATTTTGTGTATTTATGATGAATATTAATTTTCATAATTCATTGCCCCATCTTAATATTTTTATTCAAACAAATTAGGATCTATTATAATAAAAATCCCTTAATTACAAAATGAAAAAAAAAAGTTATGAAATAAACAAAAAGTAGTCACAAATTGATTGAAAAAACAAAATGTTGCATAAGATAAAAAATTTGTGTGAAATTGGAAAAAAAAAAAAAATACAGTTGATAATGGTGGTATACTGTATCCTAATCTCCATTTAAATTGAAATCTTGTACACATTCCCATAAGTATTTTACTTTGAGTGAGTTTTATCTTATTTTTTTAAATCATTAGCAGTGGTGCACAGATTTCATTTTGTATTGAAGAGATCTTTATTAGAATTGGTTCTAATTTGTTCGAACACAAATATCACGGTGAACAAATTGTGAATCGCTCTAGACAAGTAAATGAGTGATTTAAATTCTAAGGTACCAAATATTATTTCTTATGGTAAATTAAAATGTTAATCACCTTGTAAATGTATACTTATAGCTATATTGCAGTCAGTTATGCAGATGATGTTTTTAACCTATTTCAAAAAAAGGAGTGGCTTATCAATTCGATCGTATTTTTTTTATGTTTGTTTCAATTTGTATAAAGCCAAACTAAATGATAAAAAAAAAAGTGCGCCGGCTTCAATAATTTCAGTCCTTAGACATATCTACATCTCGCTGGAGAAATTTTAAAAGAATTACTTTTCTTTTTCAGCGTATTTTGATTTTTGACTTATTTAAAGTCGGTTCTATTTTTTGAAAAAAATTATCAATTTATTAGGTACCAATTAAAATTCTTATAAGAAAGGGAAAATTTTGGCCAAAAGACTTGACGTCATCCATTAACACGAATTTTACGGAAATTCCCGGGCAAAATTCGATAAATATATAAATTATTTCGATTGAATCAAAATCACCCCCGCCCAAAGAAAATTGAATAATTTTTTTCTTGTTCAGCTGTAAATATGTTTTATAAAATGTAGTCGAACGAATCAAACAAGTCGACATTTTTCTCGAGTTGAAACGTTTTGGGGTACACTTTTCTACTTGAGAGCAAAGCTATACTTCAGTCCTCCTTATAATATTATTAATTATAAATTTAATTATAATATTGAACTCATCTACTCATCTTGGTAATGATATTACTTACCAATTCCAAATAGAGAAGAACTAAGGTTCCAGTTTTCACGTCGCAGCAACAGCAACAACTTTCTGAACGTTTAGATAAACTCATCTTTCAATTTATTTGAGGATTTTTTAATTATGAGAAAATTCGAGAAAAAAAGGCGAAAAAGAGTGAGAAAATATTAATAAAATTTTGTTAAACTTTTTTTTAAAAACGGAATAAACACTATAATACCTACGTAATACTTAATGTCAGTATTCTTCATTGTACGGTAGGCCTACCCAATCTACACGAACACGATTTCTTTTGAAATACGTAAGTATTTTGGACAGAATTTATTTTCTATCCGGATGAACTTTACTTTTGTAAATAGACCAAAAGGAGAGGGAATTATGTGGGATTATTATGCGTATTTAAATATTCCAGAGTAAATATTTTCCCAAAGCTGAATTGCTTATTTGGTGCATTTTATTCGCTGTCTATTGGATTTAGGAAGTTAGTAGATCGAAAATTAAGCGGATCATGATTCTATCTTTTACAGGTAGCAAAGGAGATTTTCCACAGATTTTAAGTTCCAAGTAGTTAGGTAGGTACTAAAAGATTGTCATATTTTTTGCATGCGACGTAACGTAAGATCAATGAATTCTGATGTAAATTTGTCCGCGAGACTATCGTACCTAAATTCCTAAGAATATTTATCTTATGATAAATGAACGAATAGAGAAAAGTAACATTCTTCTAACTGCATCGCATTTGACTTATACGAGTTTTAGGTCTTGCATTTCATCAGCGAAATAGGTTAGGTATACTCCAAAAAACGAAAGCATGGAGAAAAAAATAGGTAACACAGCAGGCATCTTTTGGCGAACCGACTCAAATTCATGAAGCCAGGTTTCCAGACAGAATTTCTTAAACAAGCTTAATAATTATGTTAATTCTTTAATATTTAACCTATATAGACTGCAGTTGCGTGAAAATTAATAGGAACAAGCTAATTTTTGCGAATGTTTCTACTCTTTTTTATTGGGTGAAAAAAAAAAAAACAACAAAAAAACGTGCTATATTACCTCCACTAGAATGGTCCAAGTGTGACCTAAGACGTGAATCATTTTGCGTTTCAGGTCAAAAGAAATTCAACGATTCCTGTATCCGTCTCAACTTCATATTTGTACATAATTATTATTTGTAGGTATATATGTAAATTTCTTGTTACCTAACTTTACAATTACAAGCCAATAGAGCTGAAATTTGGTATGCAAGTGAAGTCTATGCCAGAAATAAATGTTCCAAAATTCCAAATCAACTGGACCACCAGTAGTTCGTGGACGAAGTCTATTTTTGTGTCATTTTGACAGTCATTTCTTGTTTACATGACAGATGGCGCTATGTTTTTGTAAGAGGACTGAACCTTGAAACATATATGTATATCGGCTTTAAATTCTTCAATGTAGAACTTTATTGATCCTTGTTGGTATTCGGTGTGATTGTGCGATTGGTTCGAGTGCTCCTTCTCAATTCCGTTTTAAAGATTAATATTCGCGAAATTTGGGGAATGTTTTTGGAATAATTTGGTCTTTAATTGTAAAACAGTTATCGTTCCAATCCAAATATTTGTTCAACAGTATGAAAAATATTTCCTACAAGTATATATTCAAGGGGGAAAGTTTTGGCTAGGTTATAAACTTACTATTTACTGAGCACCAGCTAATGAAATTGCTTTCATGATGCGATGGATATTCTAACTCATACCTACTTTATACAATTTTGTTTTTGAGAGAAAATTATGAAGGACGTGGCTAAGTTTTTGCAAAATTTCAGTGTAACTTAGTTTTGAGGTTTTTTGTTAGCATAACCTCTGATGCTGCTTGCATATAATTTTCTGCAAATATGAGAAGTTTGCTATTTCTTTTGGTGCATCTTCAAAGGTATTGAAAAATTGTGTACTTAAAATATTTATTTCATTTTCACCTCAGAAATTCAGTTTCACCAGAAGGTGATCAACAGATTATTGCAAATTCTGTCATTTCATATGTATACATATATGGGTAAGCCAAAAGCTGGGCAAACACTGGCAATTTTAGAACCAGTTTGGATGGTTTATATAGAGGCTTATTTACACACTCACATAAACACATACGTAGCAATTACGTACATCCGTGTAAATTTTGATTTTTAATTTCTTGTATAGATAAGAAATGGAGGACTGGTTCACGTACAAAATCGTGACATTGCCATGATTGATTTGTCACGGTTTGGTACTTATACATTACTTGTATATATGTGCAAGTAATTACGATTGAACGTAATTCGTGCTTTAGTTTTACATCATAGAGATGAATATTTGCCAGCCATTTGGCGGCATTCGGGGGTCCAAGCTCTTTCACCTCATATGAGTAATGTCCCCACACTGACAACATTTTTTTTTTTTTTCAAAACAGTAAACTCCTTTAGGTTTCAGAATGAAGTCTGTGCTTTTTATTAGCTTTTATTCTACTCACTACTGCGATTTTAAAATATAACAATACTGCAACCAACTTTCTACAAAAAAAATGTTCATTTTGTATAAAGCTGATGCCAAAAAAAAAAAAAATGAAAACTTATATTTTAAAAATTCGTTTTTAACCTAAACCTTTTACGTTTCAGATCAGTATCTATTCACGTTTTTGAGAAACTGTTTTCTCAAGGCCGTATATAAAAGGGGTGGTTCTGGTGGTCGAAAGCCCCCTTCAGTGGAGAAAAAAGACACGACATCTAAAAATTGTGAATTTTCGTCGATTTTGGTTAATTTTGATGGAAAATGGAGGTCAGAAGAGACCACTGAGAATACGTGGACATATGCGTTTCTGGTGCTTTGTTATTTTTCGCAGGATTTCCTCTCGAACAGACGAGGTCGTAAAAATTAAAGTTTTGAAATTTCGAAAACATGGAAGTCTTTCACAAAAAAACAAAAAACTATAATTTGCGTGTTTCTGTAGGAATACCCAGATATTTTACGAGAAAAAGAAAAAAGAAATTAAATTAGGGAAAATAAGTTTTTATTGACTTACTATCCATATAAGATCATACATCCTGAGGAATTTAATAAAGAATTAAATTATGTAATGTTGATCACAAACAAATCTTTAAGAGCAATGTACTTACTTACTTAGACGATACCTAATTTACTTAAAATGCAAATAAATTTATCTAATCCTATTTTAGATATGAATACGATTTGCTTATTGCGTTCGAAAGTACATTTACGAGAGGAAAGTGTGACCAGTCATTTCCGGCGACGTTCAAGCCTACTGTGAATTCTACGTTTTAGTTTACATTTACAAAGGTCGAGTCCAGTCTGGCATGAGACGAATTAGATAAAGTCCAGACACTCCAGACCTAGTTTCATGTATTCAAGAAGCATGCTTATAGAATAACGTAAAAATCATAAATTGTGAACTAAATAAGGGCCTAAATATCGGCTATACTGAATTCACTGAATGACAATGAAAAGATTTTCATTCACCACTGGACAAAAATCAACTGATACTTGATTTATAGAGACTATCATAGACGCGCAGAAGTTATAAGGCCGTAGAAATTTTTGGTAATTTGAATAACTTAAACAGCATCCAATATGGCCTATTTTACTATTTTCGGAAGTTTTAGTTTATTTGCAGCCCGTTAAAACAAAAAACGTGGATTAAAGTTCTGTGCAAATTAACATTGGAGATGAGTTCAGTAGCAGGGGAGGTTTTGTAGAAATTTATTGTCTGAGAGCTAAGAAAAAATTTAAAAAAAAAATAGTTCATTGATAATGTTGTGAACAACCTCATTCGAAGTAGATAATCAAGCATTTTCTTATGAATTAGATTAACTGAAGAACAAGAATGTACTTTTGTAGATTTCAAACACAGAGGTTACAACATTTTTACCCAATTTTTTTACTATTGGACAGAAATTGTGACACAAAATGGATTCATCTGAAAAGGAGTACCTAAGGAATAGGTATATACATATACTGCATACATATAGTGTGACTGGAAAATAATGCAACCCAACAATTTATAAATTTGAAAGTTTGAGAAAAAATCTTTAATGGGAAGTAATGATTCAGACCACTAAAGACATCCTTCATGAATAAATTAAAACCAAACTTTCGCCAATTGAACTAGTTAAAAAATATTTTTGTTCAATTTAAAACATTAAATATGATGAATTTTAGCATTTAAAAAAAAATTGTCAATGTGGGGATTCGAACTGGCTAATAAACAACAAACTGAGTAGGCAATTGCCGCACTACATAAACATGACGTATTGCTGCGGCGAATGTTAGATTGCCTATCTAAATTGTTCGAGGCAATTTTTGTTTTCAGCATATTGGAAAAATTGCCTCGAATAATTTAGATAGGCAACTTAACATTCGCCGCAGCAATGCGTCATGTTTATGTAGTGTGGCAGTGGTCTTCTCTGTTTGTTTGCGTGCCAACTGGAATCCCTGCAATTAACAAATTTTTTTTTAATACTCAAATTCGTCATTTTTAATGTTTTAAATTGAACAAAAATATTTTTTATCCATTCTATTAGCAGAAGTTTGGTTTTAATTTATTCAAGAAGGATGTCTCAGATGGTCGGGGTTATTATTTCTCCCTAAAAATTTTTTCTCCAACTTTAAAATTCTATAAAATGTTTCAATCTGCCTAAAATTTTATTGATTTTACAGTGAGTTTAAATAAGTTTAGGCCAATTGCGTGTGTGAATGGCTTTTGAGAAACATTTTTTTGAAGGGATGTAAGCTAATCAAAAAGTTTTGAAATGGTTTTGATCCGACCTTAAAACCACCTCATTCCTACACCACTGTCTCTATATCATGAAATATAATTTTTTCCAGTGTCTAAAGCACTTCACTCGTCTGGACCTATAGCCGCTCAGTGGTGATTGGAGTGGACGTTCTTCTTCAATGTTCTCAAAATTTAAATTGTTGGGAAGAATCAGGATGTATTTCAAAAAAATGTGAAACACATTTTTTTACTAATTCACTGTATTCTTCAGCTTCAGTTAATATCGATGAATTTGATATACATTGCTCCTCAGCAACATCTTTCTTGAAAATAACACTTCTTGTAGCTATTTTTCATTTTCATTTTTCACAAATATTATAGGTATTTCATTAAAATGACAAATAATAAAAATAACTCCACTCACCATCTTATCTGGTAGGTAGTATTAATCCAATATTTGTAATTTCTGCCTGTTCAGACAAAAAAAAACAGTTTCATTTTACACTTCGCCTAACTTGAGTTGGACTCCTCTCGAAATTCTTAGGAAATAAGTACATACCTACATATAGACATTTCATGAAATGACTGATTTCACACTTTGCCTGTAACATATAGGTATTATATATTATGTATCTACAGTATTATGTAGGTAGTTATATATAAATATACATAATTATGAATTTCAGTAGTTGTGCCAAAATTTTTTAGAGATTATGAAATAAAAATATATCCGCCCTATTCTTGGAATCAGTTTTAATCAGTAGATTTTTTTCGAAAACCTACTTAAAAAAGGGAAATAGAAGGATATATTAGGATAACACTGACCGGAATTGCGACATACGAGGAGATAATGGTTGTGTGTTTTTTCTATTTGTATAGACAATATGGGTAATAAAGCTATAGGTATTCAAAAATAAGATATGTTATTAACTGGATTCAAATCTGTAGTTTAATTGATTTCGTTGTTCAAGCGAACTGAACACGACACAAAATCAATAAAAAAAATTTATCGATAATTTCTTCGATCGAATAGCGAGAATTATTCGCTAAAAGTACGAACAGATGATTTATTTTCATCAAAGATTTCTTACAAATTCTTAAAATTTAATAAAAAAATAGTCGTCTTTGCAGATAATTTATTTCGTAATAAGTAAACAAAAATACTTAATTAAAAAATTTATGAATAAATCACAAAAGTACAGTCTCAACAGTGTTAATAAATAAAGTTTGTAAGAATCTAAACTCACAGTCATACTTCACTATGAATAGCCAATTTAATCATTCGACCGATTTCCTTCCTTTTGTTCGCACTTTTTGCTACCCCTCTATAGCAGATAAAAACTACTATTAAAAAATAGATCTGTAGTACTGAAAACAAAGTAACAAAAATAAACATGATAAGTATTGTTATGCTGTACGTGTAGAAAGAAATATAGGTACTAGTGGTGCGTAATATCGATATTTTTTCGTAGGCATCGATATTGTTTCTATACAAAATTTCCCATTACTAAATGATTGATAAACTGAGAATTCGGCTATATTATATCCATTATTAGAAAATAAAATTTTTGAGATCCATGGAAATAAAACTTACAAACGCTGGGAGAGTGTTCTGGAATATTTTAATCTCATTTTAACCTCAAAATTATGGCGGTAAAACATAAGAAAAATATGAATAAAACCAGACATGTTTATTCTGTAATCAGATATCAAACTGTACTTACATATTTTTTTTTTTAAATACATGTAAGCTCTTTAGAAAATAATGAAGAATCATGTAGACACATCTTTCATCTTTCCATACTTAAAATCCATCAATAGATGAATATAATACAAATCTAATATATATATGAGAGATCTCTGCAACTCACTATATCAGCGAGTGCGAAACACAGACACAAACTGTGGTTATTTTAAGAATGTGAATACATATTCTTACATACAATTATCGATTTAGTAAATTGGGGCAGAAGTTGGAACTGAAACCATGAGTTTTTGAGATCTGAAAACTTACTTTTACAGAACTTGTCCAAAACTAAAACTAAAAGTACGGCACTGTTTTATCGGATGGTCTATCAATGGACCGAGGTTAATGTTGCCACAGTTTTTTATATTATTGGCTGGAAAGTTCCCATATGGGAATATTGTGGCGCATAATGAAACGAGTGTTTAATGTGATACCTAAAAGACATTCAGTTTGCAGAAAATGAGCAAAGTCGTTCTTTTTGAGAATGTCAACATATAAGTACAACAATTGTGAAATGTCACGTCAAAAATGTACAATTAATCACAGACGTTGCATATAGGTAGCTTATAACACAACTTTTTACAACTCATACTGAAAATTAACAAATCTCTCATATCATTCGGGTATTTGTTGTTGTCTTTTTGGTTTTTCATGTTCTTTGTTTTTTAAAAGAAAACATCGTCACCCTTCTAAATTTTCACCTTAAAATAGTTGTCTGCCTCGGTTTAGCCTAGATCCGGCCCTGCAGAATATAATAACAGACTCTTTGTTAAAAAAATCACACATGTTTACTTGCAGTGAACTTACCAGTCATTATTATGTCAGTGATCAAGCAAAAATGCGATAAAAACTCCAAAACTGACTCGAGAGTAAGGAATGTAAAGATTGAAGTTATTTTAACTAAATATATTAATTCGCACCATTCCTGGGATTGTTTCTTCATGGAGTACAAAACAGCTACTGGCAACAGGAATGTTACAACAACGTACATCATCCGAAGAAGGATATATGGAATCAGCCAAGTTGGTTTTTTCTGCCAAAAAAACATTCAAATTTAATAAGCTCGTGGTATGCGACACATGCACCGACAAGGATGGACCTTCGACTGTATATTGTACTGGATCAGTAAAGCTCCATAAGAGAAGACCAGCGTACTTTTTAGTGTCAACAGGGCCGTACCTAGCTTTTTTGCCGCCCTGTGCGAACAAACTTTTTGACGCCCTCCCATTACCTAAATCAGAATGATATTCTTTGTCGTTGTCCAGACAATGTATCAAACAACGACATTGTATTATATTAAGTTTTTTTTAGTGTATTTTCCAAAGAAAAATACAACTATTGCATTCAATGCAATGACGGGACTTGGGGGTGGGACTTGTGGAAAAGCGCCGATCCTGAGTCGTAGATCACGAATATATAGGTCACTCAAATTCTTTTGTACGTAATATATAAATATGTGTATATTTCCACTTTTTGCTCACTTTGGAACTTTTTGGAAGTCTGTGAACCCTCCGCTGTTCGACCTATGACAATGAAACTTAGGGTAGTGTTAGAAGCATTCTTGGGCTATACATTCGTGTCAAAATTTTTGAAATTAATTTATTAGTTTTTGAGGAAGGGGTTCTTAAAGTGTTGCAAACCCAGCATGTTGTCATCACGATAACTCCCGTAAATTTGTATATTTTGGCTTGAAATCGTTATGGTAGTTTCAAACTATTTGGGACTGATTTGATATTGAATTTGAGCGAAATCGGTCGATTGGTTTTTGAATGGCAGCCATTACAAATTTGACACCTTTTTTTACTGATTTTGGCATTTTTTGGGAGTCTGTGGAGCCTCCAATTTTTGACTTATGGCAATTAAACTTAAGATAGAGTTAGACGCTTTCACCGGCAACACATTCATGTTAAAATTGTTGAAATTCATTCAGTAGTTTCCGAGGAAGGGGTTCTCAAGGTTTTTCAAACCTACCACGTTGTCATCACGATAATTCCCGTAAATTAAAAGATTTTGGGTCGAAATTTTTATGGTAGTTGGAGATTATTAGGGACTGGTTTGGTTTTGAATTTGAGTAAAATCGGCCAACTGGCTTTTGAATGGCAGCCATTACAAAATTTGACACTTTTGGAAAATACACACTTACTGCGGTTGATGTGCGGCAGAGATATTTTTTTTATTTTTTTTTTTGGTTAGTATGGCGTCCTTGCACTCTGCTGCCCTGTGCGAATGCTCAGATCGCACGTACCTAGTTACAGCCCTGAGTGTCAAGACATGCCGGCGAAAAAGTAGACAACCGTAGCGTACCTTCTACGTATTTTTGACGTTTTGCTCGAGTTCACCAATTTATAATACATCTGATAAAGACATCTTTTAAAATCACAAGGATAGCTTAGGTACATAAACACAAAGCATAGTCCATCAAAAAGTACGCTCTGGTTGCCTATTTACCACCAGCATGTCTAACCAGAAATCATATTTCTTTACTGGCCCACAGTACTGTATAGTCAAAGGGTCGGACCAATGGAAATTTGAATTTTCAAAATCCATTAATAATTATAAGATTTAAATTCAAAATTTTGATTTTAATATTTTGTGGAGAGGCTAAGGATGATTAACGAATTTTATAGTTTCAGATAAATTTTTTCTTCTTTCCACAAACACTAATACCAGGTCTGTAGCTTAAATAGAGGCTGAAGAATCACTGAGTGAAATGTGAGGGGTTTCTAAGTTACAAAAAATGGCGTTTTTAATCGGTCTCTTATTTTCAAACAACTAAGTGTAATTAAAAAATCATAAGATGGAAACTAAACTTTCGTATATTTTATCCTCTTTTTTTACCCATACCAACACTAGCTGTTTTGCTTAAGTAGTGACTGAGGAATCGTTGAGTGAAAGTAGAGATTTTTTCAAAATTGAAACGGGAATGTGACAAATTGTTTTTTGTTTTTTTTCATAAATTCACAATGTGATTTATTAAAAACAAAGTACGTAAATATCAAAATGTTGACATTAAAGCATAATTTACTCGGCACTTATTTACCACCTGCTGGTGAGGAGAAGTATGATGGTAGCCAGTAAACCTACCCATGTAAATAAGAACTAATGGGCTTATTTATTCACTCGCTGGTGAGCTGGTGAAGTCGAAAATTTTTGACTTTTGAGCTGGTACACCAGTCGCTGGCAGCCGTTGGTGTACCAGTTTGTGTTCCAGCTCCATGTAAATTAGGATGCTTGTGAAATTTATGATAACAACTTCTCAATTTTACAACTTTTTTATCATCGTGTAAACATAAAAATCTAAATGGTTGAATCGGCGTTAGTGAACCAGCACACCAGTAGCTGATAAATAAGCGTCGTGTAAACTATGCTGTTAAGGAAGGCATGCATGGCCAAGACAGCACTATGGAAATTCAAGGAAGTCGTAATTGCCCTTGTGCAAAATCTACTTTTCACATTATTCGTATTGTGTTGAACTTTCCATTCGGTGAAGACTCTCAACGATATCCAAGTATTTTTTAGGTAAGTTTAAAAAAAATGGTTTTTGAAAAATCTGCAATAGTATTAACACATTTTGGAGATGTTGGTACCATTTATTTAAAAGTAATACTGTTCAGTGTGTCACTCCGACATCCATAAGGGGAGAATTTTCTGTATTTTCACAAAGTTTCTTTATGCAACAACCACCCAAGAAGAACGCTTTTTTGAGCGCCTATTACCGAATGAAAAGTACAAAAATTTAATATAACGTAAAAAAATATGATTTAGCGCATGCGCTCTGGCAAGTTGACTTAAACTTGCATGACTAGGTTACTTCCTCGCCCGGCTCAATCATTTTCTGGCAGACTCAATTTTTTGGTAAATACTTTTTTTTTTTGTTTATAAAAAAAGCACAAAACCGATAATATTATTAATTTATACTCTCATTCTATTGAAATTGATTTTTTTTTTTTTTTTTTTTTGTACATATCACCCTTTTCTGGAAGGTTGATAGCGACAATATAAAAAAAATGAAGCTTTCATTGAATTATAGAAAAATTAATTATTTTGTTTATCTTAATTTATTTATTTTTTTTTTTTTGGAGGTGAGGGAGGTGATGAAAAAATGGTGTAGGACACGTGTGTGCGAAGTAGGTAGGTGATTGCTACTCGTATGATTTGTAAAATTGGCTTACTTTTTGAAATATGGTCTGTAATTTGTTTGTTAATTTTATTGTTTTTTTATTTTTTTTTAGGGGGCATAAGAGAAAGACGGGACGTCATACGAGCTGATAGACCAGAGGCGAAAGGAAAGTGCAAAGATTCACACTATTCAACAAAGGCTGCATCCAAAACTCTTTTATTTACACTAATGTTTTCAGCTTTTCGTAGCTGTGAAGTGTGAACGTCTCTGTGACAACAAGTCTGTTTTATTTGGAATAGATAAGAGGACAAGTTAAAATACGATGACCAGAAACTCAACAGGAATAAAATCGGATTGATAATGGCTAAAGAAAGAAAATAATGTAAGTCTGCTGTTCCGGACTTGTGGGACATACAATTAAGTATGGGTGGAAGCAACGTTATATTTATTTTTCATTATACATTGGAGATGCCTGCTACAGGCGGCAAATTCTGAGTGGTGGAAAATTTTGGGACGAAGCCAAAAAATTAAAAGAAAAAATAAAAATAAAAATAAAACATAAAATTAATTAGGGCTCGGGACAATTGAAATATTGGTATCAAAAATAAAATCAAGGGATCTGACTTCTGAAAAAATATGAAATTTTATCGCATTTTTTTTTATTGCTTCATTACCTGTGAAGGGGCTGCAAAATTTTGGACCTACTTTACCCGGATAAATTGTAAACCATGAATTGACTGGAAGAATCCGATGAATCGGTTTAACTTTGCAGTTAGCGGCACTTTTGAAGAGATTTTTTATACCTGAAACTTTAGGTCCCAGAACTTTTGGTTAAAGTGAGGGTGAGGTGAGAAAATAAACTAACATAGATGAAATCAAAATGCTAAAGAAGGCTCTACGTGGTCTTTGATTGACAGAGCAAAGCAGTCATCTCGAACAAAGCTTGTCTTAGGTTTGTCTTCAACACACCAAATTTCCCTCCTAACAGATGCCAGGAACTCCATCTGATCGTATTGATGACTGATACTTCACCTCGCAGGTGTTTTCAAAAGATCGCCTTGAAGTGCGATATGGAAACTGACAAAATTAGAAATGACTTGTGTGTCGTCACTACTGATCCTTCGTGATGAAAATCCTAGTTTGTCTTAAAGGTAGATCAAGCTGAAGTATCTCTACATACGCAGATGGTACACTTATTAAATTGCCTACACAAGGACTTTAACGTACAACTTGAGACTTGGACCTGCTACTATCCGCCTACACAAGAAGGACTACATTGTAAAGACGAACCTAGTACCGGGTATCGCCAGAACAAGAGTGAATTAAAATAAGAATTCGTCTTCACAAGTATTTCAAGTGTTCCACCTACCTTCGATATTCCAAGTAATGCTGCGATGACAATAACGAATATTATTATGTTGACAATAAGTAATACCGAAACAGTTTCTTCGACAGAAATTTTTGGTATAAAATCGTAGAGATCGGGAATACGTTTGTCGCAAGTCTCTGAAAGTAAATTGAAATCAACTCCGATAATTAATTTAAATACTTTATTAGACTCAACAATTTTATGTTTGTAAATACAGAAGTTTCCCTTCGCTACGGAGTGGTATAATGACACAAGAAGTGCATGGCAGAGAACTAGAGCCATCTCACCATGTTTATTTTTAATTCATTCAACTTCTTTATTCAGATACTAAGGTTATACAATTGGTGGGGCATGTGGAGTGTTTTATAGCGAGTTCTAATTCGCCCTTGAAAAACATTGTTTTTCACATTCCTTCGCATCTTCTCGTGTAGGAATCTTCTTACTTATTCACTAAACCTTGGGTTTACGGCAGTAGTTTGCCACACTTTAAGATAAATTTTAATTTTGGAGCTCAACTGTAAAATCTGTTTAAAGTTACAGCATTGTTTTGTGGCTCCTTGGAACCAGAAATCTATCTACTATTAATTTTAATTTTAAGTATAGTATTGAATTCAGTTTTATTATTTTCTTAACTGATAACAATGAAACTAAAAAACATCAAAATCCTTAGTTTGTGACATTACCTAATGGTTTAGACAGCAACAGTTACTGCATTAGTTTGCAACACTCCAGTTAAAATAACCCAGATCAAGTTTACCAAATAATTATTTAATAGCTCCTTCGAATGAGAAATTTATCTATCATTATCCTTTTTAAGTAGTGTATTGAATTAAATTTCATTAATTTCATAATTTTTGATACTGAAACTATATAGCATCAAAATCTTTAGTTTGTGACACTACTTGTTTAATTTGTTACACTTATTGTTTAGATAATAATAGTTATTGCACTATTTTGAAACACTTTTGTTAAAAAAACATACATCAACTTCACTTCACAATATAACAAGCTTTAATGGAGAATACTGAAGTTTTATTTTATCTAAAATGTAACCGACATTACAGTTCATATCTAGCTGCAATACATAAGCCAAAAAATGGCTAAAAACTCAAGTGTTACAATCTAACATCTACTGTGTTGCAAACTAATGAAATGACAAATTTGAGGCATTAGTTATGTTCAAGTCAAGTCAAAATAATAAATGGAAATTTATTATTTCATGAAAAATACATGTTTTTATTCATCCTTCAGGGTTGCTTTTTTTATAACAATAATGCTTCAGTCATTAAAATCAATTGCTGGACCATAATTTATCACTTTTTGGGAAATCATCAACTGAGGTAGGCAGTTAGAAATAGTGATAATTTCTGACTCCTCAAAAAAAAGAATATTTAATAATTTTTTATACCTACATGATGAATATTTTAAATGTGTATGTAATGTTTTCAAAATACAAAATTAGAGGGCGTCTTGAAAAATACTGAATAACTCACATTACTGCGGCGGTACCCTTAATTTTTATTATAAGTTTTTATTCTACTCACTAATGCGATTTTAAAATATACCAATACTGCAGCTAACCTTCCGCAACGAAATAATATTTATTTTGCACGAAGCCAAAAATAAATAAATAAAAGCTTATCTTTTAAAAATTCGTTTTTAACGTAAACTCATTACATATGTAAATGAAAAGTGTCGCAAACATATGCAGTATCGCAAACTATTGTTTTTACCCTTCAAGGCACCAAAAATTCATCGTAGTTACAGCATACGTTTGGTGGCTTAAATACACAAGCCTATAGCAACTCAACATGATTTGTGGTAATTCACCACTAACCCTCTTAAAACATAATATACCTATTTAGAACACAAACAAATTTTGATTCAGTTGCATTAATTCAGGTTATTTAGGACAGGGCTAGCGAATTAAAAAAATAGGTATACTATCGTTCCTTTCAGATAAATTAATTTATTATGATGGTAAGTTACTGGTTATAGAAATACTTACTGGATTGAAGCCTCTTATTTGAGATTATTTCACATTTTATGGGGTGCGTTTCATTTGTAATGAGTACTAAGTCATAAATTTCATTCTTAAACTCATTTAAGATTGAAAAATTTAAAAACTGTGAAATGTTTAGATCCTTTATATTGTACAAGGATTCCAGTACACCTTTATTGCTGTTTTCAAGAACAATAGAGTATTGGTTCGTTGCGACGAGAAGAAGAAACTGGAGAAAAAAAGAAAAAAGTTGATAATATACTTTGGTACCTATAGGTGCCTACTTAAAAATAATAATAATAATAATAGGAATTAACAAGCTCACTTCTTACCAGTGAAAACAGGGTGCTTATTGTTACGATCAGTCTAAAAATCAATAGTTGGATACTAGGTGTGGGTGAATGGATAATATTTACAAATTTGTAAGTAAAAAAAAGCTGTGGGTAAGGTGATCTTCTTTGGGCTGGGCGGGCAAGTCCTCATCCCATTTCTTGTAATTTTTCCAAATATCCACCCACATACACCTAATTATAGACGAGATCGGAGAAAAATTTAATAACAGACCTTTTTTTACTTTCTTTGACACTCCCTCAAGGCTCGTATGTTGTATCCTAAAATTCGTCTTCTCCACTCAGAAAGGCTGTATCCACCAATGATAAAATTTTGAAAGTGCATAATTATGGAGACTCAATGTGAGTTGAATGACATTAGATGTTGTGGAAGGTTGGGTGGAGCCAGAAACGCCTCTTATACCTGTACATACTGGCTTAAACTAACTATATGGGTTCTATTTCCACTGTATAAGGTGCCATCTATTGGCAACTCAATTTAGAAAGGAGAGATGAGTTCTACCATACACCACTAGGGTGCGTGCATGTCCAGCACAGGTCAAGGGTCACCAGATGTAGGTTTTGTTGACTTACATATTTGCCAGCTAAAAGTGTGAACTTAACTGCACGGCCAACTCACCTCTGACTATAACTGTTGAATGTATTTTATATAGAGCAAGGTATGACGGTTCCCACACCTACCAATAGCTCAAAAATTTGGTATTTTAGAGACTTTAAACTGCCAAAAATAAATATGATTGGACGTATCGGATGTACCATAAAGCTGATACATACTAAAATCAATAGGTCTCATTTTTGTTCAGAGATGAATATTTGTTTCATATTTTGTTACTATTTCTCAAAAATTACCCATTTTAGAGACATTAAATTTCAAAAAAATAACATAATTGGATGAGTCGGATGTACTGTGAAGTTGATCCATACCAAAATTAATTAAATAGGTCTCATTCCTGCTCCAATATGAATATTTGCTTCAAATTTAGTCACTATTTCTTCAGGTTTACTCATTTTAAAGAAATTAAATTTCCAAAAATGCAACATAATTAGACTTGCCAGATGATCCGACTCATTCGTATTCGAACAAATACCAGTCCTTCTTGTCCAATACAAACATCTGTACTTAATTTTGGGCCTATTGGACAAAAATTGCGACCTCAGTTCCTTTTGATAGAAAATTATTTGACTATGTAGTAATGGACAGACAATGAGGGGCTGTCTGGTGGACTTAATGAAGTCATAATTATGGACTTGGAAATTTTTGTGACAATGGGTTTGCAAGGGGTAGGGTAATGCTAAAAACATTTCCTTGATTTAATGTTTCCCGTGGAGTGGAGAAATTATATTTTTTTGATGTTTTGTTTTGTTCCATCCTAAAATTTTGTCTTTTCCTTTTTGCATACGTTTAAGCCATTTTGGTCCTTGTTCTGAATTTTTCTCTGATGCAGGGTGCGGCTTAAGCCACAATTCCACGCTTGACTTCCACCACTGATCCTAATTTACGCGCATATGACATACTTAGATGGTGTAAATTACCATAAAAAGATTCTACTTACTAGATCTAAACAAAGAAGAATTTGCGTTCCTACTTTGAAACTAAAACAGCAGCAACATCTTTTTGATATCTTCAATAAACAACACATGGTTTACCTCTTGGAATCTAAAACCAAATCTAAATTCAGGAAAAGAAAGAGGTGAAAAAATATTACTTGGATTTCAAACTGATAGGTAAAAATAATATAATACACATTATTATAACATCATAATCCATTGCTACAGCTATTCAGTGTTCTACTTGAATTGAAAAAATATCCTGAACACGTTCACGCCCTATGGAGGGCTGTGACTTTAATCAACGGATTAAAAAGTTGAATGAAGTTTTATAACGAATCAAAATTTCAATTTTTTACTAACTACATGACAATATCAATAATGTGCCGAGTTCAGAACATTTGTAATACATAAGTATATTCTATGGAGTTTATGACTAACTATTTTTTGGTCATAATTATCCATCAGGTCTACAACTAATCAATTGACTTTAATGATATTAATGCATTTGACTAAATTTTTTTTATTACTTCAATGTAAGGTGGCAGTTGAGTGAGTTGTGTAGGACTGCTGGCTTGTGGATTTGAAAACAAGTGTCCTACATATTTTCCAGCCAAAAGTGGTGAACTTGACCACACAGCCATTCCACAGTCGGTTATTATAAGTGAATATATTTTATACAGGGTGACTGGAAAATAATACAACTTAATAATTTCAAAATTTCAAAGTTTGAGAAAAAATCTTTAGGGGTAAGTAATGACTCGGACCACCAAAGATATCCTTCATGAATAAACTAAAACCAAACTTTCGCCAACTGAACCAGTAAAAAATATTTTTATTAAATTTAAAACACAAAAATGGATGAATTTTAGCATTTAACAAAAAACTGTCAATAGTGGGAATTTCAACTGACTAATAAACAACTAACTGAGAAGACAACTGCTGCATTACATAAACATAACACATTGCTACTCATTAGGTAGTTCTCATGATAAAAAAATAATTTTTGGTTAAAAACAAGTTTTTAAAAGATAAGTGTTTATCTTTCACTTCACGTGAAATAAACATTATTTCAATGCCGAAGGGTTGGCAGAATGCAGAAGTATTGAAGTTATTTTTTTGGCTTTAGTTTGTGCAAAATAAAAATTGTTTTATTGTGGAAGGTTGGCTGCAATATTGGTATATTTTAAAATCGTAGTAGTGAGTTGAATAAAAGCTTATAATAATACGTTAATGCAACAAAGTTGGTATAGAGGCATACTCAACTGGAAAAGCAGGTTTACCATAAACAAGAGAAATATATTTAAAAACTAATTTAAATTATGGTCATCTCCAGACATTTGCAATTTTATCCAGAGAGTTACATGAAGGATAGCATTAAGTGTAGTGGGTAGAGTCTTATATATAATGTGTTTAACGTCCAGGAGACAATAAAATGTTGTTGGAGTCACACACCTGTACCTCGTACGTGTTCCTCACAACTGGCATTGCCTCAACACCAGTATGTCCACTACCAGAGGTAGCGGGAGAACACCGGCGCATCGCCTGTGCACCAGGGCCTTGTGGGCGGAGCCATAATATTAAGTATCCACCCTCAAGAAACTGAATATTAAAATTCTCAAAAAGGATGATGCTTCCAAATAATTAATATTAAAGGGAGTCAATGAGCTCACTGAAACCAAAGAAAAAATGGTGGATAAGCCTGGCAAAAGATGTCAGTTCTCATCTGGCAAAATCCACACATTTTCAGAAAGAAATGGATGCAAGTGCTGCTTCATACAGAGAGCTCCAGTTAAAGCTCTGAGATTAGGCCAATCATAAAACAATTACTTAATTAAATTTATTCAATTAAAATTAAGGTTAATATTATTTTTGCATTTATGTATTGTATTTGTATTTTATTCAATAACTACCACTTTTTCATAAATTCCAGAACATATTCCTTCTAATGTCATTTCTGAATGGATTCAAAATTTACCAGTAAATTCAGGAACATATCTCTAGAAAATGTAAAGTGATGACTGTAATTTGAAAAAAAAAAAGTTATTGAAAAAAATGTACACTTATTACACAACTATAATTGATAATGAAAAAAATTTAAGATTTACGTATCTATCATTTTTGCATTCCACCTTAAGACATTTAAAGGAATCGAGAAAACTAAGGAACCAATCTGGTGCGAAAAAGAAATTGAGGTATGACAAAAAGAATTAAAGAGTGAAAAATTGAGGAATTGGAAAACCAGGTGGCTAGTGCAAGTTCTGAAACTGGCCACTTTCATCCTACCATACATTTTTGTAACTCTGCCCACAGGGTCCTGTGCACAGCCTGTGTGCTGGACTCCCCACTGCGCATCTAATAGGGCAATATGGGGATACCGGTGTTGAGGCAAGGCAGTTGTGAGTTACAAGGCATGCGAAAACAGGAGTATGACTCCAACCAATTCTACATGGTCCTCTATACCTTAAACCACTAATTATAAGCTTCTATCCACTACATATATGCTTTAAAAATGCTTTTTTTGAACTTATGAAAATACACAAATTTTTGTGTAGTTAATTCTGAAAAGCAAGTTCACAAGTTCTAAAATTGCCAAAATTCCAGGTAAATAAGAAATTTTGGAAAAGCTTGCTTTTTTTTTAAATACCGGCCAAAACATCTGATACGATATGAAAAAAATATTTTTCTGTTCCCAGCCAAAATTGCATCATCATAAACTTAATTTTTTAAAAATAAATGTTGATAAAAAACAAGAGGAACATAGATGGTAAATTTTAGCAGTTTTTCAAAGAAAAAGCAAATTATTTTTTAATAAAACTGTTGCAAGGAATTTGTAATGAATAAATAAAAAACAAAATAAAATAAACACATTTATAAGGGGGGGGAATTTTTTGAAAAATTTTATTCAAAATTTATTCATTCGTACCTGCTTACTTTGAAAAAATTTAAAAATAATTTTTACAAGATAATGGGTAATAAAATTCAATTTTAAAATTACTTATCAATAGGTAGGTACCTACAAAAACAAAAACACCAAAAATTAATAAAATATTTTTTTTGATTTTTTTTTTTTCAAAAATAATATTTTTTAAAGCAGATTACAATTCTATAGTATGATCTGTAACGCCAGAAACAGGTGTTGGTTCACAATTTGTTTCCTATTTTTGACGTTGACACTTTACGAAATATTTATTTGAGGAAAACCACAAATAAATATTTATAATAAAATAAAATAGACTTCATAAATTAATCTTGAATGTACTAGGTATCCACTTCACTATAGTGGACCTTAACTTTGTTGAGAGATTAAGACTTCAATTAATTTTCAACGAAAATCTTTTTATAAAATATAATAATGTTTCATTTACAACACAAGAAAAATAGAATTGAGCAAATGAATTGACTACAATTAAACAATTTAAATACAATGAATTAAAGTGAATAAAATTGAAGAAGTGAACATCTTGTTCTTCAGAGTTAGAGTTTTTATAATTTAATTTCTACATGATAAAAAAGAAGAAATGGTAAGAACAGGTGGGATTAGTTTATTACGATTGGTTGTTACCAAAAAGAAGGAGAATTGACGTTTTCCAGAATTAGACAGATATTTCAACTAAGTTACACGTGTGTGACATTAGCTGAGGTCAGCCATAATTGTTTTTTTGTAACAGAGACAATTTTCATCGAATTCAGACGATGCGATTTCCTGTTAGGTTTGTACAAGAAAAAGAAGAATAAAAAAAGTGTGAGAAAATATATGATCTAGATTTTTCAGTTCGGTCAAAACATCATTATACAAGATATACCGTATTCAAGATTTTTTTTTTCACTCAGTAGATATATCGTATTATATATTATAGAGTTACAGCGAATGTTGGGAAATACCAAGGTTAATTAGTATTCCTTTAGGATTAGCGGGTGGTTAGGTGAGGAGAATTATTTAAAAAAAAAAGAAAAGAAATACAGGCTATCTTATGCCGATAGGTATTGTGGTAAGTTAAATAAAGTGGATTAATTTTCTTTTGAAAAAGGATCTTTACCATTTGAAGAGTTTTATTGTAACGAACTTAATAAAATGTGGGTTTGGAATACGTAATTTTGAATTTTAGAAAGATAATTATAATTTTTAATTTTGGGAAAAAACTTGAAATTTTATATTTTCATAATAATTTTGGGACGAAGTTCTTAAGGAAAAAAATTGTAAATTTTTGGTAGGTAGATATACTATAAATGATTTTGGAATTAAATTTTTTTTATAACAAAGTTTTTAGAAATCGGATTTTGGAAAAAATGTAGGTACCTACTTCAATGCATATATAATATTAGAACTTCCAGTATTTCGTGGTTTTCTATTATTTCTAAAAATGAAGAAAAAAATACAAAAAATACAAAAAATACAAAAAATACAAAAATACAAAAAATACAAAAAATACAAAAAATTTGTTGCGAAACTGATAATTAATAAGCATAATGGGACATAATATTAAATAAATTTAAATGCGAGAAAATTGCTTTAAATATAATATATTACCTGAGAATAAATGACGGTCGATTAATACATTGTAATTAACAGCATATCATCACAGAAAACACCCCGGTTTAAGGAGTACAGAAAGTTAATGTTGAGTTGGAAAGGCACAGAAGAACGAATCTTAATCATTATTGTGATTGTTATTAAAATAGGAACTATATAGTTGATGTAGGAACTAAATCGGTTCCTGGAGAGGGGCATGTCATGTTGTGTTCCAATAACCTGATGAATAACAGTAATGTACGTGACGTAGTTTTTTTCTCAATTACTCATTCATTCATTCACTCACTCACTCACTCACTCACTCTCTTTCTCTCATTCTCTCTTTTTTTCCCACAGGATCGCGAGAAAATATATATATCGCACCGCTGACCTTTACTGTAACAGTCTCAGTTGTCATAAACCCGGAAATGATTAAAACCATATGGGTATCTACACAAGCTCACATTGTAGTTGTCCGCGTAAATTCCGATAGTGGCGGCGTTGAATTTTTTATAACGCGTGAAATTTTAGAAAAAGAGAAGCTGATATGACTTTTGAATCAAATCGGATGGGGAATTCTTTGCTATGCGATACAAATAAATACATATTTTCGCCACCATAGCGAATCGCCGGAATATTTTAAACCTTCGTTTTGACAGTACCGGTACTCATATTAAAGTAAATTAAATACGAAAAAATAACTTCTAGGTGGTATGGTGTTGTTTGCAGGGCTTCGCTTGATTGTCTCACCTAAAGAGGAATTACTCAAAAAGATAAAGCTTATGTGAAAATTTAGCCATTGTGTAAACCAGCTCATCTACCCCCCCCTGCTGACAAGATAAAATTTCTAAAACTTAATAAATTAAGCTAATCTAATCCTTACCTACTTTGCCGATATACCGATTAAAGAAACCGTAGATAACTCAGTTAGCCAATTAAACTTACTCATTGGAAACAACAGAATACGATTGGCAGCTGAAAACAAAATCTCGCCCAATGTAAGAGCAAAATTAAAGAGAAGTGAATAATAATTTTGTGGAATGTATTTTATTTGATTGTTTTTTGTTTAGGGGGGCGGGAGGAGGAGGAGGAATAATTAAAATTTGGGTCGGTGAGGAGTGGATCAAAATCGACTAATTTTTCTACCAGAAAGGCCACAGATTTCTCATTGGTTTAAAACCTTCATTGGAACGACGAAAATATGTTCGAAAGATTTCTGTTTGATCTGTCGAATGGATCTGAAATTACGGCGTTACCAACATTCATAGGCGTACATTATACATACATCCACACGTAGGTATTAATTTACAAATTTTCCTATTATATGTATATGTTATAAGCAAATTGGAGGTGACACGATATCGAAAACACTATCGATACTATCGATATCGAAAAGTCGAAAACTATCGTTTTTTCATGGGGTACCAAATGATTTAAGCTTTTTTCGCGGGTGTTTTTATTAATTATTTTTTGTGTGTGTGTTTTATAGGCGTAACGATGGTGGTGTAGGTTGAAGCTATTGACCCATTGAAAAAATTGGGGAAAAGGGGCAAAAAGAGGCAAAAAGAGGCAAAAAGAGGCAAAAAGAGGCAAAAAGAGGCAAAATGTGGAAACTAAAGAAAAATAAAGGGTGCGCGACAACCCAATAAATTATTTTCTCATTAATATACGAATGATGATATTATTGTTAAGTAGGTTTTATATGAAAATTCCCGGTTTTTCTGGGATCAAATTTCAAAAGAAGGTTTTAAGAGAAAGTGCAAGAAAAACAAAATGAAAACAAATATTATCAATTACCACGCAACGAATTTCCAATTCATCGTATGCAAAACAGCCAAAGCCTTCTTTGTATTTTTACTACACCTCCTTTTCAATTTAATACAGGGCAGAAAGTGCATGTGCCCTAGTTCCTTTGGAAAATTTGTCATTTTCAAAACTTCAGTGACACTTTAGCTGGAGCTGGCAATCGAGAAAACTAAAATTGTTAGGCTAATTGAAAGTTTTTTTTTTTTTGTTTTCTCAGTTGCCTTTTTTGCCAAAATGACATAGGGGAAGGTGCACACGCTTATTTCTCAAAAACTATGAACTGTAGGTGGCAACAGTATCACATTTTTACCTCCTTAGTATACCGACACTGAATCTGTATTAAAAGGTTTATTCTGTCATTTTGTTTCTGTGCTGTGACATTTATGTGAAAAAAACAGAACATTTTCACTGTTTCTCCACATATTTTTTTTTATAGCAAAAGTAATTTTGATTTGATTTCCAAGTAAGTTGTATTTTTTCATACTAGTACCATGACTATTTATAATGAACCAACAATCATTTTTTTACAACAGGTTTGTGTACCAGATTTTTCACTTTTTTCATTTTGAGGTACATTGAGACAAATTTCACTGATAACAGTAACAAAATTACAATTTGATCATTTTTGTTAAGAAATTGGATTCCAATTGTGATGGGTGTAACGTATATTTTCATCTATTTTAAGAAATGACGAACATATTCGTCCACACATTTTCGAATACCAAAAACATAGATATTTATCAACAATAATCATCCTATAACTCTTTATAAACAACCACTAAATTACCCGTATTTGATTTTATGAATATAGATATACTTTCTGTATATTCATGACCTAATTGTGCCTGTCCCTCGAGTACTCGACGAGTCAGCACAACCCTATAATAACAACACCCTACCTCACTTTACCTATCCGACACGTTCGTTCTCATACCCTGAACGAGTATATAATCCCTCGAGTCAGTGGAATAAGACACAGTTCCTCGACAGCTATTTCTAAGTACCTGGAACCTCTCTAGTAGAAGTCTCTAGTGAACAGATAGTCTTGCTTGTTGAATTGTGATGTATATGTATAAATATTAACGTATATTTATGTACTGTGATGTTCAAATTATTATTTTATTAAATGTGTAAACTCACTCATGTGTTTTAAATATTATTGAGTCTCTAACTAATGTTAAGGTCCACGATAGTCTGTGGATGATAAACTTGAATTTATTTTAGAAGTATTACTGCTTTAAAAGTACGTGATATTTTGTGTATGGTGTAATACCGAAAGTGGTTCTAATTAGGTACATTACCACCTCTTTTGGCCGTTACAATGGGTATGATCTTATATGATGATAGTAGTCCAAAATAATACTCAGTGCAAATTTTTTTATCGCTGCTTGATATACAACTTTGTAATGCTGGTCTAAAAATGTCTCAATGTGCCCTACTCAAATAATTCCACCACAATAATTTAAAAATAAAGATGTTCGGTAAATATGATTGTAAATTTTCAAAATACAGATTTTTTTTCATTCAGTATGATAATTTCTTCTATTTTTGTTTTTATCACATTTATTTTAATTGTCTCAAAGTGCCCCAATTTTTTTTCTATATTGTGACAAGTTGCCTTATCAAATTTTTAATGGGGCAACTTGTCACAAATTTTTCAAATTGGAATTGCTCTGTTCGTACGATTCTTGGAAAAATATCTCATAAGTCTTTTGAAAGCTTACCCAAGTACCTACTAATTGCCTCATAGTTTAACTCGATAGGTGTAACAGGGAAGCTGCTATGGGCTTTCAAAAAAAAACCGTCTCAACCTGCCCCACCTTCCCCTACACAGATTAGAAAAAGACGGATTTCCCAAAGGGACGCAACGATATAATTATGCACCTTCTGCACTTTTCTCTGAACTAAGTTTGTACTAAATTCAAAAGAACGCCAATCCTACTAGTGCAAAAATTTTAGTACTTTTTTGGCCTGGAGAACAGACCTATATCCATTGTTGAAAGGGAAAATCTTCGAAGTCCACTCAAATAAAACTTACAAACTGACGCAAAATATTGAAATTCCAGAGGAAAATATCGATATTGGAAACATCGATATTTCAGGGAAAATATAAATAGAGAAAGAGGAAGCCAGAGTTTATATGTGTGGAGAAAATAAACAAATGATTTTATTCGATGAGTCATCAAACAGTAACGTATTATTCATCAGCGTATGTTTTATAGTAAAGATTGGAAGATAGTCAAACGAGATGACGAATTGTGTAGAGGGGCGAAGGTGTACGAGTGTGACGAGTGAGTATACAGAGTATGAGTAAATGTAATGTTGGTCTAGTGGTGAAACGAGGTAAAAAAACGAGATAAGAAACCGCGTGTATACTTATTGTGCAATGAGATTAGATATTCGCAGGCGTAGGTGAGAAGGATTGGTAGTCTCAGCAATGTCGAATTGTAACGATATTTTTCGCACCGCTAATACAGGGTTATTCTTTTCATCATACGTCGTAGGAAATTGACTCTGTGGTGTACGAAAAAATTAATATTTGAGGTAAATTTAATACGATTCGTTGTTTACGTTGCATCAAAATTCAAAGGTAAAATCCACGAATAAAATAACAAAATACACAATTAAAAAATTAAGATACCTATATAATGTAATTAATAACTAAAATGAACAATTCCAAATAAATTGTTCGAAATTACTACCTGTATGGTCACAAATGTCCTTTCCTGTGTGTGATTTACCAAATAATGGAACATATTTCACCGTGTATACAGTGACTCGGCAATGCTTACTAATTACATTATCACGATTCCTTATTTGTGTATTTTATTATTTTATTCGTGTATTTTACTTTTGAATTTTGGTGCTACCTAAATGAATAATTGTCTTACATTTACCCACAACAACGTTAATTTTCTATGGTGCGTGATAACACGAATAACCCCTGTATATATGCAGGTATAGCGTAATTATATATTGCCCAAAATTTGTGTTTATGGTTTTGAAAAAACTACCATCAGAATAGGGCTGAAACTTTCAATTAAGGTAGTCATTGTAATATTTGACCAGATTTGATGTGAGTTTGTTGTCCATTTGTTCGGTAATTTTCGAGAAAATAATTTTTTACAAATTTTGAGAAAACTACGAAAAGGATTGAGCCTAATTTTATAGGATACATTGTTTTTATGTATGGGCAAGTCGCACGAAAGTTTGTTGCCTATTTGTTGAATAGTTTTGAGATATCGGGAAAAAAAACAATTGATTAAAAAATGGTTTTTTTTTCAGGATTTTGAAGAAATTACAAACCGGATAAGTAGGGCCGACATTTTCACGAAATGTAATTCTTGTGTAGGAAAGGGTCTGATAGGAGTTTAGTGCCTATTTGTTCAGTGGTGTCCGAGAAAACTTGGAGTAAAAATTCCTGAAAAAAATGTTTTTCTACGATTTTACGAAAATTACAGCAAATATCGGGTTTGTATTTCTATAAGATAAATAGCCCTCACATATAATTTCAAAGTTGATAGCGTCTATTAATACCGTAGTTTCTGAGAAATTTAGAATCGAAAAATTTGCTGGAGAAAATATTTTAATCACGTTTTTGAGACAACCACAGAGAAACTGAGCTTAAGTTTTCAGAAAAACTTGTCCTCATTTAGGACCAGGCAACTGGTAGAAGTTTTTTGTCGAATGGTTTTGTCGTTTCCGAGAAAATTTCTAGAAAAATTGTTTTTCTATGACTCTGAAGAAAATAAAATGCTTCTCATAATTTTTGGAAATTGGCGACTATGTTTTCATTAGGTAATGAACTTTATGTAACGTATATTTTCGTCTATTTTAAGAAATGACGAACATATTCGTTCACTCATTTTCGAATACCAAAAATGTAGATATTTATCAACAATTATCATCCTATAACTCTTTGTAAACAACCACCAATTTATTCGTATTTAATTTTACATATACAGATATATATTCTGTATATTTATGACCTAGTTGTACCTGTCCCTCGAGTACTCGACGAGTCAGCACAACCCTATAATAACAACACCCTACCTCACTTTACCTATCCGACACGTACGTTTTCATACCCTGAACGAGTATATAATCCCTCGATTCAGTTGTATAGTTGTTCAGTTTAGTTCAGTTCTCCAACAGCTACTTCTAAGTACCTGGAACCTCTCTTGTAGAAGTCTCTAGTGAACAGATAGTCTTGCTTGTTGAATTGTGATTGATTATGTATTAATATTAACGTAGAAATATGTACTGTATGTACGAATTATTATATTAGTAAATGTGTTAACTCACTTATGTGTTTCAAATATTATTGAGTCTCAAAACGAATGTTACGGTCCACTATAGTTTGTGGATGTCTAATCTGAATCTATCTTAGAAATATTACTACTTTTAAGTACGTGATATTTCGTGTATGGTGTACTCCCGAAAGTGGTCGTAATTAGGTACAACACAACCTCTTTTGGCCGTTACACTTTAGATTTTTATTCGTGGATGAATTGGCAGCCTACGTTTTCTAGCGAGGTTTTGGTAGGCTAAAGTTATTTTCTCTCATTCCACGAGTGAGGGTGCTAATTACCGATTTTGCCGACTGTGTGATGTTTTTTGCCAAATTTGTCAATTAACAAAAATTTTGAGGGGTGGACGCGCCCTGCCCCACCGTTCGGAACACCGCTGGCGTTATTACATGAATCACATGCGTACAAAAAGTGTAATAGGACAGTTACAACCAACAGCCTTAATGAGAAAAATCAAGAAAATAAAATTATAAACTCGATGTGATAAACTAATACAAAACAAAAATCCCTTAAGCGAAATTACGAAAGTCAAATTCAGTAATAATTTACAACAAATGGTCAGCCAGAGGGGACTTATTTGGACATTAGATATTTAATTCGACTCTCGTAATTTCGTTCGAAGGATTTTTGTTTAGTATTGTTGGTCACATGAGTTTATAATTCAGTTTTCTTGATTTTTCTCATTAAAGCTGTTGGTTGTAATTGTCCTATTACACTTTTTGTTCACGTGCAGTCGTGGTGTGTTTTATTATATTTGAAAATTCATGTAATAACACACCATTTTTCCTAGTGGCGGATCCACAGCGTAATTTTTTGTTGTTGGGGGAAATGTCAATGACATGAGGAGTTGACCAAATTCGGAAAATTTTTTACACGGATACTGTGTCATACTTTAATTTTTTTCTTCTTTTGTTTGCATCGCGAATCTTTTCAATACACACCAAATGGTAATTTTTGATAGTGCGTGATAAACTGACTCACCCGTATATGGTACGTACCTATATATATATATATGTCAGATCGATTCATGAATGATTATCTACGACATTTTCAGATGAGACCTTACCATTATGTTATGTGGGTGAAAGTCTTCCCATTTCATCGGAGCCTTCAGTAAAAATTCCATTGACATAATAATACATTCATCTATATAACAATATGCACACTTATTCATTATTTTCCGACTCATGTAGGTAAGAGTTAGTCATTCACTAATCAACCACACGATGCTGTAAAATCATGAAATTTTTACGTTCTCAAAATGTAACAGCACATCATTTACATACATTAATAATAATAGTGATAATAATAATAATAATAATATTAATAATAATAATAATAATAATAATAATAATAATAATAAAATATCAAAAATGAAATAAATAATTCGACTGGCGTCGTTCATGTTATGCTTAAAAATTTATGCGGCTTATATTCGGAATGGCCGACAAACCTGCGCCATTTTAAATATTATAAAAACGGACAATGGTGGTTGATAGAAAGTTTAGAATTTCTTCAGTTCAAAATGCACAAGAATACGCGACGAACTGAGAAAATAACCGCATTATTTTTTTTTATGTACCTATAGGTATTGTATGTTTTCATACCCAGGTATCTGCTATTATTACATTTATTTATTATTATTATTATTATTTTTTTTTTCAAGAATAAAGTACTTACCTACCTATAAGTATTATAATGTTTATTGATTCAAGGGCATTTTATTTTGTGTACGGCGGGATGTATCCTCTGAGCTCCTGATTTTTATGTGACAACATCAAAAAGGAGAAAAAGAAAATTGAAATTTTAAGTTGGAATAATATAATGTATCACATCATATATGTATCTGAATGCTGAATGGAATGAAATCAACCACAAGTCGGTAGGATAAACAGTTTTAAAGTTATTGCGAATTGTGTACTAAGTTTTAATTGGTAAAATTCATGTTTTCTGGTATTTAGCTTCTAACACAGAGTAGGTACAAAAAGTCGTATTTTTCAGGCTTGCTTTTTGGGGTCGAGAAGCGTCATACATAAAAAGAGATAACTAAGAACCTTTTTTTTTTTTTTTTTTTTTTTTGGAAATATAATGTGAAACATTTTTAGACTGAACTATTCTCCTACTATGGTCAATATTTCCCGAGAAAATTGCAAAAAACTGATCTGGGGACACATTTGCTGTAATTTCCACTGAAGCAAGAGAGGTGGGGATTGAAACTTTTAGTATCTTATTTAAGACATTCATCCCTAAAGATTAGTGGGGAAAAACAAACTATGGAAAATTTCCAGGATAAGATTTCCATCTTCTTTGGATTACGGGTGTATTTTCAACATAGAATTATAATGTTTGTTTGTCACATAGAAATTAAGAGAATGGTATGCAACCCGCAATGGAGAAAACGCCCTATAAGTATGAGTCCAAAATTCTTTAAAAAAACAAAAACCAGAAAAAACCCCGAATATTTGAAATTTGTACCCATGCCTCCGAAAAAAAAGCACAGTATGCTAGCCATGCCCCGCGACTGTATACACACAGTAATGACTGAAACAAACAATAACAACATGAGTTTGTGTATGTAAGTGCTAAAATACTTTACAATGTTAGTGAAAGAAATACAATAGTAATTCCAATAAAAGCGTATAATAAAGTGACTAAAAATAAGAAAAGTGATGCAACAGAAAATGGGGGACAATTTTCAAAAGGGAAAATACAAAAACAAAAGGTATCAACAAAATTATGTACTATGTTTTTGGAACTCGAGAAGTACATTTTGTCTTAATTCTTGCTCGATTTGTATTCAATAGTATCTACGATTATTGATTAATTTTAAAATAGCCAAGCTACCTACCAAATTTTCATTTTGTTTTCTTGAAAAATTTAGGTTATTTGACTTGTGACAGTTCTTTCGCGGGGTTGCAGTTGTGGATTGGCCTGCTCATGGTTTACACAGAATATATCAGTTGCAATTACATTATTGACGAGCATAGTTAGTTTATCACAATACATTAAGTAATGATGCTTGGCTGACCATTACTTCACAAGCAGTGATGCACCATCCAGTTTGGATGAGCAATGTTCCTTGGACTTATGTAAAACTATCACTTCTGTTCATATTCAAAGTGAGATGAAAGAAAGGCAAAGAACAACTTACTTTATTTTTGTTTCTATAAATCTAATTCTACGTTTAGAAATTATATGAGATGCGATAAGAACCAAACAAAGTAAAGAAAAAAGGAATTTACTGAATATCAAAGAGTACCAGCTATGGAAAAAATTATCGGGTATTGGGTTGACATAACAACTTCCTTACCAATCCAACTTACTATCGCCTTAATGATGCCGTCAATTATGTTGTTTGTTTTTAAATGGTTGCTTCTGCAGCGGAGGTGTCGACATGTTTCACTTTATCCCTGCCTTCTTTTCAGAGTTCGTTCAACCTTACCCTTTCACTATACAGAATTAACATGGACTGCTATTTGATTAAAAAATACGTACAAAATTTCGTTATCAATTGCCAAGACATAGGAGGAAAAAGTTAGTCGGGTTGGGTTGATAATGATTTCAATGTTCTTTGCGCGGTAATTTTGTTTAGAATAGAAATTATGAAAATTTAATTTAATACCTTCATCCATTAAATTATAAGATATAATTCAAAACTTTCTCGTTAATAAAAATTTAAAAATATAATTAATTCAGTTCAACCTCAAATTTCAGCAATATTTTACTGTTTTACGAATTCTTATCATACCCGAACCGACTAACTTCATCTTACATCTTCTAATGTCATTCTTATCACAAATAGCAGTCCATGTTAATTCTATATAGTCAAAGACCTTACCCTTTGACTATAATATCAGTCAGGCTAGGTTCACACGAACGTCATTTGAACGGACGTTAACGTTGGTGCGTTAGATTTGCTGTTGCTCTGTATCTTTCACATGAACGGCAATATTTACTGCTGTTTGTTATTTTTTCTAATTTTTGTTGACAACATTAGGGAGGAAAAACCAATAGAAACAGACCAGAACGAACTTCTCCAGAAAAATAATGACTTTTTTTGCCATTCATGTGATTGGGGTCATTGTATTTCATGTATTTGATAACGACGATAAAACGCAATGTTCTGAGAAACTCCAACGTCAAAAAAAATGTTGGAATTTTGCCGCAGCGGCAATTTTGACGTCCGGTGCCGTGTGGCAGTTATCAAATAATTTTTAATACTCGATAACGGACGGTAATTCTGACGTCCGTCAATGAACGCTCATCTGACCTAGGCCTAATAATGGACCAGAAATATTCTATAATAATGCAATGTTTCATTTTAGATGTTAATATCTTCCAGGTTTTGATCCTGAATCTACATTAACAGAGTTAAAAAAAATAATAGATGGCACATAGGAGCGCTCGGAAATGATCGCAGCGCATTATTTATTTATAATTTCTAGAAAGTTGTTTACGCCTCACGAATTAATTTTATATATAGTTACACATTCATTGTTCTTTTTTGTTTTTGTTTTGTATTTCTGGATCTTATTTAGGCTAATCTTATTGCATTAGGAAAAAAAACAAACAAAAGAACAAAAAACAATCAAAATACACTCAAAATTTTAAAAAGTTAGCATATTTCATATAAATAATGGTGGTGTTAAATTTCGTAGCTTTTGGTCGAAAATTGAGCGTTTTACAGCCAAAATAAAAACAAAAACGATGTTATGACAACGCTGACCAGAATTATGTTGCTCGAGGGGATAAAACGGAAATTGAATTTTTTTTTTTTTTACAGGCGAAATTATAATAAGAGAATATACTTATTCAGAATAAAATGTGATTAACTGGATTAAAATCTGTAGTTTAATCGATTTTCTGGTTGAGGAGAACCGAATATGATGGAAAATCGATTTAAAAAAAAGTTTATCGAGACTCTCTTCAACCGTATAATTAGCGACATAAATTCGCTGAAAAAGGTAAACAAATGATTTATTTCGAACTGAGATTTTTGACAAATTCGTGAAAAATTTAATAAAACATATAATCAGTTTTATTAATAGTAGGTAGTAAATAGGTATGTACGTAATGATAAATGAAAAAATGATTTATTTAAAAATAAAAAAATAAAAATAATAATAATTATCGTCAGCCGTAGTCGTAAGAGTTTTAAATCAATTTTTGGGTATCTAAACTTGAAATCAGGCTTTCTGTAGAGTACGCAATTTAATTTTTTGATCTTTGGAAGTGGATGAAACGGTTTCCGTCCTTCCATCAACACTTTTTGCTAGCTCTCTATAGCAGATGTGGACTGCTATTATAAAATAGATCTCCGTTACTGTGAACAAAGTATCAAAATAAAATAATTATACTCTAAATAAGCATTGTTACATGGCAGGTTGCTACAGTTATAATTATTTTGCAGACTAAATAATTTGAAGATGTTCTAATTTTAAATTTGAACATTCTTTGAATCAAAGGGAGAGATTCACCAGATGGTTTGCAAAGTGTTGCTAGAAAACTCACAATACCGGTACCTACCAATTTATTCTATCAGCAAAATCATTGGGAAAAAAAATAGAACTAACTTTAGAAAACAAAAGACAATAAAAATTTCCTGTAAAGAAAAATGTAGGCAACTCTTTTTAAATTTCTGCGAGAAGTTCTATTGAAGTTGGCTCTCTTTTCCTTTGTCATGTAGGTAGGCAAACGTGTTTGTTAACTCTGTTGACTTTTCATCTGGAGAAATTTAAAAATGGTTATTTTCCTATTTTTGGAGTTGGTATTTTGAAGTAGGTTTTCGACGAAAATGTACTTATTAATTTCGTTCTCATGGAAGGATCTAGGGTTGAGACCAAGGATATTTTTCTTTTTATGACCCGAGGAAACTTTTGGCACCAAAAGTTCCAATTCATATGTGGGTAGGTATACATATATTATACCTAACATCTATATGTATGTATACGTATATACAATTCTTGTTAACATGATACAGGCTGTAATTTTTGTTTGAGTCACGAAATTTCGATGAAACATTAATAGGTACCTACTGAGCGAAGGATCAGACTATTAAAATTTCATGTAGATTGGCTTGATGGTTCTTCCAATACATCCATTTTTGTTCGGATTTTGGAAGTTTCATGACTCTAAAATGATTTCTTTTCAACCAACAGTCACTAAATTTTAAACCAACATTGATTTGAAACTTTAACGTGCGTCCAAATTTGATTGCGATTGCTTTTGCGATTTATGATGCCCTGGGGCTGTTCGAGGGCATAATTCTTGATATTAATTCAATAGAGGTTACAATTCTTGCTCAACAACCACAAAATTTGGTACAAACTTTGTGTCAAAAATCAAAACGATTGATTGGTTTCAGTTGGTCTATCATTTTGCGGGTTATTGGTTACTTATTTAGTGTGGTTTACTCCTTTTTCCTCTTGAGATAATGGTTGTGAAAAATCTATTTTTCAAGATTGATCGTGAAAAAATATTGTTTTAGTAAAAAAAAACACAAATAATTGCTTCAAATAGTTAATTTTATAAGCAGGTTTTCAAGGATAATCTGTTTAAAATTTGAGACTTTAAATGAACTGTACGGTGGAAGTTTGAGTTGAGACCTCGATATTTCTTCATTAAATAAAAAATACTTTCGGGAGAATCTCATCTACGCTAGCAGAAATCTAATTCCGTGAAATCCCACTGGCTGTTAGTAGAGTAAGGTAATAAAACAAGTAACACAAGACCTACAAAGAAGAGATACTGTACGTTCATGTATATATGTACACGAAATTGCATAGCATTTTATGTTGGAGTAATTTTAAAATGATGAAAAACGATAGCCAAATTTTAGTGGAAGATAGAATTTTGGCATCTTGCTTTGAAATTAGCCCCTTAGCACACGCTATACATGACCTGAAAACAGAATGTTCCGGAACATTTTTTTTCAGGTTGCACGCCGGAAAATTAAACTGCCTATCGTTAAAAAGCGGTAAAATGGTCATTCTATGAAAATTACTAAAATTACCAAACCAGGAAATATCACCATAACTTTAATGAGAATACTAGGAACTTTTTTTTTATTTGATAGAAAATAATCTCCCCTATCATAGCCAGTAAGAAGATCGTTTCAACAAATATCTTTAAATTAAATATGCTGATAAATTATATAAAATATTCCATGATGTAACCATTTTTGTTTTTCATGTTATTTTTGATTTCATAACACTGTTTCAGTGTGTGGGGATTATACTCATATGAGGTATTAGGGGCTCTCACCCCTTGACAACAGTCACCGCCCAAAGGCTGGCATATATTCGTATCTAAGATGTTAAACAAATACACACTCAAACGTTTGTATGTTTGTACCTGTACATACGTACAGGTAAGATACATTATATGAACTGTGATCAATTACCCGATAACGATCTCGGTGATGTCACGGACTAGCACCAAACGCATTGCATCATCTCTTATCACCTAAACAAAGACAAGAAATGATGTAACTTATGACATAATATCATACCTATATGTACATATGTTTGTTTGTGTGCGTGTGTCAAATCCACTATATAAACTCTCGAAACAGGCTACAAAATTGCCAGTGTTTGCCTTGGATTTGGCTCTCCCATACTTATAATGTATGAACTGGCAGAACATGCAAACCTGTAGAAAACCTTCTACGTGTGAATATCTCTCACAACAAGGTTGAAACACAGTACTGAATAACATTTTTAATGGAAAATGTAAAAAAGGATAGATGGAAGGATAAGTTGGAAACAATAAAAAAATTTTGAAGGACCAGTAAACAGATTGTTGGCTTCTCATAAGTTGCGACAGCGGTTATTATTCCTTAAACATAACCATTTTTTAACCAATCAGAAAAGTTCTTATTTCTATATATTTTAAAAGGGAAAATGGTCTGACTAATTTTTTTTTATGCTGGCAACACCATCCAGTGTGAAAAATGTCTTTACATCAAGCAGTGTGGAGCTATAGATCAACCAAGGTGATCTAGATTGCAATTTACAGATCTTGGTGATATTGGGATCTAGATTGCGATCTAATTAAGTAGATTATTTCCTGATTTTTCAGATCGCTTCCTAATTTCCTCCCTATCTTCTCTTTCCACCATGTAAGAATTGAAAAATGAGAAAAAGGACAAAATTAAAGTAGAACAATGTTTGAGTAACTTATTAATTTAAATCTATTATCATATGATTTGATTATCTGATTTGAATACTTTACATAAGTTATTACAAACGATCTAATTTGAAGATCTAAAGATCTAAAATATCTGAAAAATGGAGATCTAGATCTCAAAATTAGATCATTTTTTTGAAGTGATTTAATGATTTAAGATTGTGATTTTTTGATCTATTGATCTGCCGATCAAATTTTAAAATATCTGTGTTCAACACTGACTTCAAGTCATTTCCTGCATTTTTAACAAATCCCATGAAAAATAATGGTTCCTACTTTTTTCTTTTTGTTGTAATAGATAGCCATAGGAGGGCATATATTTTTCAAAAAATTTCAGAGACAATGCAGTATGTGCTAGTAAGTATTGTTACCAACAATGCCACTCTGAGTTCCTATTCAATGCCTGTTTATTGGTTGGCAGGTTTAATTTTACATGAATTTTTTTTTTTTTTCATAGTCTATCAAATGTAATTTTTAGAGACATGATGAATGAACTTGTATATGACAATAGAATATATGGTGTGGGAGGGTATGATTTATTACATTTAAAGGAAGTGATATATTGACAACCCCAAATTTATATTACAATAATTTCATTACTGCACAATCAACTATGATAATTACTCGAGCAATTTGGAACAAATTTCATTTTTATCCCCCTCCCCAAGGGGATTTGTTTTTGTTGTACACCTAATATTTTATTTGAATTTTGTTCAATGACTACAAAAAATTCCCCACAAACAATTGTTAAAAAATAATATTTGAAATTTTAGAAATAAAAATCGTTAATTTTTGCCATTTTCACTGAGTGAGCCATAAATGGTGCATTTTTAATGTTGTTTTGAATACCCCATTCAATTTTGAACAATTAGCCCTTAATTAGAACTAAAATTACAGGGAAGAACTAAAACCACAGGGAAGAACTTGTAAGAAACTTCTTACAGGAGTGTGCAGAACAAAACTTTTAGATAAAACATTTACTTGTGGCATCGAATGCTGTTAAAATGTTGTCACAGTTTTTTATACCAGCCAGAATATTCGTACAAAAATTATGGAGCATATCGAAATGTGTGTTTAACGTCGGGGAGACTGGAGTACCATGGAACAAATTTTTCCTTTTTTGTCTCTGGTGTAAGCTAGAATTGAGTTAGAGAGAGAGAGAGAGAGAGAGAGAGAGAGAGAGAGAGAGAGAGAGAGAGAGAGAGAGAGATGAAATGAGAGTTTAAATTATAAAAAATTGCCATCAAAGGTGATTGTAATTTTTCATGGCTAAAATTCAAGTTTAGTCAGCACATATTACAGGCCAAAATTTATGGTGAGTTGTGCTCGGTTTACCCGGGTCCATTCTAGATTATGATAATGTCCAAGTTGTAGAAAATAAGCGGCAATTTTTTTTCGCGAATCTCGAAACATTATGATCTTAAATGTTTACAAGTTTTGTCCAACTTGCATAACAGTTTTTTACAACAAATAGGTAGATGAAAATAAAGAGGCACTCATATTATGCGGTGAGTATACAATATATTTATTTATTTATTTACTTTTTTTCATTTTCTTATTATTTTCCAATTTTTATTGCAGAATTTAAAGTTGTACTACAAGGTAGTCGACTGGTTTGCTTCAGTCAGTGGTGTTTGGCAGAAAATTTTAAAAAGGAACTATGCTCTTTTTTAAAGTAGGTACTGATGTAGAAATTTTACGAACGGAGAGAGTGAAGAATATGTTTTACTTGTTTTCTGTGTTCTAGAATATTCATATGTAAGCTTATATGATTGTATATTCAGTTTTTTCTTTTTTAAAAATTTTTTTGGTGGTAGGTACACTACGGACACTCGAGTCTTCAGCTTGGAAAGGCTCTGGCCTCAGCCTCGATTCAGCGCTCTAGAATTGTACAACACTCATTGTTACAAAAACCACCGAGTATCATTAAAAGCAAACTTACTTATCATCAGTATGTCAATGATCAACAAAAAATGAAGTATATATTGGAAAACTCTTTGAAAGCGAAAAGATGAAATGAAGCATTTGATGACTGGATATACTTTATACCACTCCGGTACAATTTTTTTCGCATGGTATATAAGAGCGGGAGGCAACACGAATGTTACAAATGCAAGAATAATTCGAACAAAGATATATGGAATGAGCAAAGTTCGTTTCCTCTGTGAAAAAATATATAAATAAGTTTACATCCTAACATTTTCAATACGTTAACATGAATAGTATTTCTACAGGTTAATAATTTTTTTCAAAAAATAAAACCAACTTGAAAAAAAAAAAAAAAAAAAAAAAAAACGAGCAGAGCAATAAAAATACGCTAAAGAAAGGAAAATAAATTTGAGTGACAGTATTCATCAAATACTGGTAAATACCGCGTGTGCAGCGGATGATTCATCGAATAGGCACGATAAGAGCCAAATATGGTGGAAATTGCTGAATAGGTACACATTGAGCGGTACCCATTTTGTCCTAAATAAGAGATAAACTAGTTATAAGATGTTGAGCGGTGATTTTTGAAAAATGTACAATTTTGAAGTAAGAGCAGTGTAAGCAGTTGAATTGATGTTGTCATACGTGATTGGAAAATTAATGCCTGGAGACCACTGCCCCACATTGAATTCTGACGACCATCCCTTTACCTCAAATTCACCAAGAAAAACTGACAAATTTCTTAAAAAACCCGATTTAAAAAAAAATCGAGACACCATCAAATAATTTAGAGTGGAAACTGCTTAACTGTGACATTGGGCGTGTCCTTTTTGACCCAAATGACATTTGAATGTTTGGGTTGCATAACTTTTGGATCACTTGGTACCTTTTCATTCTGTATAGAAAGCATAATTATGGTCTGTTGCTATATTGATGCAATAACTTCAACTCATAATGACAAAATACTGACAATGCATTCATTTTTGCATGCGTGTCTAAATGGGTAGGGGTGAGGAAGCAACTGCCTACATTTTTTTTTTGGTTGTAGTTACTAACAGTGAGGAAAAACAGACAGAAATACTTTGAAAATTTTCTGTTTATAATTTTTTCTAGATTTGATGAAAGGGGTGGGCAGCTGATGAAGTATTTGCCTTAGGGTCTGTGTACAATAAGAAACCCATCCAGGTCCTGAGAAAACTTAAAATTGATGAATGTGACAAATTGTAAATTATATTTTTGTGTTGGTCTGTTCCAACACTTTAATAGTTTCTTTATTAGGTACAATATGGGTCTGGATACATTTGCACAGGTGGAGATCATAAGCCTTATAACTTTCACAACAGATGACTACCTGATGTGATAAATAAAACTGTTTTTTTAAAGACCAAATGCTCCCATTGGTGAGCCCGATAGCGACACTTCATGTAGATCGCTGACTGCATCCATTTATCCAGTTTTCCCTATTTGTACCATGGAATCTTCGTACTTTAGGTAATATTCTCAAGCTTAGTAATCAGAGACTCGAGGAAAACCAACAGGGTATACTGACTAAATTGAAGAAAATTTTCAAGTCAGTTTGATTAACTGATTGACATCTTGTCAACCTGACATCTTCCCAGGAGCTAAATCAACCTTTGTGGCTATTTGTGATAATTTGGCCATAACTTTGACATAACACATCAATATTCAATCCTTCTCCTGAAATGCCTATTCCATCGGTATTTTCATAATAGATATATACTAACTTTCTTAGAAAGTTAATGAGGGAGCTGAAAGGTAACATTTCTCGCAGAGTCAGAGAGAAAAAATCTGGGTCCAGAGGTGATGTAAGCAGTGGTGTTCATAAAAATTTTGGATTAAGAACTTCACTTTGTTTGAAAGTACTGATAAAACGGTGTTTTTTGTGTTCTTGGACATTCGTATGTACAAGTAGAATAGTTTTTTCATTTTTCAAAATTTCTGAAGAGTACACTGCATACACTGTGTTTGGAACACTCCTGCATATAGGCTTAAAGGTATTTTAGAAAATAATAATTCAGTCTTTTAGCACTGAATGCTTCTCCAGTCAGTTTGTGAAAAAGTATCCTCCATCCAATTTTTACCAGTGTTTTGTGTGTGAAGAGTAAAAGAAGGGGTAGATAACTATTGTAAAAAAATTGGAAAGAGAAAATGGTAATGAAAAATAAAGTGAATGTGGTAACATTCTTTTGTTATTTATAAAGCGAAAATGAAAATGAAAGAAAATGAAAAATGAACAACACTGTAATATGTATATTTGTCTACTTTAATTATAAACAACATATTCAGTTACACAAAAACATTTCCATTTTTGTTGAAAATTATTCCAGTAAATTATTTACTGTTATTCTTTCTCCACATTCCTTAAACATTTTGTATGTTCTCTCATGGGATATTTGGTGACCTCAAGACATTGGTTCCTCAAATATACTTAAATACACGAATCCTTTTAATTAACAAATCCCTACCTCACACACATTAGAAACAATGTATCCCTGAAATGGTATATAAATTAATGTTTCAAATAGAATAATTGTACGGTAACGTAATAACTGAGACTGTCTCATTTGTTCTCTTAACACTGAATATTATTTATGTACTGTTGTATGTACAAATTATTATTTTACTACATTATGAATTAAGTCTGATTCCTGAAAGTTAAGGTCTACTATAAGAGTGTGGATAATAAATTAATTAAACAATTAATATTCAGAGATATTAGTATTCATTCTTGATATTAATATACTCGTGTAAGGTGTAACACATACAGAGTATTTTATCAGGTAAAAAGGGAACTCTTAGATGGCGTTACACTTTATTTTTTTTAATTTTTATTCATTTTCAATACCATCCTTTCATTCTTAGAAGAGTGAAATCTGTGAATTATTTAGTAGATATTTTGATCACGCCTCTTGGAAAGTCTATGTCCAAGTGGGATTACCCCTTTCTTTCTCTCTCCAGCCCTGGTATCCAGCTATGAGTTTGGAGAGAAGATGGAAATACCTGATGAGCAACCTGCTGGCTAACACTGTATTATGTTGAAAATTAGCTTTGTTTTAAGAGCCAAGGTGGCCATTCAGCAGCCAACCTCCTTCCTTAATAAGGTGTAATTCTTTCAAGTGGTATAAGTGACTTGGCAGCTGAAGTGGATGTGGGTATGTCGAGTCCTTAGTTAACACCTACTAAGGCTGCATCTAATCTTCCAAAGGTTTGTACACAAAGGTGCTTGCTGTTGCAACTCCCTCATTACAGGGACAGAATGCGGTAACATCCATGGTGGCAAACAAAGCTCAACCACTTTGCGATCTGCCTGCGCAAAATTTTACTCACCTGACAACCACCCTGGAGGGGTAGATAGTTCGATACAAAGGGAGTCCACACATTTTTAACCGATCCTTTCCACACTCCTTTGGTCTCAATACTACCTATACCAACAAATATAAAGTACTTTTTGTGTCAAGATTTTTTTTCTAGAGTTAAGGGGGATCAAACCTCTAGGATGCCCCTTAAGTATGCTCTTGCTAAGGCTGGTTGCACGAAGGCAGTTTGGTGTATATAATTCTCTTCCAGCAGCTAAAAAAAATGGAAAAAAGTAAATTTGTTAATTCAAAACCTAATAGAGGATAGCCAGTATTATTAATGATTTTTTATTTTAGAGAGTTGTGTGTTACTGCAAAATCAGATATAATTGGCTAGCAAACAGTGACTAGCTGAACAGCAAATCAGTGGCTGCATGGTTATTTTTCAAGTATTTAGTGATATAAATATGAAAAAAGTTGTTACCTTCTCCCATTAAAATTTATGAATTGGAAGATGTGATTCTATTCCTCCCCTTTAAGAAGAAATCCTAAAACCGGGCCTCTCTTTTACAACCAACATGTCAGCTGGAAAATGCAGTTGATTTCTGGAAAAATCATAGCTCAAAACTGCGATTTGATGAAACAGCTGAATACACGAATATTGGTACGGTAGCCTACATACTTGATTTTGATTTCGTCGGTCAAATGTTCCTGTTCGAGTCGACAGAAAACTGCCCAAATCAATATTTGTATGTTTTGCTCCTTTATAGTTTAAAAATATCCAGTCATTCACATTGTAGGATGACAGGACCAAATGGATTATCGACTTATTGGATTTATTCTACTAGGATTAGGTACTTGTAATTTATGGTCTTTTTGCAAATGCTATCAATGTTTTATACCGCAATCCAATTATGCCAATATGGAAATATTTTCTGGCTTATTTCATTTATTCCTGTCTTTAATTTGTTTTGTATGTAATTTGAAAAAAAAATACGCTATCAAAATTCCTAAATTTGTTTTCTCGTACACTATGTATGTTCATGTTGGGCTAGTTATTTCATCGAGACTCTTCATGATAGCTTTGCCACTTGTGTAGGCTTTACTGGTAGCAGGGGTAACGCATTAATTGCCAATGTAACTGCGTTGAGAACACTGATTATGGAAATTCTAGACTATAATAATAATCTTTCCCGATGCAAGATACTTTTATTAAATTACCAATAGGCTATAGTTGAAAGTTCTTGACTGTAATAGTGAACTATTTTTTAGTTAGTGCTTTGTGGATTTAGATCAGATAAATATGTTGGCCAAGTGTAATTTTGTGCGTGATGGTAGTGGTGGAAATTAATACGTGTTTAGATATTTTCTATATTCTGAGATAAAAGTTTATTTGTCATATGTGGCAACAGATAAGGGTGTAAGAGATAGAGAAATTCTGTTTCCAGATATTGTACTGATAGGCTGCTATGAAACATCATAGTTATCGTCAGCTGGGTTGTTTACTCAGTTTTAATTTTTGTGGTATGTGTTCATTCTAGTTGCCTTATCACACTAATTTTATTTTCGTAATTAATGATACAGAACATTAAAGATTAAAAAAAATTTATTAATTGTTTCTGATATAACATTAGTAATATAGGTATCTAATGAAAAAGTATAAACAATTATTATTAGTTTATTAAACGCTAGAAAATAATAATGATGCTCGTAGTGACAAAAAAAAATTAAAACGTGTAACATCATCGAATTATGATGGCATCATGAAAGCTGTTCTTTTTGCACTTGTTATAAAAAAATTTGGAATGTTGTCACAGTTTTCTAGACTAACTTGAGAGTTGGTACGAGAGTTGTGGTGCATAGTGAAGTAGATACTTATTTGTTTACATTTTCATTTGTCATAATCATCAACTATCAACCCATTATTCGAATGAATTTCACGAAAAGTGGGTAAGCAGGTATTATTTTGTGATGAAAATTGGAAATTAAAATATGTATCCTACTATAAATTAGAACATAACTTCTAAACTTCTTACTGCTCGGAACTAGTTTAATTTATATCGGGGTTGTTATTTTACGATCAACGAACCCAAGTTGCCATAAAATCGTTTTTATGTTTGGCTGTTTCAGATCTTCTTACAACAATCACAACAGTTGCCACATTGGTATAAGAAACTTTTATAGAAAATGACCAAATAGAACATAGGTATTATTATTATAATTATATTCTAGCTAGTTTGAAACTGGGCCACAGGACTGTTTTCTTTTAACCCACTTTGTTGTAGAGGAACCATGCGGAAAATTTGATTACTGGTGGCTAGTAAAATATTTGGCTGCTGATGGTTAATGCAATTTTCATTATTTCTCATGCTCCCATTATCGTCTAGTTCTTTATAATAGCTGCAGACAACGATTACAAAATAGATTTCCAAAACTGTAAAAATAGAAATAAACATAAAATGATGTACCTAACAAGAATTTCCAATACTGTATAGAGTAGGTACCAAAATTATAGTTTATACTTAGATTAAGTAATTAAAAAAGATTCTCAGATTCGAAGTTTCTTCGGTTCAAAAATGTTGCTGAAAACGGAGCATCCAGAATGATTTTTGTAACGCTGGAAGGGAGTTGAAAATTTTCAATTGAAATTTCTAAACTGTCAGTGACTTCCGTCTGTCTAATGAGACATAAAATGACACCAACTATAGTGCACAGCACAGTGGGACTGGTTTTCCAATTAATAAACAACTGACATAATGTTTCCAGTATACCAAAAGTATCAAAATTGAAGAATGTTTGCAAAAGTATTAGAGGTTTTTAAGTAAAAGACTATAATGGAAAGTCAATCTAATGTACGAAGTTCGGGTGAATATACAGGGTGTTTCACTTCTTATGTATTTCATTTTTGAAAATCTACATAATAAAATCAATCTGATATTGAGAACCAAGGTCGAGGTATGTTCGTTTTATGTTTCATAACCTCAGAAAACTTTTGACAATATAAGCTGAAATTCAAGTATATATATGTATATATCAGATGAGGATACAACTATACAATTGAGATAGAGGAAAATTCCCTGTACTGATGTACCACTAACATGTGACATTAATACAGGTAATACTAGGCCATTTCTACCAAAAAAGTATTGCAAATGGCTTTCGTGTTCACAACTTATTGTACTCCAGACCAAAATGTACTGCTGGACTAGTATCATAAAGATTTGTATGGCTTCAAATTAAGTTTGACTGCAATAAATGGGCTAGCAGTTGCCTGAACTGTCATGAGTCTAAAATAGGAAGACACACTCGTTCATTCCTCATATCTTTTAAGCAAACAGAACAGTTTAAAACCATCCATATTGACTTGGTAGGCCCATTTCCCCCTTCACAAAGACACAGATACCAGTTGACAATGATAGATAAACTCATCAACCAGAACCAATTCCTCTCCATGAGATGACAGCTCTTACTGTATCTGCCAGGTTTTACAATACCTGGATTTCTCAATACAGCGTACCTGAAGTCATAGTTACAGACAAGGGTCACCAATTTGAAAGCTTGCTTTTCAAAAAGTTATCACAAAAGTCTGGTGTTCAACACAGTCATACCATCCTCTTAGGCCTCCAATCTGGTCTTCAATCAGATACAGGATACTCAGAAGTGCAATTAGCATTTTTGAAGAGCTACGTCTACCAGGAGGATTTTTCAAACAATCGAAAGAAATTACCCCCAAAATAATGGTTCAAAACATACAAACTTATGCAAACAAATTCCTAACACAGGAAGATCATGATAGCTAGCTCAAGATTTACATCTCCAAACATTTGGCCACCACATCTCGTGTGTTTGTTAGAAAAGAAAAAATAAGATCTCTGATGGAAAAACTAAATGCCGGCCTTTATAAAGAAGTATCATGTGACAACAAAAACTTTGTGATACTCATAGCATCGGAACCATGAACAGTTTCAATTGATAGATTGAAGCCTGGGTATATAATAAATGACAACACAAAAATTCTCCAAAAAGTAGCAAGATCAAGGTACAAACAAAATGAGAATGAAAATACACAGACAGATTTGTCCAAAAATACTAATTCACAAGTAGAGGTAGAATTAGTTGAAAAACATGATACATTACAAAATTCATGAACAGAAAATTCATAAAATATTAAAAACAAAAATTCAGTCAAATTCTTTGACAATGGCATAACAAAAATATATAACTCTTCAGACCCAATTTGCCCAAGAATAAGAGGCAGTCCCTTAGGAAGTACAAAGACAAAAAATCAGCATTCAGATTGTAAGTCTGAACATTTAGCATGGAGCAAATAGGAAAATAAATCTTGGAAATTTATATCCAGCATAGAAAAAGCAAACCCACTACAAAATGATGAAAACAGATTTTCATAAGACTAAATTCTGATGTGATCATCAAATGAAATGAATAATGATAAGAGATAAGCAGGAATAAACAAATCCATGTGCTTTTGTGATCAAAACATCACAGTGTGTTTCTATTGTCAAACAATATAACAAATAGAATGTCCAAAATGATGTGATGTCAATACACCAGCTATAATTATTGTTATTAGATCAAAAAATTCACATCTCAAACTTCATTTTTGTACAACTTTGTAGAAAACAAACAGAATTTATACAGAAAATTTTCATAAGTATGAGAATTTTTATATTATACACTCCATTAATGGAAAATGTTCAGTTAAGGTGATGAAATGTCACTTCTATCAAACAGAAATCTTAGGACTTCATTTGTTTTTCTACTATCATCAAGTCTTAGACTAAATTTCTCTTGTACCTTTTCTTGTATTTTCATTTTTATTTTTCATGTCAATACTTTTGTACATGTGTATTACTTTTCCTACTGTGGAATACTGTTTGTCTTTTTGATTCTCAAAATATCATCTACAAACAATTTGTCAATCTATTCTGAAAACAACATTGATGCTTCAAAAGTCATTGACAATATGAAAAATCAATGCTTTTTGGAACATGAGAAAAGATTGGCCAGAATAGGGGATAAATGACTTACAGACACAATTTTCATAAATGACGCGATCAGAACTATGTTGTCTCTATTACTGCCTCTGGTTTTTCTATACAAAATGCAAGAGAAGAACCATAAAGTGGAAAAACCCCATATTGACAATGAGGGAAAGAGCCAGGTTCCTTTTCACAGATGAATACTCGATGTTTAAACAGCCTCCTTCACCTGCATCCATATCATCTTATTGTCCATTGGAGAATTCAAACTCTCTGATGTAAATCACAAAGAAAATGACTCCCCATCCTACTCAAAAAAATCCTCAACATCATCCCCACTCTCAATTCCAAAAACCAACTTCCTTTAATAGACCACTGAGACATAGGGACCAGCAGAGCCACACCAACAATTAAAACTAGCTCAACGTAAGAAAACAATCTTACAAGTGCATTGGGGCTGCAGTAGGTAGCACCCTGGCTAAGTCGGAGTAGGACTAGAGGAAAGAGTAAGATTCAATAAGTCCCCTCAGACCACTTATCATTTTCACAGCACAAAAATTGGGGGAATAGCTGACTCATACAAGGTATACGACTCGCACTGTTTGATGAAAGTTGCTGCTGAAAGGCTGGCTTATTATTTGTCTTTATGAAGCTAAACAAATTATGTACAGACTAGTATGTTTGTATGTTCTTACCTGTATGTACACACAGGTAAGATACAACATTTATACTGTGACTAATTGATAAAGATCTCAGCAATGTAATGGAATGGTAGCAAATATCTTATGTCATTTCTCATCAGTTACTAATAAGAAACGACGTAATTAGATGATGCAATATCATACGTAAATGTACATATGTGTGTCTGTGTGCGTTTGCCAAAATCCCCTATATAAACTCTCAAAACTGGCTACAAAATCACCAGAGTGCGCCCAGGTTTTGGCTTTCTCATACATAAGTACAAAGTGGCAGAACATGCAAATAGCTGTTGGTTATCTTCTTGTAGAGAATCTACTTCACAACAAGGTATTCCACAATAAGCTTTTATTTTATTATTTTTTTTTGCTTTATGCGAAATAAACATTATTTAAACATTATTTCATTGTCCAAGATTTGCAGTAATATTGGTATATTTTATAAATCTCAGTAGTGAGTAGAATAAAAGTTTATAATGACAGTTATTAAGTTACCTATGCAATCGGATTTATTTTTTTAAGTTACGGAAAATTTTACACGATTCTGTCAGCTGGTATCATCATAAACGTTTTTCTGTACTGATAACATTTTCTGTATAATTATGTTGGTCGGGAAATAGTAGATTAAATGTACACCGGGATGTTTGTAAGTATAGAGTGGAAGAAACTTTCAAACGTGTAGAAAGAATTTGTCGGTAAAATTAAAAGAAAATTAATATTCAAAATTTCTACCACATAATTAGACCCGGGCTGAGATTTGTTTCTATATCTACTTTATATTGCAATATGAAGAGTATTTGAGGAAAATTTTCAGATAAAGAAAAAGCAAAAAATAAATGAATATTTTATGAAACTGAATTACGTAAATCTTAATAAATGTTTGCTTGTCCAATAAAATAACACTAAGACTGCTTTGATGATAGGTTTTTTTTCCTTCTAGAATACAAATCTTCTCCTGTTACCAATATATTAAGATTTTTCAAATCATTTTTAAGCGAGAAGTTTTAAGTTGGTTAAAAATATATTTTGTAATTTGTTGGCATATAATATAATTTGGTGAAATTAAATGCGATAAAAACATGAAAATTATTTGGAAAAATGGCGGGTAAATATTACGTTTAAAATGAATCATTAAGAAAATTCACAATGAAGTGTAAGAATGAATTATCGTATTATGAAGTTATAAAAGACGAGCTTAAGTTATTACTTAATAATTTCTTATCAAATTCAATAAAAGCAAGCATGCTTTTCGACCAGCTTCTTTGGTTCATCCGGACTTATTTTCTTTGTAACAATTTAAAATTTTTTTAAAATCACCTCTACGCATGAACTGCTAAGCCGTTTGAAATAAAATTTTGCGGAATGGTGTAATATAATATATATATTCAATGTCTGTAGGTACTTTTCGAGACTATTGGTTGAAAATTACGTATTTTAGAGCCATTTGGGCCCCAAAAATGTAACATAATAGGATGTAGTAGACAAACTATGGGGCCGATCTGGACCAAAAACGATAAGATTCGTCCTTGTGTAGATCCAAATAAGTGTGGTAAAATTCAAGATTATAGAATAAAAATTGCTATCTGTACCGAGTTCAACAGAAATGTGTGTATGTATAATTATATAAATTTCAGCTAATATTGCCAAAATTTTCCTCGGATCAAAAGACCAAAATCGAACTTACCCTTACCTTTGAATCTCGATACAAGATCAGTTTTATAATATTTAAATTTTCTTCGAAAACCTACAGAAGAAGTACAAAACGTACAGTGAATATCATATCTATCGCTGTGAGCGAAAGGAGATGGTCGGAGCTTTTATAATGTCTGCAAAGTCGGTAGGTATTAGTACCATAATTTTTCCATTAAATGGCTCATCGTTATAGGTTAAGTAAAACTACGAATAAAACGAGAGACCTCATAGTACCCAGGTTCTTCTATTATTTTGCTATTTTAAGCCTTTCGATGATGCTCAATGAAAATCAAGCATATGTTTGAAATATGCAGAATATAAATTAATAATTTCAATTCGAAAATCTTCTAAAACAAGATGTACTGAAAGAAAAGGAGGTTTCTAAAAATGAAGCTACACACCATAGACTTTTAGGAAACAACGTAAGTTAAGTTATAGGGTGCTATTTTTACAGAAACAGAAAATGAGAAAAGTTCTCATATTACAAAAACAACTAACCTGTAGGTACTTGCAGTAAACTTACTTAGTATTAGTACGTCGACGATTATGCAAATATTTAGTAAATATTCAGAAGCGAAAAATTGAATGATAAAGCTGGTCACTATACATCCCTGTCCAGCTGTCCTCGCGAATATAAGTGCTAATAGCAACACGATTGCTACAACAGCGTAAATAATTCGAAGAAGCAAATATGGAATCAGCAAAGTAGGTTTTCCCTGTGAGAAAACATGGGTACGAATAAGTTTAAATCAGTGGACGAATAATTACTGCTTTGAGTAAGTTAGTCAAGTGAAATATTACAAAAAAAAAAGAAAAAAAAAGAAATAGCATATTGTTTCCATAGATTAACATATTAAAAGTTGCACTCTCCCAACCTATTACATTTTTAAAATGAGGGGTATTTGTCCCCAAAATTTGGTTTTTTGCAGTTTTCTCTACGAATTTTGATTTTTTGATAAAATTGAGTCAGTAAAAAATTATTGAGCCTAAAATTCATAACAAAAATGGAGACCTGCAGTTTTTTGCCCAACACCTCCCTTTCACTGCAGTGAGTCTTGAAAAAACAATTTTTTAGTGAATATGTTTGATAGCATTATAAGGTAGTGAGAAGTCCGAGATTTTTTGGACTCAAAATAAAAATTATTTTGAATTTAGATTGACGTCACAATATAAAGACATCATCAATAAAATAAAAGACAAACTCAGACATTATATTATCAGAATTCGAACTTGCAGTCAGATGAAGACATGACGACAGTGATGAAATTCGATTCCCTTTCAGGCAATCTTAATACATTTTATTACAGTATCGACACATTTGTATTTTGACAGTTTTCAACAAATAATTTGGTTTGATCCGACAGACTGGCGCCATGAAATAAATAGAGATGAATACAAATTCAATAACAAGTAAAAACCCGAAGGACATGAATGCACCCAACTTCATCTGTTTTAACTTTTTTTTCTCCACACTTTGCTTACGGTTTGCAGTCAATTCATCTTATTTTTATCAAGTAATATTCGTATGCTTTGCCTATTGTATGTCAACATGTATATTTACTATCGCTAGTTTTATTGCTTGCATATATATTAATTTGTCTTGCTTTTTCATGTTGTATCGACATTGCATGTTTAAAAGCAATTAAGCTGACAATAAGTGGAAAAATCTTGCCAACAAGAAGAACTTACTTGTAAAGACAAATTCTAATTTTTACTCACTCTTGTTCTGACGATACCTGGTACTTGGTTCATCTTTACAAGTAGTCCTTCTTGTGTAGGTGGATAGTAGCAGGTCCAAGTCTCAAGTCATACGTTAAAGTCCTCGTGTAGGCAATTTAATAAGTGTACCATCTGCGGATGTAGAGATACTTCAGCTTGATCTACCTTTAAGACAAACTAGGATGGTAGTTCATATTCAGGATAGGTTCAACTGAAGACAAAAGACAGATTAGGAATGTTCTTTCATCATGAAGGATCAGTAGTGATGACACACAAGTCATTTCTAGTATTGTCAGTTTCATATCGCACTTCAAGGCGATCTTTTGAAAACACCTAAGGGGTGAAGTTATAGTTGACAATACAATCAGATGGAGTTCCTGGCATCTGTTAAGAGGGAAATTTGGTGTGTTGAAGACAAACCTAAAACAAGCTTTGTTCGAGATGACTGCTTTGCTCTGTCAATCAAAGACCGCGTAGAGCCTTCTTTAGCGCATAGTGGATTTGATTTCATCTATGTTAGTAATTTTCTCACCTCATCCTTTTACACACCAAAAGCTCCGAGACCTAAAGTTTCATGATAGGAGTCTTTTACACCACACAACAACCATCACTTATGAAGACAAACAATTAGGTGAAGACAAAAGAACTCTCTGATGGTTTCCCCTAATTGTCTGCAATAGCTTTTTTTTTTATCTTTTTATTTTTTCCGCTGTATGCTTTGCTTTATCCACTTTGTCGACACTGTAATTCTTTTGTAATTATAGTCTTTGAAAAAATAATTTTGCCGTTTGTTTTTGTAAGTTCCAAACCTCTTATAGATCAAAATTTTGTTAGGCTCTTCTATCCACACTCCCAGCTTATTGCTGATTTGTCATATTAATTTGCTGAGATATGAAGACAATGTAAGCTGTGTTACATCGTGTCAGAAGAAGTTTAATTCAAGTCAAGAAGAATTCAGCCGTAGGATATCGACAAAGTCAAAAAATAAAATGTCTTGAAGTCACACTATCAAGACCCCTCGAATCAATGTTTCGATATTTTCTAACCATCCACCTATTTCTATGACCTCTTCCAATAAAAAAAGGTTATATGTTGTTTTTTTTCCAATGTCCCCCTTCCCCTTCAGAGAGTCTTGAAAACAATCAAATTCCGTGAATACAGTTGTTTTCAAGACTCTCTGGAGGGGAAGGGGGCAGCAGACAAAAAACTTTGAAGGTGGAAAGGATTGTGAAAGGTTACGGAAGGGGAGTGGATGGGTAAAAAATATTTATTAGGTTTACAAATTATCCACATGATATGATAATTACCAGTTATATTTCCTGTATACTTCTATTGAACATGTTCAGTGAAGAATGGTTTTTTCAAGACCCTTTGAGGGAAAGCGGGGCGTCGAGCTAAAAACTGCATGTGACTTTTTTTAGAAAATTTTCATTGTTCCATGTAATGAATATATTGAGATTTGCTATTGTGAAAATCGTGAGATAGGGGGTAGCGAAGGGTAATATTATGTCACCACGTGATATTATTACTTCGTTTGAATAATTATTCGGATAAAAAATGGCTGAAAATACAAAAATCTCATCGGTTTATGTTCAGGAATTTTTATGTAGGAGAAAAAAGACTAAGCGGAAGGATCGGGTGGTTGAGATGAAAATTTTTAGCATTGGAATTCATAACTATAGGTAGCTCACCTATTTTCGAGTGAATTATTAATTATTCTGAGTTTTCTACATACTTTTGCTATGCCAAATAATCCTGCAGTGACGGTTGCAAATATTAGTGCATTGACAAATAGCAATATTGATGCAACTGCTCTCGTAGAAATGTTCCAGAAAAATGTGATGATTTTAAGATTTGGTATGTAGGTACTGCATTCTGAAACTAAATCAAAATTAACACTTACAATTAATTTGAATATTTTAACAATGAAACATTTGTTCATTATTAGCACGTAAGGTGTTTACAAATGGAACAAAAATTTCGTGGGCATTTGTTGACGTAGAATGCCGGATGATTTTTTCAAGATTGTAAAAATAAAAGTTTTTCATCGCTGTATTGTGTGGTGTAGTAACAAAAAGTGTACGTATGAGAACCAGAGCCATCTCACAAATATTTTTCATAACGCTAAAAATATTTTCTTAGGCCCAAGTAGCAAAATTATTTGCTTATAGAATTACTGCGTTTTTGTTTATTAATGGTCTTCGTGTAAGTAAAACGACTTTTATCACCTTTATAAATACCAAAATTTTAATGAAAAGTTCTACTTTTTGTACTCCAGAATTTTGTTTGGCTACTTTTATAATCCTCTCTCCCAAAACGAAGAAGAAAAATGTATTTTTATTATTGCATAATTGTGCTAATTTATAATAAATAAACGAAAAAATAAATATATACTGATACTCCATTGTCCACTAAGAATATTATAAAAATATTTGACATAATAAATATAATATGCAGTCCTATTCAGGATATTTTTGGTACAAATTCGAGTTTGTGGGGTGGGTCTGTTGAAGGATTCAGTCTTGTCAGGAGAAAAGTTTCGGTAGCAGTTAACTTGAGATATTTTATAGGCTTCATTATTACAATGGCCCCGTTGGTTATTTTCAAGAAACTGTTGTTCTCCATGTTCTTCTCTTATCATGTTCCTATATGTACAGAAATGGTCTCTTACTTTCAGAGGGATCCTTTTTCAGAAACTAGTTCCCTCTTGCGAAAAATTTTCATAGCATTTAGAGTTTTCTTAATGCGGTTTTCATGTGCAGCATAATCGCAATGTTTTTTTTTATGTACATTTCGATTTGTTAGGTCGATTTTTGATTTCATTAGTTTCGTATTTACTGCATCTATAATTTGGGTATCTTAAAAGATTTATCATTAGAACTGCACGCAGTCTATCAAAATTTACAAGATTAATTAGAACTAATTTAAGTTATTCATAACAATAAATGAAATTCAATAATTTTTCAGTTGTATAAGACTGATTGGTCACATACGGCGAATAAATTGAAGAAATACTTACTGCCAATTTTCTTTAGTACGTCTATTTCATGTTTTAATAATCTATGTGAATTGTGCAGAAAGTCTGGAACTTTTGAAAGTTTTGCAACTGCCAGAACCTCTTCAAGGTTTTTAGGAAGATTTATAGAAGGTAACGTATTTGGAATGGTTAGAACCTCTTTTGGGTTTGGAATTTTTGGAAGATTTATAGAAGGTAACGTTTTTGGAATGGTTAGAACCTCTTTTGGGTTTGGAATTTTTGGAAGATTTATAGAAGGTAACGTTTTTGGAATGGTTAGAACTTCTTTTGGGTCTGGAATTTTTGGAAGATTTATAGAAGGTAACGTTTTTGGAATGGTTAGAACTTCTTTTGGGTCTGGAATTTTTGGAAGATTTATAGAAGGTAACGTTTTGGAATGGTTAGAACCTCTTTTGGGTTTGGAATTTTTGGAAGATTTATAGAAGGTAACGTTTTTGGAATGGTTAGAACCTCTTTTGGGTTTGGAATTTTTGGAAGATTTATAGAAGGTAACGTTTTGGAATGGTTAGAACTTCTTTTGGGTCTGGAATTTTTGGAAGATTTATAGAAGGTAACGTTTTTGGAATGGTTAGAACTTCTTTTGGGTCTGGAATTTTTGGAAGATTTATAGAAGGTAACGTTTTTGGAATGGTTAGAACCTCTTTTGGGTCTGGAATTTTTGGAAGAGATAGAAGGTAACGTTTTTGGAATGGTTAGAACCTCTTTTGGGTTTGGAATTTTTGGAAGATTTAAGAAGGTCGTTTTTGGAATGGTTAGAACTTCTTTTGGGTCTGGAATTTTTGGAAGATTTATAGAAGGTAACGTTTTTGGAATGGTTAGAACTTCTTTTGGGTCTGGAATTTTTGGAAGATTTATAGAAGGTAACGTTTTTGGAATGGTTAGAACTTCTTTTGGGTCTGGAATTTTTGGAAGATTTATAGAAGGTAACGTTTTTGGAATGGTTAGAACCTCTTTTGGGTCTGGAATTTTTGGAAGCTGAGATCCAAATAGATTGTTTGGAATGACTAGAATATCTTTTGGATTAGGAAAATTCAGCTGATTTAGTACAGGTAGATTTTTTGGAATGTGTAGAACCTCTTTTGGGTCTGGAATCTTCGGAAGATTTATAGCTGATATAGTGTTTGGAATGTTTATAACCTCTTTTAGGCCTGGAAGTTTTGAAAGATTGGTAGTGGGTAGAGTGTTTGGAATGTATATAATCTCATTCGGGTTTGGAATTTTTGGAACCTTTATATTAGGTAGATTGCTTCGAACCGTATTTGCAATATTTTCCAATCTTGCAAAGTCTTGACTATTTAAAGAAGGTAGAACTTTGAAAAGCTTTGAAATATGTAGAACATCCAAAACATCTGAACTATTGCTTCTAATCGTAAAAAAGAGCAAAGGTGTAGTGATGATAAGAAATAACTGAAAAAAAAAAAAGAAAAAAAATTAATTCAATAAGTATTGTATCATAAATTTTTTTGAGCTATAAGATTAATATTAAGGTTATCTTCGAGCAGTGGAATGACTGAAACATATTATGATTTTCTTTGTTACCTAATGCTCTCTAGTGGTAATTAGGAAAGTGAGTTTCGATATGAAGTGTTCTACGTTAGTACCTATAACAAGACCATCTCAGTATTGGCCTTAGGTGGTAGTTTTTCTGTATTTGGCTAGTAGTACTGTTATACACTTATCTTTGTCAGTTTCCCAATGAGAATGACACAGAGTAGATGTAACTGTTGTATTGAGTCCCATATTGTAAAGCATCACACCTAAAATGGGTATCTCAAAAACCACTAGACCTCTATGCAAGAAACTTGGACTGAATATGTATCAATACGTATCATACTTATTTATCAATTTTGAATCAATATTAATCACTTCTCCTCAACAGTAATTACTGAGAAGTCCGAGATCTGGACCTTAAAATAAAAATTATTTTCGACAAAAATAGTGACGTCACAATTTAAGACAATTTTCATGAGACAAAATTTGAATTCGGACACTATATTATCCGAATTTGAACTTGTATTTAGATGAAGACGTGAAGACAGAGATAAAATCTGATTCTCTTTCAGGAAATTATAATGCATTTTATTTCAGTAACGACTTTTCCAAATTCAGACAATTTCAGACAATTTCAGACAATAATTTGGTTCGATCCGACAGACTGGCGCCATGAGATATATAGGGATGAACGCAAATTGAATGGAAGTAAAAACCCATCGACGGACATGAATGCAGCCAACCTTTTTTATCTATCGCTTCTCCACGCTTTGCTTGTGGTTTGCAGTCATTTTATTATATTTTATTTTATCAGTCATCCACGTGCGTTTAGCCTATTATATTTCGACGTATATATTTCTGCTATCAGTAATCTTATTGGCTGTACACATAATAACTTCTCTCACTTTTATATTATCGACATCGCATGTTTGAAGGCAATTAAGCAGACAATAAGTGGGGAAATTTCCTCAACAAGAAGAACTGATTTGTGAAAACAAATTCTAATTTTAATTTACTCTGTTCTTTGCATTGGTGACACCCGGTATTAGGTTCGTCTTTGCAAATGAGTCCTTCTTGTGTAGGCGGATAGTAGCAGGTCCAAGTCACAAGTTGTACGTTTAAGTCCTCACGTTAGGCAATTTAATAAGTGTACCATCTTCGAGATGTAGATAAACTTCAACCTGGTCTACCTTGAAGACAACTAGGATGATAGTTGGAATTCCAGATAGGTTCAGTTGAAGAAAAAAGGCATATTAGGGATGTTCTTTCGTCATGAAGGATCAGTTGTGACGACACACAAGTCATGTCTAATTTCACCAGTTTCCATATCGCATTTCAAGGCGATCTTTTGAAAACTCCTGCCAGGTGAAGTATTAGTCATCAATACGATTAGATGGAGTTCCTGGCATCTGTTAGGAGGGAAATTTGGGTGTGTTGAAGACAACTTTGAGACAAGCTAGGTTCAAGATGACTGCCTTGCTCTGTCAATTAAAGGCCGAGTCGACCCTTATTTTTGCACATAGTGGATTTGATTCCATCTATGTTAGTTATTTTTCTCACCTCACCCTCACTTTTTCCAAGAGCTCCGAGACCTAAAGTTTTATATTAGGAGTCTTTTACACAACGTAACCATCACTCATGAAGACAAACAATTAGGTGAAGACACAATAACTTTCTGATGGTTTCCCCTACTTGTTGTCTGCAATAGCTTTTTTTTTAACTTTTTATTTTTCCGCTACACACTTTGCTTTGTTCCGCTTTGTTGACACTATGGTTCTTTTGTAATTATATTCTTTTACAAAATAATTCTCCTGTTTGTTTTTGTAAGTTTCGAACCTTGTATGGATCAAAAACTTTGTTAGGCTCTTCTCTCCGCACAACTTAGCTTATTGCTGATTTGTCATATTAATTTGCTGAGGTATGAAGACAAATGTAAGCTGCGTTCCGCCGTGTTCGAGGAAGTTTAATTCAAGTCAAGAAGAATTCAGCCGTAGGACATAGTCAAAGTCAAAATAATAAAATGTCTTGAAAACACAATTCAAGACCCCTTGATTCAGTGTTTCGGCTGCATGACACCCTAACTTTAGGACATTGTGACGTCATTAGCATTTAAACACCACTATACATTAAAGGTTGACTTTATGAGCTCTTGATTTGAAATTGCCTCTTAAACCAAGGCAACCGATTTTGGACACCTCATTACATATAAGTTTAGGTTAAAAAAGAATTTTTAAAAGATAAACTTTTTTTTTTGGCTTTAGCTTCATGTGAAATAAACATTATTTTGTTGCAGAAGATTGGCTGCAATATTGGTGGATTTTAAAATCGCAGTAATGAGTAGAATAAAAGCTTATAAAAAGTGTTTTCAGTTCCACTTTTTCTTAATTAAAATTCAATTTCATTCAAGGAAAGTAACATAATAAATCAAAGGAAAGCCATTTTAAGGGCAAATCTAATGATATTTTAAGATCTAGAAATAGTTTATGTTTAGGTGATTGACATACCTATGAATACTAAATAAGGCAAGTTCCTTCATTAATGTCTCATAATTCGTTTTTTAATTTAGACAAATTTGAAAAAATGGATCGAATTTATACACAAATAAAACCTGGCGGGAAGAGTAATTCTTTATAGTACTTTTTTATATGTTGTGATTGTTTTTTATATTTTGGACAGTTATTTATTTGTTATGACACTTTACAATATGGTTGTGACTTTTTTTACAACTCCCCTTGTTGTAATGTGACACAATGTTTTTTTTTAAGAGTGACTTTTTCTGAGGTTGTAAGGTTCTTTCAGTTTCAAATTTTCTCTCATTCTATAGACTTTTGATTGAGAAAACTACTTACAGCGTCAGGCTGAAACTTTCACGATAAATCGTTCTTATGTGCCTATGTGTACAAAACTAATAGACCTTTGGTTCTTACTTATTCAGTAGTTTTTGGGATAACTTGAAATGAAAAAAATGTTGAATAAGTGGTTTTTACAGGATTTTGAGGAAACTCCAAAACGGATAAACTAGAGCTGAAATTTTCACGAAATGTAGTTCTTATGTAGGACCAGGTCTATTGACTCCGTAGTTTTCATTAAAAACGTCGAACAAATAAAAATGTATGGAGAAAAGCAAGTTGCCTGTATTGGTGGTAATATCTTTTTTGTATTTACGGCGCAAAGGGTTATTTTACTTTTATTTTACTTTAAAATGTGACCGTGAAATTCTGATAAATGGATATGTTTTTAGATACTGATAACTATCGGTAGTTTTCTGCAATTTTTTCCGCATTTGGAATTCAGAATTATTTGTTGAATAATTTTAGATGTAAATTGACAAACTTTATTTTCTAGCGAAGTATTGCTGTGCAAATCTTTTTTTAATTTCGTGAAAATGGGTGTCGTGATTTTCGATTTGTTAGATTGAAAGTAATTAACACCGTATAGGTTGTAGTGATAGGTAGGTACGTGGTGACATTTTTTCAGGTTCGGTTTCAGTATTTTTTCATATAAGGAAGAATTGAATTGTATTTTATAATATTTATGAATTTTTCTAGAGGTGGGGTTAACAATTTTCTACATATTTCGTGATCGTAATATTTGAAAAACCGAATGACTTTGTTTTAAATTGACTTTTTTTTTGGCTGTGTCGGGGGATTATAGACCAAATCTCCCCCATAAAACTAGCCTTACATTTTTATGTATGTTATAATCACGTACTACTGTTATTACTTACCAGTTCTAAAAATAGAAGAACCAGGGTTCCTGATTTCAGACTTAAACAGCAGAAACCCTTTTCTGAAAACCTCGATGAAGTCATGTTGTACCTACCTGCTAAAATGTGAAAAAAATTTTTAATTTGAAAATAAAATAGGCAGAAGAAATTTATCACTTGATTTTGGAACTGAGTGGCAGAGTAAGAAATATCTTCGCAACTCGAATTCAGTTTCTTAAATATTGTATTTACCCTTTCTTCATTTTTTAAAATTCAAAAATAAAAATGCACAAAAAGAGAAAAATAAATGTTTTAAATTTCTCCAGAAAGATCCAGGAGCTGGAATTATTGAAGTCGGTGCTCATTTTCTTTAACTTATCATTTAGGTACGTTTATACTTTATACGTCAGTTTCGCGGATTTGTGTGATAAAACTCTTTAATTAGCGGCAACTTCGATAATTTCAGTCCCTATAGATCTTGCCGGAAAAACTTTTGTGGAATACCTTGTCGTGAGAGATATTCTCACCAGAAGGAAATTCAACAGAATTTAAGCGTGTTCAGCCACTACATACAAGCGTATGGGTAAGCCAGAACCAGAACAAACACTGGCGATTTTAGAGCCGGTTTGGGTGGTTTTTATATGGCTTACTCGCGTGCACACAAACACACGTACGTATGAAAATACGTATGTTAGTGAGGGCGGCCAGGTCGAATCATCCCCTACCATGATAAGAGATGGCTGGCCGGTTCGTGTACGGATTGTGACATTGTTTGGTGATGTCACGATTCGGTACTCGTACATTACCTGCACGTACTTGTAAGTAATTACGATCGAACGTATTTTGTGCTTTCGTTTAACGTCATACAGACGAATAAGTTAGCCTGCCCTTTGGGGCGGCGACTGTCGTCGAGGGGTCCAAGCCCCTAGCCTCATACCGTTGAGTCCCCACAACTTTAAATGACTTATTTTTCTCTTTTTAGCTCATTTGTTTTCTTTATTTGTTTCTTTCTGGAAGTTGGTTTAACTTTTGGATAATTTTTTTTTATTTTCATGCTTTTTATTTATTTCGTTTCGTCGTACAGTAGCGTTAGCGTCAATTTTTCTCTAAAAAAAAATACTTTTTTTTAAATGACCCAAAAATTATTTTATCGATTTTAAAAAAACACATAATTTATTTAACTATGAATATGACCACCATTGAATCACACACTCTATCATTTAAAGAAATGTTCATCTGAATTAGTCCAGAAGTTTTCCAGAAATTTGCGGGCAAACATACTTACAGACAAATATACATGCCCGCGCGCACATACACGCACGCACACAAATCTGAAACATATATATATTATACCATCAATGTGAAAGTTTGTTTGTATGTACCTTCATCACTTCGGAACTGCTCCATCGATTAAGCTGAAATTTTTAAGACTTATTTTTGTTGTTTCAAGAAAAGTTTTAAGCTAACTTCGAGGTCCCCAGATCTCCCTGGGGGAAAGTTGTGGATTTTGACTCTTGCACCGTCAACAAATTTTTTAAACAATTTTTTCACCCAAATAATATATTGTACTTTGTGATATTAGTATACCCTCAAAATTTTATGCCTCTACATCACCCCCTTCCTGAGATAAGGGACAAAATTAAACTAAATAACTAATAACTTCTGAATAAATCGATCAGTTAGATTCAAAATTGACTGATTAGTTCCTTGTCTTAGAAGTAACGTTTGTACCAAATTTCGTGACTATTGAATAAAAACTACGCAATGTGTAGTGTTAACAAGAATGGTACATAGGTAGAGTATATGAACCCATACACCCACCCACCCACACACACACACACACACACACACACACACACATACTTTTGATTATAAATATAACGTAGAGTAGCGTTTCTTCCAATATACCATTAGTCTCCCTCTTGTCAGTGCCTGTAGTGGCGCTTTTGTGTTAGTGATGTACTTCTATATTGGCAAGGGTGAACTAGGAGAAACGCCATTCCATGTTAATTATATGTATTTGTACTCAATGATTCAAACACTTTTGCTTTCGCGCTCTCTCTGTCTCTGTCTCTAATGCGCGTCCACACCAACTAATAAACCAACAACGTTCAGAGACAAGGGCGAAGTTAAACAAAAGCTTGTAATAAATACAAGCTTGCGATTATGATAAAAAAATATAGTAACTTCTATCGTGGTTACAAGAAACTGCGTAAAAAAAATGAGCGCCTATTTTCACAATTTCAAGACCATATGTTACGAAACTCCTAATTAGCGAATTCTTTTTCGAGAAACTACCAAATTTCTTAAATTTAATACAAGTTCCACCGCATTAAATTATCGATTAAGTAGAACAACTTTGAAAGTTCATCACGAATTAAATTGGAGTCCTTGATGAACGCCAAATTTTTTCATATATTATCGCGTATAATGGCCAATCTGCGACTGAACGTATTTTTGCGGATATTTACTGATTACCTGGGGCAATATTGGTACCCGCACATTTTCATTAAAAATGGAATCGAAAGTGTTGCGTTGATTTGGGCCGCTTAAATAACTGATAACTAATTTCGTCGATACTCTACCCAATCAAATGTTACGGTAACGTAAATTACACGCATTGCTACGGTAGGCAACATGGGCACCGATTACACGTATGAGCAATGTAAGCGGCTGCTCATACAGACCCAATGATTGAAATGAGTATCCACTGTACAAATAAAATTTTTGTTGATTTCACCGAACTGTCGAGGAAATTTATAATAAACCGTATTGTCGAAGTCACAAAATTACTATATATATATGTATATATATTAATTTGAATACAATGAAATAAAAAATATGTAAAAAATAAAATGACAGCGAGCCAACTTTTGGTCCGGCTTCTTTGGTTCATCTGGAATGTCTTATAAGTGGAACTGATTTTGGGCTCCTATGTCTCAACCACTCAACCCGTGTGCGCTAATAGCAGTCCTATGCGAGATAATGCCAAAATCTATACCTACATACGAAATTTCAGTCCTATTGAACTAAAATTGCGACACAGTACCTATCAATTATCTGATTTGTACACGAGTAACACATAATATTTTTTGCAACATACCCTCCAAAAAAAAATAAAACCAAAGGGTCAAATATTAGTTTGTTTTAAAGCTAAATAATGATGAATGTAATTTTACTTTCTTTTAATATCTTCGCATCCATCAATCCCCCAGGTCCAGAAAAATTACACAAAAAATTTTCTTAAAACCAAGTAATTAATTTAATAATTTTAGGTACCTACTTGAAAAATAGCAAAAAACTGAAAAAGTAGTCGAGCCGTGAAAGAAAGTGATCAAGTCGTGCGAGAAAATCACCTCGAAAGTGCTCAAGCAACCGATAATATTTTTTCGTGTCGTATTGAAATTCTCTACTTTTTGTTTGGTTAAGGGACATTAAAAAACATATTTTTCGATTGGGTGTTGCAAAAAAGTTTTTTTTTAGTTCGACCCAGAGGTTTAAATTCGAAGTCAGTTTTATGAAATGGAATATTTCAAAAAATTCATATAAGAATAAATTAAAATGGAAGGAAATAATAAAAGACAAAATAAGACATGAGATATAAATAAGATTACATATTAGAAGAGAATACTCTTTTAGAACTTAAAACAATGACTCTGCTTTAAGAAATTCTGCACTTTTTAAAGAGACGGTTTTTTTTTGGTTTTTTTGTTTTTTTCCAGTTCTAATTCAGAAATTGATAGTTTCATCAGAGAACTACACATTTTCCCTTTTTCAAAATGTTGCTCCCTATCATTAAAAAATCACGAAAAGTTTCGCACTTTTTTAATTAGTGGTGTTTAGACTGGTGACGTAGTCGTCAGCTAATCGCCTAGTAAATAAATATTTAAATAAATAAACAAGTAAATTAATAAATTAATAAGTAGGGTGGAGCTTGTTCTTGCTTTTTAAACTTTTTTTTCAATAAAAAAACCTTTAAAGAAAAAACAAAAAAATAAGTTCTGCTAAACGAAATATATCACATGTTATTCGAACTTTTTGCCATTGAAAAAATTTTAATGTTGAAAAATTACTTTAAATGTAGGTAAGTATGAGTATTACCTGAGAATAAATTTCTGATCAACTCTTTGAACACATCACAGGAGCAATTGAGAAATGTAGAAAATCAATACAGAGCTGCAAAGGCATGCCAAACATTATTCTAGATAATCATCAACCGATTTGAAAAGTGGAGGAGGATATTCGTTGGGAACACAATTTATGTTAATGATAAGTTTGCGATGTCCTCGAAAATAGCAGAATGTTATCTTATCGTACTAATGATGAAAATGATGGTAACAAAGTCAGTATTTTACGCAGTTAAATTGATGTATAAGGTTTTTTATCTCATATTAGGGTTTACTTGCGGAAAAATTAGACACTGGGATTCCACTAAAAACGAATCCTATGGCTTTGGTACCTACCAAAAAAAAAGTAAAAATATTAAGAGCGTTGATAAAACCATTTTTTTAGAATTCATCCTTCAGCCCAAGTACCAACATGTGTGTAGGTATATACCCTGTTCACTTTAAGAACGACATGACGTCATTAAAGCATTTACACATATGAGCACAGTTGAGCCTTTAATCATTACATTATTAAATTGAAAATTTATAACTTCCTCGGCCACATAATTGTGAATTACTGTTTTTTCCTTTCTCGTTTGCCAACAACCTGCGCGTGACGTCATGTCATTCTTAAAGTGAATAAGGTATAGTCTGTTCAGTGGCGGATCCAAGGGGAGAAATGGGGGGAAATTTCCACCCCAAATCAAAAAAAAGTGAAGAAAAAAATAAAAATGAAGGGAAAAAATTAAATACGACAGAAGAATTGAGATAAAAACTGTAAAAAAATTAGTTGAAGAGAAAAAAAAGGTCTAATCTCCAAAATTTTGTTATTTACCCCAAAATCATTTTCTGGATCCGCCACTGAGTCTGTTCGATTTGAGTTTGACATGATGTCACAAACAGAAATGTATATTTCAGTGTTTGAGAAGTGAGCAATTGGTTAAAGATTCACACTCGGGTTAAATTTTTTAGTTATCAAAATTAGGATGTAAAAGGTGGTATAAGGAGCGAAAAACATTTAACGAAGTTCTATATGTCATAAAAATAACGATGACCATTGTAATAAAGTTAAATAATTATATTTCATTGACGTTATTTATTATTCACAGCTGTGGGAAAAGGATTCCAAACGCGGAAGTAATAAAAATCAAGTGAATCTCGACTGAAGGGGAAAGATAGAAAAGTTAAAAGTGACTATGAACTCACGGCGTAGGTGCAAAAACGAACAACCGTAACGATAAAGTAACCGTCATGTGAATCACCTCATTTCTAGATCGCTGAATCATCAATAAAATTTGCCGAGGAAATACGTTTTTAAAATCATAGTTTTGGGGAAAGTTTTTGGGGAGTTTTGGAAATCAGCGTGAGATTAATGGGTCTTGGAGAGTAGTTTTCGAGGTTATATGTTATATTTTACACTCTAAACTTTTTGCAGGAACCTAAAAAAAACTTCAAAACTGGTTTTAAAAAATGGTTTTTTGAATATATCACCGTTCTAGTGTAATTTTTTCAAAAAATATTTATTTAACAAATTGATGAATAATCAATTTTTAACAGTTTCGATCTTATAATTTTTTTTTTGTTGAATTCACGGTTTTCCCGCTGGAGCATCGCAAAGTTAGTTAAATGTTCAAATAAATTAAAAATGTAGGCCTACTTTTTTGTTACTGCACCTTCCAATACTGGACCTGTAATAATTTAAAAACAAATAAAATTAATTTAAAAAGTTTTATGCGAAGAATTAATGATAAGCAACAAAAACAAGTTTCACACTAATGATTATAGTAATAATAATGTCGCAAGGGAGGGAATCCATGTTTTTTGTGAGGGAGAAGCATTAATTTTAAGACATATTTACGAATAGGTCTTGGGAGAGATCATAAAACTCTAAAAAGATTTTCCTTCTTCGTTGCGTTCACAAAATAAATTTATAGATGAAACAAAAAATTAAAAAAAAACTGTATTTTCATACATCGTTATGCTGTCTTATACGTATAATAATATACATATTATATTATGTTTACTTATACATACATACATATTATATTACCAGTCGTCAGCCCTATCTTAATAAAATTTCAGGAAATTTTATTAGTAAGACCGTATTTGGTTAGAAAAAAGCAAAAAATAATTCCTGATGGTCACCCATCCACCTGAAAGCAGAAAAAATGCTGATTTAAAAAGTGTTTTGGCCCAAATATGCTGCCCCTTTGACGTTTTTAGAATTTTGAAAAAATATATTTAGATGTGATACTGATGCACTCTCAGAGCAATTTTCATCCTTATAGCTTAATAAGAAGCACGAAAAATAAATCCAGACGTTTTTGAATTTTATATGTATAGTAGAAGATACTGTAGGTAGTAGGTATATACCTACATTAAAAAAAATTAGTGTTTCATAGAACATGTAGTGGAAGTGAAACTTCCTATGAGATGTTGCTGAAATACCTTTGATTCCTGTAATCTTTCTCTACAAATCAATTAAGTATGCGCCCCAAAATCTTTACTTTTTCATTTTGTTACTTATATTCAAAAACAAAATATCTACGTCAAATTTGAAATTAGAGCCTCAAAAAACAAACTTGTTGATAATATATTGCCCAATAAAATATCTATGAGAATTAAAAATCTGGCCTCATTTTGAAGCCCTAATTCGTGGAAGAATAGGTTGAATGAAAACAAAATTGAACATCAAACTCAAAATTAGCGTAAAAAAAACATACTTACCTGCTAATATATTAGACAACAAAATATGAGAAGTCATAATTTGGACTCTCTTTGAAGCTTCTGGGGTTCAAAGAATGGGTTGAGTGAAAAAAGGAACCAACATCAAATTTGAAATTAGGGCCACAAAAAACATAGTTAATCTTTAAAGCATCATCAAATAAACTAAGCTTACGAAATGCAAATGGATAACAATCCAAAACGGCCATTTTTTATCAGGGGCTTTACCCTCCAAACCCTTTGTTTTTATTATAATGGGGGTTCGTTTTTAAACCTCCTTTTTTCCTTATTTTTTATATATAAAAAAAAAACAAAACAAAAAAACAAGCAAGTACTCCACAGTTTAGTCCACTGAAGTCAATATTTATTATGTCAAATATTTTTAATTAGTATTGGCTCCAATCCTGGCATCTAGTTTTTTTGTCTGCAATGATTTTTACTGTCAGATTTCTATAGTTGTGACATCAGAAATCCCAAGGCCTTCCCTTCATGTCACCACCAATCTCAAATGACATGTATACTTTTATCTACTATAAGAACTGCTCACGAGTTTTAAGATTGTATTACAAATAAGATCACAGAGAAATAAATCGAGTTCGACATAAAATAACTTCCCATTCTACTAGATACTGACAACACGCTAATCGATTACTTTTATATACTTTAGTGGTGACGTGTATTTTATAACTCAATCACCGATGAACCAACACCTTATCTTCTTGACTGTTCACAATTTTGGCTCAACAGTAAACAGTCAGTCTTGTTTTATACGATGTTTTCCATTCGTTGTGAATACTTAACAATGTTCACAACATTCTACAGCTTCTAAGTTCGACATTCAAGTCATTTTTTAAAACTGTTTTTACCAAAATTACCTGAAAAGTGAACGCCATTAGAAGAACCATTTCCAGTTCAACTCAAAACCATTTTTGATTCCAACGACGAGTATATTTAATTAGAATCCATTGGTTTACTGGACATCGAGAAGACCATGAGGCAATATAAATTTTAACAACTGCACGATCAGATATACATGTTATTTGACTGTAACTTTTACTATAATAAACATGAATTGTACTGATGGGTCAGCCAACTTATTTAACTCGCCTACATGAAATTGCCCGACATACGACGTAGGCCTTAGGAGCTTTTGCTGCTAGTCTGGTGGCTTAACTGGTTGAGTTGACTTGTGGTTTTGACTCTACAATTTCTCAAGACTTCATGTTATACATTCCCTAGTGATTTCAAACCCCAATACTAAGGGTCATACAAGTTTACCAAGTATTGTAAGGGAGGTTCTTTTTAAAAAAATGTATATACTATTATCATTATAATAAACGCACAATCCAATTTTTTAAGACAAAATTCAACGAATATTATTAAGACCAAATTTAACGAAAATTATTCAGAGAAATTCAAGACGTATGCACCAGCTGCAAATGTATCGTTGTTTCCATCCAAATAACAAATTGATCAGTATTGCCAGGCCTGTACAAGCCAAACTCGCAGCACTTCAGGGCTTGTATATATAAACCTACACTGATTGAATTGATGACTTCCTCCTTTTTTTGAAGTCGGTTAAACATTAGGTCAAAACTTTAAGTATATATATATATATATATATATGTAAAATAAAAAGATTCTCTTCGCTTTATCTTCTTATTCTTTCCTGCTTATCGTCTATTCATGCTCTACACTTCCTTATTGCTCTATTGTCCATCTCTCGTACAGGTTACAGTCATTTTTGCTCTCATTCATCGTACGTTTGCCAGTTCATGCACTTTAATTCTGTTTTAGCTTTCATACTTTGTACACTTTCCTATGTGAAACAACTTCATTTTTGAATTTACTGTATTTTCAATAAAGTTAAATTCATCCAAGTCGTTTACTCTCTCGTGAGATTTTCAAACGATCTTACAAATTCAAAAACTTTTTGTTTTCCGTGATTTTTATTTCACCTGTGAAAAAAAAAAAAAATTCTTTTTATTATGACGCTGTCCGCTACGCCGTCTATTTCTCGTAAAGTTTGCTTTACATTACGGGCCAAACCAAAACTGACTGACCCAAAATCTACCGTCACACGTTTGTATGCTATGCAGTTTTTGGATGACGAGGAGGATGAAGTTACTTACGCGTTTCCTGACTCTCATAAGGATCTGATTCACCACGATCAATTGTTTGCGATTGATGCTTCTGCAGCTGCGAAGAGATCTGAATTGAAACCGAGATGGAAAACACGCTCGTTCAAAGTGTTGTTACCCGAAGCTGATCGCAAGTTAGCCTTTCAGAACACTCTCCTCAATCACGAGTATAATAAGAGTTTATACGATAAAAATAAATCGGCGATCGAGTTTAATATAGGTGATTCTGTACTTATATATAATGGTAACAAGTTGAATTGAGACAAGCTTGACAACGTTCATATTGGACCGTATACTATTGTTAATCGTATCTCGAATAATGTATTTGAAATTAAGCTTGGCAATGGCCATTTAGGTACGCGTTTATACCTTGCGAGTAAAATGTTACCGTACAAAAAACCTGTAAGGCAATGACCTGCTTCCTTATCTTCCTCATATCTTTTTCACTCTCCTTTTCTTTGCATTCTCGCTTCGACCGCTCTTAAACGAGTTGTGAAGGGGGATGTAAAATAAAAAGATTCTCTTCGCTTTATCTTCTTATTCTTTCCTGCTTATTGTCTATTCACGCTCTACACTTCCTTATCGCTCTATTGTCCATCTCTCGTACAGGTTACAGTCATTTTTGCTCTCATTCATCGTACGTTTGCCAGTTCATGCACTTTAATTCTGTTTTAGCTTTCATACTTTGTACACTTTCCTATGTGAAACGACTTCGTTTTTGAATTTACTGTATTTTCAATAAAGTTAAATTCATCCAAGTTGTTTACTCTCGTGAGATTTTCAAACGATCTTACATATATATATATATATATATATATATATATATATATATATATATATATATATATATATATTTATAGAATGTTATGAAGGTACTTTTGACTACAGTATAGTACTGGACCTGTGAAGAATGATGATTTTTGGTTAGATATGCCTGTGCTAAATAAGCAACCACTGAGTACCACTTGACGTACTTTACTGTACGTTTGTGTACACTATTCTTCTGAATTTAAGGGATGACTAATTTATCAAATGTATTCTAAATTGATGAATTGAAGCAAAATGTCGAAAATACGCAGAAGGTACCGTAGGGTTGCTTAATTTTATGCTGGCATGTTTTGATATTAAAAAGTACATTGGTCTTATGGAACTTTGCTGGTCCAGTACTATATAGTCAAAGAAAGCAACAGATAATAGCATGGATTGCTGATTCTCATGGTTCCATTTTTCAACTATAGGTATTTTTGGGGAACAAAATTACTTAAAATATATACACACACATATATATGGTATATAAATGTTAAACAAATCAGGCCCCCATAACATGTATGTAAGAATACTCAAAGGCCCATATTCACAAATGTCACTTTAACTTCCCTTCCCTTAAATTTCACATTAAAAAGTTTTTTGCACAATTTCATACTTAAAAATGTGGGAACATTGTATCTCTTATGAAAGTTCCAATGTAAAAATAAAATGTTACTGTGACGGTTATTTATCGTAATAGAACAATCAAATACACAAGTTAGTTAAAAAGGTGTATTAGACATAAACTTTATAGAAGAGTAACAGTAATAAACATCAAAGATTAAAAGAATTAGTGTAACAGAGTAATCAAAAGGTAAACTTGATTGAAGTAGAATTAGAATTAAGTAGAATGAATTAGAATGTATGAAATAGTACAAAACATGAGATTATATAGTAAGTAAAATGAGGTAGGTTCAAGCAAATTTACAGAGTATTGGAGAAGGGTTTTGATCTTATTGGTTAATAGAAATATATGTACAGTAAGTATGACCAATGGTTTTGTAAGAATATGACATAAAATGGGTGTTCACAAATAAGTTAGTAGAAATTAGTATATATGCAAGATTGCAGAAATAGTATAAACAAAAGATGAGTTCATTGTTTATGAGTAAACACAGTAACTGTTTATGTAGGAAATGATGTCATCAAACAAGTCTTGACTTGAAGAAATGACATGAGAGTTAATGAATGGGAAATAATAGAAAAATAGAGAGAAAATAATGATGATGATGATAATTAGTAATACGAAAATATTTCATATTATGAACGATAAGAAAATATCGTTTCAGTTACCACACTCTTAAATACAAAATTTGGCTAAAAGTCATTTTTAAGTGAATTTTAAGTGAAAGGAGGTTAAAGTGACGTTGGTGAATATGGGCCAAAGAGTCAAAATGGGAAAATGGTACCAATCATTTACTTTTCTCATGTAAGGAAAAATTTTCATCATCCTCGCTCCCCTTTTGTGAAGTCGATTTTAATACATCGTTTGCAAGTGAACTGGGTAAAACATTGGTTGAGAAAAGCAAATCGTCTGTGTCGCTTCAAGTATTTTTTTCGTATCAACGGGGCTAGGGGTTATTCGAATTGTACAAATTAATTAATGAAAATTGTCTACCTGGTTTTCTACCGAAGTATTGCTATCCCAACGTTTTTTTTAAATTATGAGCGTAACGTCTGATTTTTTACAATAATTTGAAAACCCGCTAAAATTTTATACATGCAAATTATTTGCAGTAATAAAGGAACATGATTTTTCTGTATGTTATTCCAACTTTTCGGAAATTTTAAATAACACGACGGAAGTCATTATATGTTTTAATTGACGAAAAAATGGCAGGTGCCTCTCAATTATAATACGAAAGAACGTTTTTCTAAAAACTTCAATAAATTGTTTTGGAGGTTTGTTTCAGCGGATTTTTCTCAAAAAAATACTGTCGATGGCCCTGCGTTATCCTTAAAAAATCGTAAAAAGATAATTAATATGGAGGGAGTATAATAGGTAACTCTTTGACTTTTAGGCGTCCATACTAACTTGGCCAGTATACTTTTGTTGTAGAAATAATGTTAGCAAAAAAAAAAAATCGTCAAATCGGATAAAAGGCAAATTTTCCTCGTTTATCCTTCTTTCGTATGGACTTTATACGATGAAATAAAACCAAGCAAGAAAAAGAATGGCAGCGGTGGGATTCGAACCCACGCCTCGGGAGAGACTGGTGCATTCATTATTCAATAACCAGCGCCTTAGACCGCTCGGCCACGCCGCCTGAAAGTCAAGATAGTTATTTTAGCTGAACTCACTGTAGAAAATAAAAATGTAATACAGTGTTACCCCAATAAGAGATTGAATCGTCGAAATTTACGCGAAGACAACTGATTTTCCTTTCCATATGACTACCGACAAGAGACAATTGTGACTATTATTTATTAGTAAATGGTGGAATCGCGAAAAACTCGTTTAGCAATTTTTAACTGGACAGTATACATGTACGGTACACCTCTTCTGTTATTTAGGAAAAAAAAAACAAAAAAAAAATCATTATATTATGCCAACTTCCTCATACCTATACATATATTTTATACAAATATTTATTATCCAGCATTCACGTAATGGTTGACATATAAAATTTGTTGAATTTCCGATTTTCGTTTCGTAGATATTGTGGTGTGAAAAATATCAACACATATCGATTTTTTTTTTGAAATATCGATATTTTATTCAGAAGTATCGATACGTTTTTATTGTTATTTTTCTCAGGTTTTACCCACAGAGCTTACTATAAATAATATAGGACGCACGTGAAACGAAAAATGGCATCACTTTTGCGATGAAGTGTCTCCACTCTTAAGAAATGGTAAAACTTTCAGTCTCATTTAAATCTATGAAATTTGTGTTAGTTGTGGTTTCTGAATTACTAATTATATTTATTCTTTCATTTAATTAAACTATTTGAAGAAAAAAATTCTTATAATTGCAACAAATTTGAATTTGGTACTCTGTAAAGATCGAGACCAGAGCTGTGCTACCGAAAGCGGAAGAGCTTTTCAGAATTCTTATTAACTGGAACCCAAACAATTTTTTTTACAAACTAAAAGCGAAAAGAAGCGTGAACAAAAAATTGTTGGTACTTAGCATTTCCAAGAAGGGAACCAAAATAACATTGAAATTTGACACTGTTTAGGCAGGGGAAGTGAAACCTGCTTTTTTTTGGAAGTGGAAGCAAAAGCGAAAGAAAAAGATCTATTAATAATAATAATTTAGTGTAAATTTTCAAGGTGATAACAGAAAAAATCAATCAGTTTTAAATATTTTGAGAACAAAATAGAAAGTGGAAGTGAAATAAAAGTGGAAATGAAAGCAAAAGAGGAAGTGGAACCTAAATTTTTTATTGTTCCAATTCCAAAATAGCAATGGAATTGAAATGTTTTTTAAATAGAAACAAAAAGCGGAATTGGAACCCTAATTATATTTAATATAGAAGTAGAAGCATTTCTGGAAGCCAAATAGTTTGGGTTCCACAGCTCTGATGTGGACAACAACTTCAAAAGTGGTGCAATTTATATTTAATACTTTGTGGTTTTACCCACAGAATATTGAATATAATAGAGGAGGCATACATATTTAAACATTATTAGGAAAAATGGTACCACTTTTAAAGCTATTGCCCCCTCTCCTTTGGTATTGAATTCGAATTTTCTTGTCCCTCATTCTGTCTCATAAGCATTAATCAAAAAATATTGTTTATTTTTTATTTCAAATAATATAATTGAATGAACGAGCAAATGTAATGATTAATTTATAATTCACAATGAACAACAAATTTCGTAGATAAAAATTATGCTGAAAATTGTCTGTATCTTATGAGGGATATTTTGATCATGAAAGAATGGTGCCATTTTTCATTTCACATGCATTCTTTATTATATTTGATACTCTGGTTTTTCCCAAAAAATTTTGAGGTTAGAATGAGATAAAGATATTCCAAAACAACTCTCTCAGTATTTGTAAGATTTATTTCTATGGATTTCAAAAATTGTAACTTTTAATGATGGATATAGGTATAGTCAAATTTTAAGTGTATCAATCATTTATTAATGCAAAATTGGGAAAAATATCAATATGAAAAAACAAAATTAAGCAATCGAATTAAAAAACAATAAAAAAATGTGGTAACTACTACAAACAATAAATGACAATTACACATAATGGTACAAAAATGAGACCACATTTAAATAGTTACATAGACAAATTTTCACTGTTGTATGTGTGCGTATCAATGTGTTTATGACCTAAGGGAGCTCGATGTTTTAGGTTGTGTCAAAATGAGGGTTGCCAAGCACCTCAACTGAACATCAAAGTTCTGAACTTCAAAAATTTTGTACAACCGAGCCCCTTAGTGAACACATCAGCCAACTGGTCCATAGTTGGCACACATTTCATACATATGATGTTAGTATTGACATAATTTCTGATGATATAAAATTTAACATCAAGAGGTTTCTTAACAATCGAACCTCTGAAAAATTTAATGTAGTTATCATTGTCCTCAAATGGAGACAAAACAGTTACATACTTATCAATCAGAATATTTTGTTTTGCAACTGTGTCGAGTACACAGTTGCAAAGAGCAACAATTTCAGCATCTGTAGTGGACAAAGTAACTAGAGACTGTTTCCTGCTTCTCTAAATTACTAGACAATCATATACAAACACACAATAACTGCTGACTGATCTATGAAAAGTGGGACAATTGGCTCAATCAGAGTTTACGTTTGACCTAATTAACTCAGAATTAGGTTTACTATGATATATTAATTCAAGATCGATCGTAGAGACCAGGTATTTCAGGACACGAAGTAAGTGAGAGTATGCTTCATTGACTATATTTTACTGAAACTCTCTAAAGTTTGAAAGAGCATAACAAATATCAAGGCTGGTTCCAAGCATACTATACATTAAGCACCCAAGTAACTCCTTATATCTGATTATTAATTTTTAAGATTTTTCAGATTTTTGTTTATCAATTTTTCTTTGATTAGTGTTAAAACAGAATTAAAATTTCCAACTTTAAACTTTTCTGTTACTATTTCTATTAACTTTTTTTGACTTAGTTTCATTTTTCTATTTACGTTATCATAATTTATTTGCAATTCTAAATATGATTTAACATTGCCCAAATTGTGGGTCTTGAAGGTACTAGTAAGTTGTGATTTTATACTATTAATTATTTTTACATTAGGTCGACATATCAGAATATCATCCATGTAGACTAGGATGAGCACAGCATTTTCTAAATTTTGTTTTATATGCAAGGATCTATCATACCTGCTACTTTTAAACCTTATGGAAGAGACAAACATCTCTAATTTTTCATACCAGGCTTTAAGATCCTGTTTCAGTTCATAGAGAGACCTATTTAATTTTAATACTTTAAATTTTCTATTTATTTGTGGATATACCCTTTCATAGATTTCTAAATTTATTATACTTCATCTTTTGAGATTCTATTAAGTAAGGTGTTCTTTATGTCTATTTGTGATATTATGTATTCTAAGTTATTACAATATGCTAATAAAATTTGTAATGTACTCATTTTCGCAGCCAGTGCGTATAGTTCTTTAAAATCAAATATTTTACTAACTTCATATCTTCAGGCTACTAAGTGAGTTTTAAATAATTTAATTATGCCTACCTATGCTAAGAAATCAACTAAAAAAAAAAATTAAGGGATAATTTTTGGTTGAAGTAAGTATGTACCTGTGCAATTTCCTTTGTTAAATATTAGTGGTGACAATTCTCTGAAAAATATGAGTATGTTCCAATTGAAATGTTAAATTCTTGAAAAATTCTTATGAATAGGAAAAACAAAATTTATTTGAAAAATTTCATACAGAATTTCCCATATATATTAAGTATAAAATCATAACAAAGAATCGTATCTTCTAATAATGCAATTGGCTTTGAGGAACTGTACTAAATGTTTAAATTTATACTAATAGGTTGTGTTAACAGTGGCGTATGAGGGTTATCGGGACAAGCCACACAAAATTTTTTTGAAGACTTTCGATTAATTAGCCAGAAATTTAGTACATGGTAAAAGTTATACAAGAATAATTATTTTATTTATTCTGAAGCCGAATATTCACTAATAGTATTAGAATAAAAAAATCACATTTTTACCTCGCGTAAGCCCCTCCACCTAGCCCTTCTCTATAAACATTTTTAGATTTTCTCTCACATTGCAATGGAGGTTTTTACCCAAACATCTATAATTATTTGAAAATTTCAGTCACACAGCCAGTCTCAGTTGCAAGTGCCAAAATTGTTTTTGTACTATAAAATGTGTGAAAAACTACCTTCCTAACTCAATACCTGAGTCCGGTTGAATGGATCAGCACTGATGTCAGTTCACTGAGAAACTGAATTTCTACTAGAAACTGACATCAATGAGTTTCCACGGTTCTCGAAAAAAATTTTACCTGGGTAATTTTAATTTAACAAAATTGGTCTCAAAACAAGTCTTAGATAGGTATATTATGTCCTTTGAAATATGAAAATTTTTATATCAATTCATTTTGAAGTTTTTTGCAGCAAAATCACCTTATCACTGAAAATTATAAATTTAGTTATCTAAACTCGATTCAAATTTAATATTATTGGGACCAAACTTGTTTATTAATGTTTTTTCACTGTGAAACTTTTTATTTGTCTTTGATCTTGAACTAATATAACTTTTTTGCAACAACTACTCTGAAAACAGATGTTTTTGCACGTATTAACTAGGTATATGTGAAGTAGGAGCAAAAACTGAAACTTCCCGCATGCCAAATGTGGGAAACAACATACCTGGTCCTATATAAAATACAATTGCCAGTTATGACCAGTAGTGAGGGCTGTGTGGTTAAGTTTACCATTTTTAGTTGGTGACTATGTAGGTCCCAGGTTCAATTCCTCAAACTGACAAAACCTACACACAGTTTGGGATTCACTTAGATTATTAAATCAGTTTCTTGACTGTGCATGGGTGATACGTCTTATTAAACACTGAGAAGTGCACATCCGGATTTTTTGAAACTGATTTTCAAGTTGCCTCTTTAATGGAACATAACATGTCAGATTTGAAACAAACCTCTCTTATTTCACTTAATGATTACTAACCCTCTGTTTAATGTAGAGAGCTGGGATTGGCATTTCTGGAAAGAATAAATTTTCTCAAATTTGATTTTAATATAATTTTTTAGTCATTTTTAGTTTCATGAAAATAAATGAACAAAAAAGAGGTGAATTAATTATAGAAAACTTGCTGTTTTTGGAATCAAGAAACCTCATCTCCCTCAATCAATAATTCCTTAGCTGCTATTTAAGCCAGCAAGTTAGGGTTAGTACGACTGGAAGGAAGAAAAAACTACCTAAATCTGTGTTCCATCAAAGTTTTTATTCATCTGTAGCTATTTGAAAATAAACGAGTGAAAAAACGCAAATTAGAGGAGAATTTCCCATTTTTGTATTGTTAAATAAATTAAAAAAAAACTTTTCTCGCTGAATTTTTTCATTTTTAGGGGAGGTACTGCAGAAAATAGCATATGACACTCGTGCAAAGTAATGATTGTTACTTGTATCAAAATTACTTACTTTACGTCAGAAAATATTACTTATAATCATAACTTAATAAATTTATAGAAAAAGACCCTAAAATATTCTTACAAATATACCTCCCTTTCTTTTCATCAGAAAATAATATCAAAGTAGGGTATGACTTTTGATTACAGTCTATAAATAAACAAAAATGAATAAAAAAAAGTTGCCCAAAAATATTTTGCCAGAAACTCCCCAAAATTATGTTCTGGCTACGCCACTGTGTGTCAATGTCAGCAGATAACCACGTTGAAGGGTAGGTTCATTTAGAGTAGCAGTGATTGGTATTCGGGATTCCGTTTCTTCATTTCACATAATTCTTCATAACAACTGTACACAACTTTTGCGAAATGGATCTGAAGCGCTGAAACAAAGTAATAAAAATTAATAAGTTGAGTATTAAATCACGAAAATATGTAAATTTCCATTTTATAGGCTGAAAAATTTGAAGTAACTTAAACTGAACTTGAACAAAAAATAGTTATAATATCTGGGTATTACCTAATCTAATATAAATAACTTGATGAATAATAAAATAGGTAATAGAATCGATTCAACTCTCCTCGTTTCAAGAGATGTTTATCAGATTATTAAATTTTTTTTACTGAAGTACCTAAATTTCAGTAGGCAGACAGGGCTACCAGTCATTCTGACTGTAACAGTAATGGATATGATTATATGTAAGTATTTTTGAAAGTATTTTGTGCAATTTCTCATGAAAATAAAGACAATATGCGGTTTTTTTTTTTTGGTTGCACAATGATTTTGATGATTTGTTAATGATTTTAGAGCAGAAATGATTTTTACTGAATGTTTTACTCATAACTGTTTTTAAAATTACCACCTAAATTATTTTTACCCTGCTTTTAATAGCTTACGTCCTGACTGTTCGTGGAATCAATTTTTTATCCACTTCCCATAATTTGATTTACGTGAAACTTCTTAAGGTACACTTGTGTATCTACTTGATAAGAGTACATGTATGCGTAGTTTCCAATTGGTTGAACCATAAGAAAGAGCCAAAATTTGATTCAAAGTTTCTATGCAATAATATATCTATATGTATATTTCTCGTTTAGGTATAATAGACATTTAAATAAAACAGGGAAAAGAATGGAAAAAAAGGATGAAGGAAGGACTAGGTTGATGGACAAAAAACCACATGAGGTTGTAATAAACAAAATAAGCTATATCATTAAACGATGTTGTAACAGGGATTTTGTTTTAATTGAACTGCGTAGCAATGCGGCCAAATATCAATCTGAAGCGATAATTTCATAAAACATGTTTTGACCATTCACACATCCAATTAAAGAATGAAAAAAAAAGAATAATGCATTAGGTAATCAGTTAATAATAATTATTAATCAACAGAAGGGTCGACACTCAGACAAACAGTATATTTTTATTTGAGTAATCATATGCTACCATAGGTGTTTTTACAGTGGTTTTCTATATATATTGATTTTTGAAGAGACTATTTTGCAAGCTTCTCAGTTATTCCTTGCTATGAGGCATGGACTACTACTCTGGCAATCCATGTTTGAATCTTTATCAAAATAAATTTTTTTTTTTTGTAATTTTGTTTTTTTATTACTATTTTTTGTTTTATTTTCACGTTTTCTTCAAGAGTGGATTAGCCAAATTATATATGAAGTACATTAAAAAAAAGTTCCTAAAAAATGAGGAAGTCTTATTATTCTCCTATTGTGAAGCGTATCATATACTTTTTCCGAAACCCTCTTTGTCTGATCACAGACACTTGTTTAACTATTAATTCATTATTCATTCAGTATCAATTTTATTATCTTAAATGAAACAAATTTCACATTAGCGCTACAAACAATAATAGGGGAATGAATTTTATTTTCACAGTATAATTGGTTAAGGTTACAGTTAGCGATTATGGTTGCCACCTTTTTGAGCATCAGTAAATAAGCGTTTCACATGTTATAACATCTGACATTATCGTTTCTACGAAAGTTTTCTTTATTGGTTATGCTGCAGAGTAAACAATATATCGTGTTTCAAGCAGACAAATTTGTATATGGTTTATACGCATTTATTATAATGATGATGTCAGGTGCTTCTTAGCTTGGACAGTGTATAATTTGAAAACAAGCAATTGTCAACGAGGTGTAAAGTTGCAGCATGAGCCACAAAGGAGTGCTCTAATTGCAACGAGTCGACTTTCGTGACTGGCAAACAAGCTGGGTACAATATCTTTCGCAATAAATACCCCAAAAAGACGTTATTTGTATTCAGTGAAATACGTCAACTTCCTTTTTTAACAGAATTTTATAAAAATAATTAAATAACTGTGGGTGGGTGAATTATTGCCACTTATCTAGACATCACCACGTAAAATGGCAATTTTTTAAACTGACATTGCACCATTCACATAATTATACATATAAATGGCGTCAAGAAGAAATAAAACAAAATGCTGTTCAAAGAAAAAGCTCAATTTTCGCACTAGTGGGGAAATGAAAATAATTTTCGACTGTTCCAAATTTATTTGGAAATATCTCATTTTGTCAACCAAAATCAATTCAATAATGACCTATTTTTGGTGCATGAGTTGCAGAAAATTAATTTTACACCCTGTTGTCTTTGGATTTGTAGGTAGCAAACGGGTCTAGTAAGCTTATTGGGAAATCTTTCACTAGCACAGAGTACAATGCAAGACAAATAAGCACTTATTTGTCATTGTATTTTGCGAAGGGGACCTCTAAATCTACTGAGTTTTTGTTTTCAGAACAAATACGCACCTATAGCTCACTGTACGTGATGATTCTCAAAAAAGGCTTCATACCTTCTGTCTGTATAACTAGATTGGAAGAACCATATATTGTTCATTCATATTGAAATGCTACTAGTGTGGACACTTTTCAACATACCTACAGTCACGGCAGGTAATAGCTGCTTCTGCCTTGGGGATTCACCCTTGGTTTTGAGTTGCTCTCATCAAGTAAGTATTGTATTTAATGTAATTCAGTCATTGTTAAATTAGATACTATAGTTATTATTAAAATTGAAATCAATTGAAGTTGTGTAGTTATTTGTTGTGCACAGGGGATAATACATCCCTTCAAAATTGATACAGTATGCAAATTTAAAGGTAATGAAGACCTTAAATGTCTAGACAAAAATATATTTTTTGAAAGTACCTTGATTCCAACTGATTCATACTAGAATTGGTAGCATGTTGTAATAAATTATAGTTAATATTTTCAGAAAATTTCTCAGTTATTGGTTTAAAACCAAGAATTTTATAGCCAAAATGATATCAAAAATAGCTAGACCGTAAGTATCGTCCAGCCGATCCGTGCTAAAATTACTAACATGTTAGAATATATCATAATGAACATTTGTTTCGAATTACGTTCCTATTTGTCCAAAATTTGACATTTTATAGATAAAATAAAAATAAAAACAAAAATAGTGTTACTTGAAGTACCGTCCGGCCGATCCGCACCAAAATTGATAGCAAATTGTAATAGACTTCAATAAATAGTTATATTTTCAACGTTTCATAACAAAACCAACTTTACTTCAAGCAGTGAAGTGAAAATTGCAACATCGCAAAAATTCATATCCGAGGAACTGATTTTTTTATTTTTTTCAAAACGATAGTTTTGGTGTTAGTTTTCAAATTTCTTATTCCCTAAAATAGAATTCATCATAAATTTGTGATAGTTTTTGTCATTTTTTCTCTAATTATGATTGAATTATAGCAAAAATAGTAAATCTGATCGCTGTGGTAAGGAACTGATTTTCATTCTACTTTGTGGGTTTATAAGAAAAACTGGCTTTGTTCGTAGTAATTGGTTCAAAAATTAAGAATTTTTTAGGCAAAATAAAAACGAAAATAGTGTTACCGGAAATACCATCCAGCCGATCCTAACCCAAATCAATAGATTACGTCCTTGGTTTAGTACTACCTAATGTTAGTTCCAAATTTTGTGATTATCAAACAAAAATTGGCACCTCCACCGTAGTAATAAGAAATTGGCTTATACACAATATGACTGCATACCTATAAGGATATTTGTATAACTATGTAGGTACATATAGATACATAAATAAATATAATTATATTATGTAGGTGTATGAATTCGAGTTTTTTATGCTAAAATTTTTCTCGAATTATGAAACGAATGACGTACCTACCCCATCCCCAAGGTCGTTTCATGCCATCAAGATTAATAATTAGATTTTCATAGAAACTCTACTCAAAAAAAAAGAAAAAGAAAAATGAATTACCGCAAGGAAATAAAAGAAGCTGAAAATTTCTGACTGAAATGAGTATATTTCAGTTATTTTAATTTTTTTGAATTTTCAGTGAATTTTTCGTATGGAAAGTCGGTACCAATGTAATTCATTTTAACATTGGGGCCCATGAACTTTAGAGGAAATGGCTAAGGAAAAATTCTAAATCGAAAAATTCCCAATAGAAAAGTAAAATTTGTAGGTATGTTTGAAGGTGAAGGACATTGTTTGGGGGAAAGGAGCGTAGCTCTGGAAACCTGCTCCTTATCGGTGCTCCTAAACGTTTACATGAAGACAATTTTGCAAAAGGAAAATACAAATTAAATTAAAAAAGAATGGGAATAAAAGTTTCAGTCATTCTAAAACTCCTTAAATTATGTTTAAAAAAAATTTATTACCTATAAATAGTATTTCGACAAATGTTTTAATAAGTAAAAACGATCCTCTGTAGTCATTTATGTTTGAAGAAAATTGGACATCTTCAGCGTCGGTAGGTTTCTCGTCTTCTATGGACAAATCTCGATATAGGAAGCCTAACATCAGCCAGATTGTTAAAACAGCATTAATAACTCTCCAGACGCAATAGGGGATCAAATAATTCGGCTTCAACTGTAAATAAGTATAAGCTTATGAAAAATGAATTTTTTTAAATACGCTTTTATAGGTGAAAAACATTGTGTGAAATCTAGCAGACCAACACAGACACACGATGTGTATCTTACATTGCGACGACCGCATTTCCTCAAGGGGGGCTTTTGTTTTTTGCTACCTTAATGTAAATTCAAATTTTTATTTTATTTTATGAGCTCCCTGGAAGTCACAATTTGGGATATTTTTTTAAATATTTCCTTCTCAGATATGGATCCTCCTCCTCGAAATACAAATTATTTTAAAAAGTTTAAAAATGAAAATTGAACAATTTAATTTGAAATTAAAAGTTTTACACATTTTTTAAAATAGTAAACGACCAGGTTTTTCTGAAAATAAATACAATGATAGTTGAATTACAGCGGCAGACCTGGTGTGGTTGCATTATTCATTATTAAAAATAATACGTAAGATTATTTGGTACTAATTTTGCTTCTTTTTTTTTTTGTGGTGAGGGATCATGAGGGGTTGAATGCTGTGGCAGGATTGAAGGTAAACTTCAACATTTTTTGATAAAGTCTTACATGCTAAATTTTACGGTTAATCCATTCAAATTCCATCGCTGATTTTTAAACAACTCATTTATTGAACAGACCTAATAATTAATCGCAACAAAATTTTTTCACCTCCCACTGTTTTCTGATAAAATATTTAAAAACAGTTGTTTTTAATTTGCTTTATTAAATTTTGAACTTTTTTCCATTAATTTTTTATTTCCATCGTAACGATAATGACTTGAAAAATAAAAAATTGTTGATCTGAATTCAAAAGTTTGTGATGGCAGGGAAAATAAGGGTTTAGGCAGTCAGTGATTATTTTTCAAGTGAATTAAAGGTTTTACGTACTTTTGATAAGCTATATATTCCTGCTAGAATGAAGAAAAAGCTTATAATGTTGACGTAACTCATTATCCAAAAAAATACGTCTGCAGAAGGAATTACTGTGATGTAGTTAGAGTGGCCATAATTTCCTGAAACAGTAAAATTTTAATCATTCAAAATGAAATTATTATGAATTTATTAATAAACATAATTATTGATAATCGGCCTTGATACAAGTTGTTGTGAAAATTAACTTGCACTTGTGAAACTTGAGAAAAGTGATGAAATTTTTTTTAAACGTGGTACAAATTTTTTTAATTGCTCTTGAGGTAAAAACTGAAAGAAAAAAAGTTTTGGCACGAATCTCAGCACGAATCTTGTCACAATTCTCAGCACAATTCTCAGCACAATTCTCAGCACAATTCTCAGCACAATTTTCAACATAAAAGAGAAAAGAAAGAAAAATTTGTGAGTGTGAATGTATATTTGATTGCATTCAACACACAAACACTCACAAAAAACAAATTTTATTGTTTCCAATGAAACAGCAAATTATACAATGTTACCGCAAATAAAAGTAGAAATATGTGTTTCATTAAATCATCCTGTCAGCTAAGAACTGAAGTGTCGTACTAATGACGTTTTTATTAATATTTTAGTATTGAAAATGCTTCTCGAGTAAATATGTGAAAAAGTGTCGACCACTTAATTTTTATCAATGTTCTATGCGTAAATTGTATAAGAAGGAGTAGATAACAATGGTAAAAAAAAGGGGAAGGAGAAAATAGTAATGAAAAATAAAGTGGAGAGGGTAACGTTGTTTCATTGTTTATCTAACAAATGCGAAAACGAAAGAAAATGAAAAATGAACAATCCTTAATTTTTAAGTAGGTTTTCTTTAAAAAAGTTTACTTATTATATATGCTTGGTGTCCTCAGGATTGGGTTGGTATGTTTTTTATTTCATGACTTCAGGAAAATTTTTGAACTGATAACTTAAGTTTATATATATACATATATTACACATACCGATAGACAATTTCTTGTTCCCACAGTACAAGTCGGAATTTTTATCCGATAATCACGAAATTTGGTACGAACATTTTTATTAAGTCAAGGATCATATAAATTTTTCAATTTTAATAATTTCTTCTTTTAATTGTCTAAGATTATATATATACATTTTAATTAATTTTTTTCATAGATTTAGTTCTATATATATTTTTTTTTTTGGTGTTTTAAATTTTATTAGTAAAAGGCGTTTAATAAGTTCTAATTCTGGTTATTTAATATTGGGTTGTAATTTATTATTTTTACTTTTTTTTATATTATTTTTAAATTTAAGAAGTCCTTTTACTATTGGTTTTATTCGGGAAGTTACTGATTTTGGTGCGGATCGGGCGGACGGTATTTCCGGTACCATTATTTTTGTTTTTATTTTGGCTATAAGATGCTCAAATTAGCACCAATAGTCACGAAATTCAGAATAAATATTTATTTATATTTATTGTAGAACGCTATCAATTTTGGCGTGGATCGGCTTGACGGTACTTTCTCGGTATCGCTAGTTTCGTTTTTATGTTCGTCATAAAATGGGGAATTTTGGAACTATATGTACGAAAATTAAAACAAATATTTATTATAATTTTTATTGTAGCATGCTATCAATTTCGGTGCAGATCGACTGGACGGTACTTCCGGTAAAACGTTTTTTTCTCTTTTTTTTCCAATTTCTATGAAATTTTTTTTTTTACAAAAATTAACCACATGTTTCATGTTTTCTTTTTTTTTTTTTTTTAATTCATAACTCTAATATATTTCTTTGATTTTATTTGAAATTATATGATTATATGATTATTCACCGTACTTTATCATCTTAATTTTTCATTTTTTCAAGAAATAATGCTTTCAAATTTCACGTTGTCTAATATTTCGTCAGCAGCTAACACATTTCATATAATACTAACACACCATCAACGCATATAAACTTACAGACATTTAATGCGACCATCAAAATTCACAATTGTTTTCCTCGAAAATCTACATTTTCTAGCTAGGCTAGCGGCGCTAGAGTTTTTTTTAATTTTTATTCATTTTCAGTGCCGTTATCTCGTTGTTACGAAATGTGAAAACTGTGAACTTTTTTGTTAAAAATCACAATTTCATTTGGACTCGTAAAAACTGACCTGGTTACACCTCTATTAACAACATCTCTTGGCGGGCCCCTGGTTCAGCGTGGTGGTTTTTACATTTAATTTCAAAATGTAATTATAGGTGAAAAATCAATACAAAAATATTCGTAGTAATTTCGCAGCATTGTCTAATTTTCTGGGGAAAAGTCAGTGTTTTATCTCAGAATTTTTCATCCATTTTAACATCTATTTAGAATTGATGGAGAATTGTTCGAAGCTATTGGTGAAGTATATTATCCATTAAGGAATTATTCGCGGCGAGACCATTGATCAACTGGTGATGTAAAATAGATGCATGGGTAAAAAATAAGGCTCCATGAGGTCTCATCAGGCGACGTCCTCTTTATTTCCTGTGCTCTTTCATTGTGCAGAGCGCCTACCTTATTTTCATCTTTATTCTTTATTCTTCAATTCTCAAATTTTTGATTTTTTTTTTTTTTTTTTTTTTAAATTACCAATTGTGTTTTTTGTTAGTGAAACTCGAACACTTCATATCCAGAGATGCAGAACTACTTGGGGTATCAAAATTCTGTACTCATTTCCTTTTCCTATTAAAGTGCCTTATGAATTTTGTGTCTGACTGTTGTCATTTTAGGTTTTTGACATCGTGTAGCGGTGTTGACGGAAAATTTTGTTTTTTCTTTCTAAATTCAACTATTACTTACATAAATTTTATTCCGCGAGTAATAATTTCACACTTATTTTCTCTAATTATTACAGCAGCCGAAATCATGCATGAAAGGAAAGCTATTTTTATAGCGAATTATGATAATATGGTCAATTTCCGTTTCAAGGACGATTGATAACATGCCTGTATGCTGTAAACTGATACATACAATGTGTTATAAAATAACACATTTTGAAATTAAAAGGAGAATTTCAAATATTATTTACTCAAGTCAGTAAAATTATAAATGAATAGAAAGCTCTCTATACGACGAATGATATTATGGTTCATAACAGTGAGTAATTTTTCATAGTTTCATTGATTTTTACATAGAATAGGCCTCTGCTATAGAATGACACAGTTCGAGAAAAACAACAGCGGAAGAATTTTTATTGTTTAGATTAATGTGTCCAAAAATAAATTATTAGAATGCAGGTGTTAATTTATCATAAAAATTAAAAATTCATTAATATATAAACTGGAGTTTGGGTTTCTCAAATTGGTGTGTCTATTTACAAAATAGTTTAAAAAAATTACATAAAATGTTGAGTTTTAATTTTTAGTGTCAGCCATTAAATAATTTTATTATTTTCAATCAATGAAATTATAGTCATTTCGTGTGTTTTTTTAATATTTAATTGAATGATGCTATAATTAGTAAGAGATTTGACCAAAAAGAAGATAGTTTGTTGAAAAATGGTTATTTGTGACACAAAGTGAAAAATTACATGCTTCATACGCTGCCACACAGTATTTTAAATTCAGGAAAAAAATACAACATAAATAAGACAACCTACTTATGAATTTTTATAAAATTTAATGATAATTTTACTTTTCAAAATAAATTATCAACTCCTCCCTATCTTTCTCCCACGTCCAAAAAACCGGGTTACTTAAAGGAAATAAATCAATTTTACTGGAATAAGAGCATAAATTATTAATAGATAATTTTTTTTTTTTTTTTTTTTTTTACAAAAAAAAGTAATTATTTATTAAAAAAACCGAGCTGTGCAAGAAAGTAATCGAGTCAAGAATGTCAACCTATGACAACTTGAAAGTGCATATATTATACTCAAAATCCTTTTTCCGTCGAATTTCTTACTTTATGTTCAATACTCGGCACAAAAAAGTACACTTTTCGGTTGGGTATTGCTAAATACAGTAGAATTCCGAGTATATGAGCAAAATAGTCAATCTTATTTTTTCCGATTTTTGTCCATATTCTCATTATAAATTACATGTTATAAAAAAACAAAAAAAACTATTGATCAATTATTTTAAGACTTAAATTTATTGTTTACCAAAAGTATAGTTTTGTTTTTTTAGTTACCATATTATTCACTTTTTTTTACAAATATGAGCCAACTTTTCACTTTTTTATGCATTAAAAACTGTAATTCCTATTAAGCACTTACTGTAGTATGCTATTTCCATCTCTTCGGATTAACTCGGATAAGGGGATTACACTGTCGTTATTTGCAATAAAAGTGCAAAAAGTAGGTGATTTTGATATGAGTGTGAATTTTGCAAAACAAGCTGAAGGCATTTGTTGCAAATCACAAATAAAAAACTTAGCAAGTTGTCGAGCTGTGCTAGAAAGTAATCGAATCATGCAAGAAAGTGATTGAGTCATTTGAGAAAAGTCAACTGGAAAGTGCTGACGTGCCCAGCAATAATTCTTTGCATCTTATTGAAATTCGCTACTTTTTGATCAGTTAAGGGGCATTAAAAAACGTATTTCTCAAATGGGTGTACCAAAAAGAAGTTTTTGTGTCAAATTGTAACAGTATTTTTCCTTTACTGCTTACAATTATGGAAATTATCTCTTTTTTTTCCTTTCGAAGATTTCAGTCATTCACTAACTCCGATGTTTTTCTTCGTGGGTAATGGGAGCGCTTTCATTTTGAATTAGCGGAGCGATCGGCACTTCGGAATTCAAGAATCGATTACTTGAACATTTTTAAGTTAGGTATTTCGGGTAATACAAATGGTATCAATCGCAACTGTACCTCTTCTGAAGAACTATGATTTGTACGAGCTTTACAGTAACGTAGGTATACTTACTGACAGCAGACGAGTTATCCCTTTGATACGAAAACCAATATATTAAAGGGGTTGAAATAAAGACGTAAATCTGAAAACAAAAATTAATTACGTCAATTATAATCACGGTTTGTGGACCATCCTAAAAATAGATAATAGTAAATTAATAGGCATTCATAATAAAATACATTTCACGAATGAAATAGAGACGTTTTCCCCCTTTGCGTCTTTAGTCTTCATATAATAAAATTGGTTTTTAATATCAAGGGTGTATGTGCTGCATACTCAGATCATTTAAAAAAAAGAAGAAAATTTAATATTCAGTACCCAGTGGGTGTAAATAAAATAAATTTAAAAAATTATATACATATATACCTATATATACATTATATATATCACTATAATAAACGTACTTGCACGAAATTATTTCCCGATATTCTATTATACTACCCACACAACCACATACAGACATGAAAAAAAAAAGTTTGTTGTCTCCTCAGAAACAACAAATTCTACAGTCTTACTAGCAATTCTTATATATTATTAAATTCAATAATATGAATGAATTGGTGAATTTTTCTGTCTAGTGAGAAAATTTTCAAGCCATTTGTTATCACGCTGGAATACAATATTTAAGGTAAAAGCGGTGAGGATGTCACATCAGTAAAGATGCCAAACTTTCACAATGTCATGTTGGCAGCATTGCTGAAAGAAAATTGACATCACTAGTATGTTCGAGTAGTCAACAGACCTTCTGTTCAAGTTTTTGTGACCAGAACCCTTGGTTTCTCCTTGCATTTATTATTTTAAAGTGAATTTTGTGTTTGAAGATAAGCTTAAATATAATTAACTAGAATTTTGATGCTAGTTATTGTGGGAGTGAATTGTCCTATTTCCTCCGATAATTGAAGAAATAATTAGCAAATTTTGTGTAGATTGCAGTCGCATTTAATTCCTTTGATTTTTGACGGTAATCTGTAAAGTTTGCAACAAAAAGTGCAGAAATGTATTTGAGTGCTTGTAGAAATATGTTCGAGCACTTTTTCTGTATATTGCAGTTTTCAGAATCTGCATTTTGAATTATACAGTAACTCCGAAAATACTGCAAACTTTACAAATTTACAGTAGTAGCCATACATTGAAGAATTTAAATCTTATGAAATGTTATCAAAACATTTTAAAAATTTTTTCAAGATATTTGTCTATTTCTTGAGTTGCTACTTTTGCATGTAATTTATTTTCATTTTATGACGATAATAATATTTTTTGAAGAAGTTGAAATGAATTAAGAATTTAATAATTTATTATCTCTTGTTATGAAACAGTTACATTTCTTTCATAAAATTAATGTTATCAAGATTATTGTAGAGTTGAAATGTTTTGGAGACATTAGGTTATATTAGATGAAGATTCTGTGACAATTTGACTAAAATTGTACATTTCATAATTATTTAGATGATATGAACTCAGTCTAGTTGGGCAATTCCAGTCATATTTCCAGAACCAAACGTACGATTGCTACTATATTTTTAGAGAATCTAAAACTAACATATCTTGATATCAGAGCCTAATTTCAGCTCAATTGTTCTTATGGTTTTCACGATATCACTGAAATTCTGTTCAAATATCTATGAGAAAATGAAAACAAAATGATATAGTGCTCGTTGATGTTTCAAATTTGCAATATCTTAATACTAACTTTACAACTACGGTTCACAATGTGTAAAAATACAACCCAATTTTAGTTTTGAAGAAGTCTTTGTTAAATTGAAAGAAATTATCATAAAGGTATTCAGCCATTAATCGCATTTATCACTGAAGTACAAATTTTGTCATCACTCATCATCTTTGCAGAAAATCGTTTATCTGTAATATATGAAGAATACAGTTAAGTACAGTAAAAACTGTAACTTGCAATTGACTGAAAGCGTTCAAACAAACCTATAGTAAAATGCGAATTGGAGTAATTTCATTCCCTGAAAACGCTATCTGTGTTTGATAGTAATTATCTATAGAAATGTTGTACAAATCAGCCATTTATAACATATATTCAAAGGGAATTATTGAAGTTGGCACTCTCTACCTTTACTGCATGTATGCTTTATACCTGCGTCAATTCTTTCCAATTTTATAACAAAACTTCTTGATTAGCACCAACTGTAATAATTCCAGTCCCCTCACCTAGATCTTGATGGAGAAATTTTAAAAGAATTATGTTTCACATTTAGTGCATTTTTTATTGTAGTTTTTGGAAGTCGGTTCTATTTTTTAAAGAAAATATTTTTCATTAGACCTACTATCCTATGTGATGGGGCTTAAAAATGGATTACCTAGTTTTTCTATTTATAGATACCTAGTTTTTTTTTTACCTTTCATTGCATATGACGTCATTTTTTTACTATGTACTTCATGTTGAACATTTCCAATGTTAAAACGTGTGTATACAAGTTATTAAATGATCGCTCAGCAAATTAAATGAAAACATGCTTGCTTCTTCGGTTGATCCGGACTTTATATTATTTTTGTAGTAAACGTTCAAGATTTTTTCAAATAATCTCTACGTGTGAACAGTAAATCCAATTTTAACCAAATTTTTTAGAATAATTGAGTATAATATAATCAAAGTCTGTACTGAATTTCGTGACTATAGGTTGAAAATTACGTGTTTTATATAGCTTCAAAAGTGCTACATAATAGGATGTAATGGACGAACCATCAGCTGATCTGAACCAAAGAAAATAGGATTCGTCCTTGTGTAGATCCAAATAAGTGAACCAAATTTCAAGAATATCGAATAAAAATTGTAACCTGTATCGAGTTTAATAGAAATGTGGGTATGGATCGTAGGTGTTTTGAAAAATCTGTCATTTTCTAAAAGTCGCTAACACTTAAGCAAAAATTGGCTATTGAGAAAAATAAAAAAAAATGTTCCAGCTAGCCTTAAAATTTTAGTCATTTCTAATGAGTCCAACCGAGTTAATTAAGTTAGTTAGAAATTTGAAAATTACTAGCGAATAACCATAGCACTATCTCGGCTTAATGTTATTCGCCCAAACCTAGTTAGGCTCGTTACAAAGAGATAGCAATTAACTTAAAATCATCAGGTTAATTGGAAAAATCAATTTAGATCGTCTAAAACTTCGACTCTTTGTTAAATACGTCGCCCTTTGCGAAATGACTAAAATATCGAATGGACTGTTAGTATTTAGGTCTGTTATAAAACACATGAAACGAATCAGGCTTATAAGAAAACTGAGATGATGAATCTATTCCCCCATTCACACTAATTCCATTCTATCATAATTATCTCGAATTATCATAGACATACTTCACATTTAGGGATGGTAAACAACTTTTTTAAATTAACTTTTAATACGAGCGAATACAAAATTTATATTTATTTTTTAAGATGTATTTTTATACAGAAAAAATAAAATAACATTCTAAAAATGAATTTTTGAAAATATACTTCTATAAGTAATATAATACGTGTGAAGTGAAACCAAGCGAACTCTAATATAACATTCACACAAAAACACGTAACCTAATGGCAATTGCGATCCTAGCGCTGTAGTAATGCTTTAGCATGCTCTAGCGGCGAAGTTGGTAACTATTAATGGGTCTATCCGCATACGAACCAAAAACAAAGTCTAAATTGTGTTCTCAAATGAAGTCAAAATAAGCGCATATAAATTAATCCACCCATAATTGATTTTCTATTATAAATGTTGATGTATAAGTCCTCTCTGCTCACACTTCTGGCAAAACTGCTCGCACCTTTGTTTCGCTAAATCACTATTTGCGCTTCTTACTCTGGTCACATTGATCTCCTTCAGCTATGCTTTAACCATTTCTGTATCTTAAAATATTGGCGTCTGCCATTCGTGCAACAAACATCATAGAGAATGTACAACTTTGTATTTCTTTAACCAAAACGATCTATTCGTCCTCAACAATAAATAAGCCTAAGTTTTCCAAAATGATAAAATATTAAAACTAACCTCAGAACCTACTTATGTTCATGAAGAATGCACGCTTACAAAAATTCACAATATACATTTTTCCAAACTTTCCCCTTTATATATTAATTATTTAATGTATAATAATTATATTAGTATAGATAGATAAGGATATATATTATGACGTGTTGATCAATTATAATTCGTGAACTTAATGACGCTAGATATTAAGAAAATAGCGAAAGCGTAAAATTGATTTCAAAAACTGCACACAAAAAAATAGGTACTTACCAAATCCAAAAACAGTAGAATTACAGTTCCTACTTTTACTTCGCAACAGAAACAGCATAATTTTGATCGACCGAATAAATTCATTCTCGGTACCTGTATTGAGATCAACTAAATTTCAATTTAACAACGAAAAAAATAAAAAAGAAGAAAAAAAACTGAGAACAATTTGTTGTTGGAATATGAATCGAAAATTGATTAAACACGAATTAATGCCATCGTTCCGTTATGTTTATTTTTGTTTGCGAAAAATTATCAACTTCATCTGCACGTGCCTGGGTGCGAATGTTCGTGAGAAGAAGGGGAAATGTTTTTGAGGAAAATTTTACAGGGTGTTTCATCAAGTTTCACCACTAACATTTTTTCTTTTGTCTAATCCGTAGAAGTCGTCAAAATACACAAAAAATTTTAAATAGGTATCCAGTATGGATACGTAATATTAATGTTCTAAAGTGGCTGGACTTAATGATTTAAGGCTGTTTTTCTCTTAGGTTAGGTCGATGTCACGAGCAGGTCTCAAATTATTTGATTTTTTCCAATATTTTATAAATTTTCTCCTATTTGTCCTATTTGCGAGTATAAGCATTCATCGTTTCGTGTGCTTATATACATGAATATACGAATAATTCGAACTATTTCTCTATAAAATACCAGCAGCATTAACCCAAGAATTCGTCGCTCTTTCAAAATCAAACTTCCAAAGAGATACTATTAAAATGATACGTTTAGAAGAATTCAGGAAAAAATTTTATTGTTTAACATTGATTCTTTTATATTTGACGATATCATAACCTTTGACCTAACTATACATACAGCTTTCAAGGTGGAGCTTTGAAATTCAAAATTTCCGTAAGACTAAGACTTCTAAAGTAAAACTTCTTAAAGAATAAGCGAAGCAACTTCAACGTTAGATTCCTTTTAAACTCACATACTACTCAAAAACAGGATTTTCAAATTATCACCAATAACACCGAAAAGCAAAATTTTTAATTGAACTGAAAAAAATTTACAACTGAAAAACAGGCTGGGTTCATCTGCTAAGCCACGGTGCAGATGATGACGTATCAAACCAACTTGATGTGTGAGCCTTTTCTACTCACATTTAACAAAAAAAACTTTATACCCAATCACCCTGTACATATATGGAAACTTTCAGCAACTAGTTACATGATATCCCAGTGAACATTCGTATTATCAGCAGGTATCAATAGCCTGCAAACAGCCTAAAACCCGGATGAATACCATCGTATCCGACGGATAACAACTTAATAAGAACTAGGTATATAACCGATATATGGTAGGGGAGACTGGGGGACCATGGAACACTTTTTTCCTTTTTGTCTTTGGTGGAAGCTAGAACTAAGTTAAAAATTTGGGACCAATAAATTTGATAAAAATGAATCTTCATCTACAAAACTAAGCCAAAATAAATAATTAAAATTCCATATTTTTTTTTTAATTCTATTTTAAAAAATGTAATCGTCTTTGTTCTATGGCATACCATCTCATTGTACCATGGAACTGAGTGTAGTGTACTATTCATGTTAAATCCCATAAGATATTTTTAACTCAAAAAATTAATTCTATTTTATCCAATACGATAAGAAGTGCACCTCATCTAAACGTAATTCTATTTAGAAAACATATGATTTCTGTTATTTGAATTGAAATAATATAATTATTATTCGAAAAACTGATTGTTTTTCATTTGTATCACTTTCTTCATAAATTTGATAATTTGAGACATTTTTTACATTATCCTCAACTTTCTCAAGATCCAACGTTTCATGTTTTTGAGCAGTTTTAATTTTGGAAATTATTTGCAAAAATTCAAAAGGTATTTTTAGTACCTGTGTTCCATGCCGCCCTATTAACGAAAAAAGACTCATCTGACATTTTTACACAAATCTGACTATTTGGTATCAAATGAAAGAGGCGGCAATTCTACACCTAAATATGAAGCAAAAACGCCTCATTTTTAATAAAAAATACAAAATTTTATCAGATAAAGCTTTTTCCAATAACATCATTTGGTTATTTTCCTACACTTTATTGAGTAAAAACACCTCATTTGGGGAAAAAAAAAAAGAAGGAAAAATCACCTTTGATACCGTAACATTGTTTTGTTAAGAAAAATAGCCTCATTGTTATTGCTGTAATAATATTTTTGCTTCAGCTGAACAAAAAAAGAAGATGAATGTTGATCAAGAACAACTCACCTTTCAGGTTAAAACAGCTTAACTGCAAATATTCTACTCAATTGTTGAGCGAAAATGCCTTAGGTACGATTTGCAATAGAAAAATATTAAATTAACAGTCTGGCAAACCTTCTTGTAAAAATAATTCTACAATACTGAAATGCAAAAATATACTTTATTTGATTTCGATGGAAGGAATGACGAATCAAAAAAAATTAAATCTATAACATTCCGTGCAGCGGTAATGGATGACGTAACGTTTCCAGTTGAAAAACAAATTTTTTGTTTCGGTATTGAGCCAAAAATTCGATTCTAAATATATTAAAAGGGGCGCGCAGTTTCGAACGTTTAAAGTATACATACTTAACAGAGAAATGCAATATCGCAGTAGCCGAGTTCACCAAATGTACGCAGAAAATTAATCAGGTAATTAACAATCAAGAAGAACATACTAGGTAATCATCGACTTTACGTACACTATAACGATTTAATTCGAGAATGAATGAAAACAGGCTAAAAATACCTGATTCACCTAACAATGTGGAATTCGCGTACTGTATACCAATTTATCTATAATTAAATTGTATGGATAGAAAAATGAAAACTGAATCAACGTCATCGCGTTGTTTTTGCTAAATTGCTACTGTCTGTCTGTCTCTCGAGTGTATTTTGTTCGAAAATGGTATGTTTGAGCGAAAAAATTTCGTCACGACGCCATGAATACTGATTCGTGATACACGTAGGTAATGCGTAATAATAAGTTCAAGTTAGGAACGAATTTTCAGAAGATAAGCTTTTAATTATTTTTTGGCTTTCACTTCATGAAACGAACATTATTTTGTTGCCGATGGTTGGCTGCAGAATTGGTATATTTTAAAATCGCAGGGGTGAATAGAATACAAGCTTATAATAATAAAAACTGTTGTAACGGAAATCCCACCTTCTCTCTTTCTACATCATCATCACGAACACAATATATATATATGTTATATGTACACTCTCATCACGAAGTGCTTCCCCTACTATTTTCGATCCGATAACGCTGTTGCTTCGCCATTTCATATTTCGTTTGTAAAACATAATTTAGTCGCTAATAAAATGTCATTAAAGTAGAAAGTCTCAAGTTCTTTCGATCCTCGTTCTGTACGCCTCACATCATGGTAGCCATCGCTGCGGTAGAACTTTGAGGAGAGACTTGAAAAATCCTGAATTGATGGATAAATAATTTTTTGAATTGATTTACTGTTGTGCGAAAATTTTTTCATGTTTTCTGTTGAATAATACACGAAGTATTTACCGTGTTTTTCGAGAAGTTAAAACTCGAATTTTAATTTATTTTCAATTTTGAAAAATTAAAAATTAAATTGAAAATTAGAAGCTGAAGTTCCAGACTTAATAACGGCCAATCCTGGAAGTCATCGAAAGCTAAATCCAGAAAGGACCGCCAAAGAGATCATGTGAACAGCCAAAGGAAACCTGCTCACGTCATCGAGGACTCATCGAAGACCCAAATTTTTCGGTAACTCAAAACAAAATTCAAGCAGGAAGTACGATGGTAGCCAGCGGAGTATAGAAAACAGAAATCATTTGTCGACACAACAGAAATAATAAGGTAAAATTTTTTTTGTAGAGGTAATATTTGTTGAAGTTAATTATTTTTCGTGTTTATGCAATTCTTGTGTTTGAACTGGGGATAAAGGAGTAAAATTTTTTGAAAAATTATTTATGTCCCCTACAATAAATTTGTTTGAAGGAAAAATTGGTGAATATAACATTGAAAGGAGGATTTAGAGGAATTAATAAAAAAGTTTGAAGGTGAAAAAGTGATTGATGTAAAATTTGAAACTTATAATTTACCCTATGTTAAATACTTCACAGGTGAGATAATATTAGAATCGTTTGTAATAGATATATCTGGAAGAATTGAAGATATTAGCAGTTTGAAATATATTAAAATTTTAGAATCTTCAGTGAATTATTTTTCGAGCAGAATTTATAGTTCTGAAAAATCGAAAGAGAAATTTATTAACAGATTCTTTAATTAATTAAATAATAAAAACTGGATAATAACGAAACGAATATAAAAAGGAACAGTGAAAAGGAACTAGAAAAAACGAATAAAATAGAGGAAAATTTAATAAAGGAAATTGAAAAAGGCTCAATAGAGAATAAGAAATATATAGCTGTTATTAATAGAGAAAATAGTGTGTTAGGTTTTCGTAAAATTAAAGAAAATATAGCATCCCCAAACGAAATTAAACCTATACAAGCGCCATTAGGAAAGGTATTTAATGGCAAATATTATTTAGACTGGCGCAGGATGATTATTTCAGCCATTAGAGGAGCTGGATACTATGATATTTTAGGAGAACACGAATTTTTACAATCATATATTAATCACATAGACGATTTAAATTTTAGACCTGATAGGGATATGATGAATTATTGCAAAATGCAAGACAATGCTAAAGCATTTGTATTAGAAAGAGTATCAAATGAAATTACTAAACAGATAAGGGACTGTAATACAGCAATTTTAATGTTAAAAAAATTAGATAATATTTATGGCACTAAGACTTCAGTCACAGCCAATATGGCAAAGGCAAAGTGGATGGAGTTTAGATTTCAACCAGGAGGAAACATGAAAGGTTTTTTGAAGAAGTGGGATGAATTGGTAACCGATCTAAGAGATAGCCTGAAAGAAGTTACTGAAACAGAAGAGTTGGAAAATTTGCAATTAGCTTTATGCTACGAACAGGCTATTGCAAAAATGCAGTTTGAAAATTTACCTCCAAACGAAAAAAATATAGATAATTTTAAGAGAATATTGAGAGAGGACTCTGACCAAAAATTTAGGGATCAGACCTTAAAAAAGCAGAACAATAATAATAATCAATCAAACAATAATTATAGAAATAATGGAAATAATAATAGATACAATTATAGGGGAAGATATAATAATTATAGAGGAAGAAATTACTATAGAGGTAATGGCAATGGTCAAAATGGATATAGAAATAATAATAGAAATAATTTTAATAATAAAGGTAATAATGGTAATGGTAATGAAATAAACCAAAACCAAAATAATAATACAAATAATAATGGGAATAATAATAATGGAAACTATAGAGGAAACAATTATAGGGGTAACTCGAACTATAGAGGTAATAATTATAGAGGAAATGGTAGGAATAATAATCAAAATAATACGAAATGTTATAAATGTGGGCAATTTGGGCACATAGCACAGAATTGTGGTAATAACAATACACAATCCAATACAAATAATGATAATACAAACAATAGCCAGGGAAATTATCCTCCAAAAATGAATACAAGTCAACCGAATGTTAATAAAAAAGATAGTACAGAACAGCAAGTAAAAATGTCTTGCATGGTCAAGAAATTCAATCAAAATAATAATGAATAGTTATTAAATGAATTAATTAATAATAATAAAAATTATGATAATGAAGACTATACAATATTGAACCACAAAGCAATTTTGGATGGGGCTGCGGAAGTACATCTAACGTCTGATTTTAATAAATTAGTAGATGTTAAAAAATTTGTAACTCCAATCAAATTGCAATGTGCGGGAAAAAATACATTTTTATATGCCACTCATACAGGTAGGATGGTGATCAAAGTCCAAAATCTCAATAAAATTCAGTCATTGATAGAGTTGAATGATGTCCATTATGTGCCAGATCTGAACCTAGATATTATTTCAGCAATAAAAATAACAAACACTGGAATAATTAATATCGATCAACAAAAAGATATTGCAAATATTTACTTCATTGAAAATGCAGAAATAATAATAACTGCAAAAAAGGAGGAAGGAATTTTTTATATATATTATAATGTCGAAAATAATAATAAAAAGCTAAATAATGATATTAATAATGGTGAACAAAATATAATATGTGTCCCCGTCACTCAAAATATAGATGATGAATGGGATGATTTTACGGTAGAACTGGAAATCCAGGACGATGATACCAATACTGAATCACCTCAGGGGGGTGAAAATGAAGAAATAATAACAGAAAATAATGAAAATAATAATAATAATAATAAACCACAAATAAACAATAATATTAATAAAAAATTACTAATACATAGGAGGCTTGGGCATTTAAATGCCAGATACCTGCAAAAATTAAAAACTGGCAGTTGGCATTCCCAAAAACCTGAACTTTAGAGATGAGGATTTTGTAAATTGTCAGATATGTTGTATTGCCAATAATTCAAGATTAGGTCATACTGGAATTAGAACTAAACCAACTCAGAAATTAGAAATAGTGTCCTCAGATATTATGGGTCCATTTACGCCCTCTGTGGCGAACCAAAAATATATTTTAACTTTTATAGATCACTTTTCAAAGTACACTTTTGTCATGCCCATTGCAAATAAAAGCCAGGTTACAAATGAATTTAAAAATATTATAGTATCCATGAAAAACAAATTCCCTGAATATCCCATAGGTACTATAAGATGCGATAATGCGAAAGAATATACCGATGCCAAAATAACAAATTATTGTAATGAAGTTGGCATAACAATGGATTATGTGGTGCCGTATTCCCCGGAATTAAATGGTATTGCCAAAAGGCAAAATCAAACTTTAATGAGGAGAGTAAGAACCATGTTGATTGATGCCAATCTAGACATAAAATATTGGTCCTATGCTGTAGTTACCTCAGCTTACTTAATTAATAGATCACCCACAAAAGCAAATGCAGGATTTAAAACACCTTATGAATTATTTTATGGAGTAAAACCAAATTTGAAAAATCTTAAAGTCTTCGGGGCATCAACATATAGACATATACCTATGGAAGTCAGGAGACAGAATGCTACGAAGGCAAAATCAAAATCAAAAAATAAAATAGACCCAAAACTAGCACACATGGCAGAAAAGAATATAATGATGGGCTATACAAATACGGGATACTGTCTTAGAGACCCTTATAACACAAAATCATATATTTCATGTGATGTAAAAATGGATGAAACACAAAATATAAAATCATTACAAATAAATAATAAACACCTTACAATAAAATCAGAGGACTATGAATATGATTTAGGGATAATTAACCCAATTATTATGAATGTCAATGTCAGATATAATAAAATATACATAGAGGATAATATTCCGAAAACATTCTCTGAAATAAATACAAACCCATTTAGGGAGGATTGGATTAAGGCCATAAACGACGAATTCAATTCTCTCGATGATATGAAGGTATGGGAAATAGTAGACTACGATCGACAAAAACTAATAGATACAAGATGGATTTTTACAATAAAATTTGATGAGTTTGGAAATCCAAAACCAAAAGCGAGACTTGTGGCGAGAGGTTTTAAAGATCGAACCGAATATGGTATTGCCAAAACCCATGGCCCCGTAGCATCAATAGGAACAATAAGATTATTATTATCTATAGTTAATAAGGAAAAACTAATAATGGTACAATATGACGTAAAAACCGCATATTTAAATTCACCAATTATAAAACCCATTTTTGTAAGGAGACCTGAAGGGATAAATATAAATACGAAACAGGTACTCGAATTAAAAAAATCAATTTATGGATTGAAAACATCCAGCAAATCATGGTATGACTTATTGGACATGAAAGTGAAGGATATGGGCTTTACCAGAACCAAAAGTGATAGATATTTTTATACAATAATAAATAATGATGAAAAAATATATTTTTTAAACATATGTGGACGATATATTAATTGCATCAAACTCGCAATTATCCATCACTAAAATAAATGAGGAGTTGCAAAAAGACTTTACAATTACTATAATAAATAATCCAAGATTCTTTGTAGGCCTAGAAATAATAAGAAATATCGAAAATAATACCATAATACTATCACAATATAAACATATTGAAAAAATGTTAAAGAAATTTGGAATTTTGGAGTTAAAAAATACAAATACCCCAATGGAAACAGGACTGAAAATAGACAAAATAGAAAATGGAAGGGATGATACTGAATATAGATCAATGATAGGAGGGCTATTATATTTAGCAAGACTCACAAGGCCGGACATATTGTTCCCAGTCAATTTTTTCTCCCATTTTCAAAATAATTCCAATGACACACTCAAAAATTACGTAAAAAGAATTTTTAGGTATGTTAATACAACAAAAAATTATAATATAATATATAAGTCTGAAGGGGATGGCATACAGGCTTATATTGATGCCTCTTATGCACCCCAAGTTGATGAAACAAATATACAATTAAGTAATCTCAAAAAGGGAAAGTCAATAACTGGATTTATGTTATTTGCTAATGGAGACTTGGTGGAGTGGAATTGCTCTAAACAAACTATTCACGCTTCATCGAGTACTGCGGCAGAAATAATTGCAATTTTTGACACCCTAGATACTGTAAAGGTCATACAATATATGAATTATGAAATTTTTGGGGAAAAATTGATAGTAGACATACAGAAGATAATATTTCGACACAAAAAATATGTTCAGGGGGTAGCCAGAAAAAATCAAGGGCCCTAATGATTAAATGCTACTCGATATTAGAGGCATTAGAAGAAAAAATAATATTTTTTAGAACTGTGAGCTCTGAGAATCAATTGGCCGATATTTTGACCAAATCTTTGGATTGTTCAAAATTTGAGAATATAATTGTAAAAATATTGAATGACACTAACATATATACATAATAATATAATAATTTGTTTATTTCAAAGTAATAATATATTAGAAATTTTCCCTTCAAAGTACAAGTCGTCCCAAGTCCAAAATAGTTGCTGAAAAATTAACCTTCAATTATTGCAAAAATAGCACTTAACAATACCTTTTACTAGAAAATTCTTGCAAGAAATAGATACTCGATTTCTTGAAAATTGCAACAAAGAAAACAGCATTAAAATCGAGCAAGAATAAACCCTACAATTCACACAATAAAAACCCTATACATTTTCAAACAAGCATGAGAGAAATACACAAAACATTCCCACACGAACGATGAAAGAAAATCCACCAACAATAAACACAATAAAGATTAAAACCCATTACATGACCGCAATTATGATAAATCGAAAAAAGGTTGCCTTATCGAAAAACATGTTAGACGCCAGTTCAAATACAATAGCAATGCACGAAAGATAATAAGCGATGCAACCTATATCATCCTACAATCTTTTACATGTCATACGATTTAGATAAGATACGAAATGTAACGTTTTTTCAAATTCAACGAACTCGTAATCGCAAATACCTTTGTCAATTTTTTTTTCTCCTTTAATGTAATATATGTTCGTGAATATTTTTTTTTCTTTTTCCAATTTTTTTTTTCTCTACTAGAAATATACGATGAATGAATCATTCGTTACTCATAATACTTTGATATATTTTTTTTTGCATGTTACCAATTTTTACACGTTAATAATATTTTTTTTGTTGTTTTATATACTACCATATTTTATTTCATATATTAATATTGAATATTTCATGCATGTTACCATATTATTTATTTTATTTATTTAATTATTTTAATCATTTTTTTTCTCGAAGCACAGCATAACAAAATTATTCTAGGAACCAAAGTTACCACAATAATGTTCGAATAATACGATGTCAATATTTTTATTTTTTATTTTTATTATGCATATATCATTTTTGTACTTAAAATATTTTTTTAGAAATAATAATTCGTTTTACTTTTAGCGTTGAACATGATGAAGAACTCGAACGGTAAAATTTCAGGGGGGTGTTGTAACGGAAATCCCTCCATCATCACGAACACAATATATATATATGTCATATGTACACTCTCATCACGAAGTGCTTCCCCTTCTATTTTCAATCCGATAACGCTGTTGCTTCGCCATTTCATATTTCGTTTGTAAAACATAATTTAGTCGCTAATAAAATGTCATTAAAGTAGAAAGTCTCAAGTTCTTTCGATCCTCGTTCTGTACGCCTCGCATCAAAAACAAATTTTTTAAAGATGAGCTTTTATTTATTATAAGCTTTTATTCCCGTCACTACTATGATTTTAAAATATACCAATACTCCAGCCAACCTTCCACAACAAAATAATGTTCATATTACATGAAGCTAAAGTAAAAAAAAATAAAATAAAAGCTTATCTTTTGAAAATTTGTTCTTAATCACAAATATTTACATTATATATAACCTATATACCTAACTTTCCTGTTTTTAACCACCTTCGTTTCCCCTTACCACATCGCACCAAAGTAAATAAAAGCTGTTGACACTTTACACACACAAGGGTACCCACTTATATCACACTTATGCACATTAATTTAATGATTAAATACAAAATATCTCATTGAAAATTAGAATAAATTCATTTTTTTGTCTTGTAAAAATAATTTTTGGTATCCTGATTTCAGTTTTAAAGACTGATAAAACATCCACACCAAATATGACATCAGAACACAAATTAATAAACATACATCAGTTATTTGAAAATAACCTTTTCTGCATATTAAATGCATTGTACATGTTTTTTTGCCAACAGTCCAGGGGATTGAGGCAACATCTCAACACTCCATCAAGGAGAATGCTCAACATAGTGAAAGTGGTAAGTTCGGTATCTAGCTTATATTAGTGTACATATCTGTGTTTTTAACCTAAACTTTTTTTTTGATTTTAGATTCATGCGAAATAAATATTATTTTGTTGGCTGGAGTATTGGTATATTTTAAAATCGCAGAGGTGAGTAGAATACAAGCTTATAAAAATGGGGCACTGTGTACATGATGGTGATCACTAAGATTTTCTTAGTATAAAAACATGGGAGAAGGGAGCAATGGTGTTTTACAAGTGCCATTAAAAGTGGGTAGGCTTTGTGAAAAAATGAGATTCGAACAGGGGTTGAGATCTATTTGAAGTGAATGATTGAATCTTGAATCATTCACTCCTCCAAGGACAAAGTAGTTTGGATTTTTATCAGCACATATTTATTTATTTTCTTTCGTCCTGATAGCTCTTTTTCTTTTAGCCCTACCCATATTTTGATTTTTATTGGTACAATTTTCTTTTTTTCTGCCCCTTAATGTTTGTATCAGTTCCATAGAGCTATAATTACAAAATTTTGAGAAAAAAAAAGAATCAATTGGATTCAGTAGGAGTGAATTATTTTTCTGAGTTGAGATCGATCCAATCAGATTGATTTGAAGTTATTAAACTGGAGAATAACATAAAGAGTTTTATGTGAGAGTTGAAAAAATTTGTTGCAGAATAAATAGGATTGAATGGGAGTTTTTGTTTCACTGCGAAGCCCTGGGAGCAGGGCCGGCAACTTTTCATTTTCCCATGTGTAGCGAAAACCACTTGGGAATTTCTCATGTGTAGCAATCGCTACACAAAACTTGCCAGCCATGCCTGGGAGACATTTACGATGTGTCCACAAAGTTTATCGAAGTTTATGAACACTTTTAAGTGTTTACAAACATTCTATAAATTTTACAAATGTACACGCAAAATTTGGTGAATTCAAAAGACTGGTGATAAAAATAAGACTCCTTGATAAAGTACTTTGGCAGAAAATCAAATAATTTACAAATTAACAATGAATATTATGAACATCATTAATGAATATTTTCTTTTAGTGTTTTTTCCAAAGGAAAATACAACTATTGCATTCAGTGCAATGGTGGCACCTGAGGGTGAGACCTGTTGGAAAATCGCTGATTCTGAGTCGTAGATCACAAATATATAGGTCACTCAAACTCTTCTAATGATTCATGAAACAAATTAATGCCGTAATTATGATTAAAATGTGTGACTGATAAGAACTTCAAAGAAAAACAATAACAACAACTACTAATAATTCCTATTTATAGACACTATTCACAAGTTTTTGTTTTGTAGACACGTTCTTAGGTGTCTATAAAGCTCAGTATAGATGGCTGAGTTACAGAAGTTTATAGAAGCTTGTAAAGGTTTATAGACATCGATAAACTTTGCAGACACATCGTAAATGCCTCCCTCAATTTGAATCCTTTTTTGGGGCCCAAAAGGATTCGTGATTCCTGATTTGAATCACATTAGGAAACAGAGCATTCGTGATTCAAATCACTTATTTACAAACAGTGTAACAGCAAATCACAAATTCTATTTCTCTGGTCACGAAATTCTTCTGAAATTCCCAGAAATTTTGAGGAAATTTGGTAATATTATTGGAAAAAGAAATTTTGAAATTCATCCTTGCAAAATTAAAAAGCCTCTTCAGAGAACTTTTACCTCTCACTTTTCTAAACAAAACAGTTTTCTATGAAAAAGTACTCCAATGTTCAGAACTTTTTTCTCATATCAAGGTCAAACAAAATCATTAAACATTTGAGACTTCGAAGATTTGTGATTTGTAGAAAAATAATTTGGGCAAATCACTTTTTGCAAGTAACTATTTGTGATTCGTGATTCGAATCATTTTGTTGATGATTGTGCCCACTAATAAAAGTTTTTCCGCCAATAGTAGGTTACTCTAACCTGCAAAAATCACCGAGATATCTGATTTGAATATAGCTTTACATGTTACATACAGAAGCATTCTGATTTGGCTAAATACTGAGCTGAAGGATTGGAAAAATAAAAAAACAATAACTGCTAAAAATTAATGAAATTTATGAACTCTCAATTCAGATAAAAATTCAAAAAACATTCATAGCCAAGGGTATATACATAGTGTAGGTATCAGCGAATTGAGGATTCGAATCTCCTACACCAATGTTTATCTATTCATAAAAGTCAACCTCTGTACCAGTTAGTCTACAGGATTGACTCTATAGATGGATAAACATTTAAGTACTTGTGGTACGTAGTAGTAGCTACACTCGGCATTTTTAGAAAAGTAGATTTTTGAAACTTATGAATAGGTACATACAAATTCTAAGCCAGTGAGTTATAGATCTACCTTTTGTATCTGCTAGAAGAACACTTTTAATTAAAAAAAATTTCAAAATTATAAAGCAGAAAGTTTTGTTAAGAAACGTTTTCAACTTTCAAAACCAGATGCAACTTAGGTACCTCATATTGTTTTTGATTAGAAAAATCAAAGATAAATAAATAAGTAATTGCGGGATTAACTTTATGATAGTGCGAAACATTTTCGTTTTGTATTTATTATCTTATATAAAGCTAGTCGTCTGACACGTCTTCGCCAGGTTGTGAAAAAATGACGATTAAATCACAATTGGAGAAATCTAGAGTCTACACTTATCAGCACATATTCAGTTGGAAAAAAGAAGTTCTTGATGATCACCCATCCAACTGACAACAGAAAAAATGTTATTTTAAAAAGTGTTTTTGTCCTGTATTTGTTGCCCCTCTCATGTTTTCAGAATTTTGAAAAAAAGATAACATATTTACATGTGATACTGATGCACCCTCATGCCAATTTTCAGTCTTTTAGCTCAATAAGAAGTACGAGAAACAAATGTGGATGGAAATCCGGACGTTTCTGAATTTGATATAGTATGTGATAGAGGTTTTTATTTGTTTTTGTTTTTTTTTGTTTTTTTCATGTAACAGTATGATACCTCATCAAAAACAAAATAGTTTTGGATGCAGCCTTCGTTAAATAGGGTGAATCTCTACCTTTTCCTTTCTTCCCTGGTCTATCAATTCATATGACGTCATATTTTTCTTATTTTTATTAGAGTTTAGGTATATATGTATTCAGTCAACGTAATTAGCAGTAGCGGTTTTTAATACATTTTTGCTTTAAATCAGTACTTATTTTAAAAAGTTTTTTTCTCAGTTAAAATGAACTTTTGGAATCAATATTTGGCAAAATTAATGTTATTGTAGATATGTAAGTAGGTAAGTACTCAGAAAGCAACTTGTTCGAAAAAAATCAGCCTAATTAATGTTGAAGGATATGTTTCCTCCGGATTTATCCATATAACGATTATACGTTATATTTTATATTTATTAATTATGCACTTTTGAGTAAATTTTTGAAAAAATCTAATTATTAAAATTTTCTTAGTATTCGGACCCAGTGATGGGAGTAGGCATGTCTTTCGTTTTATGATCTTCTGAATATTTTCGCACTATTTTTCAAATTTTTTTTTTTTTCAATATGTTCCTCCTTTTGCGCTGAGTCCATTTTCAGGCGTAATTTTAATTGGATGGTTTCGAAATTTGAAACACATATTCGGATTCATCCAAGTAAAAACCCTATTGTTTTGGGTCCGAATCGGGTGCATAGTCCGTCCGCTAGATCAGTTTATATGCATTTTTTATTGAACAGCGTACTGGTCGAAATTTTGTATAAATATGTGCTTTAGATTAAGTAGAATATCTACCGATTTTGGTGCGGATAAGCTTTATGCTACGTCTGGTACGAGTGATTTTATTGCATTATTGGCAGATTAATGGCTCTAAAATAAGTAATTTTCAAGCTATAGACACAAAATTTGGTGCAGATATTGATTCAAAGTATGTCTAACATGCTTACAGTACCTTCTGTACGAGGACCAGACCTACTAATTTTGGTTTTGATTGGTCAATTTGTTTCCAACTTATTAAGTATTCAGTGTGATTTTCTCTCTTGTACCCTTTTCATAATGGTCTTGAAAAATTCATTTTCAGGCTTTATCGAGTGACACACTCGTTGTAACCCAAAAATAAGCCGGTCTCAGAAAAATATGTTTTGATTACCTCACATATCTTCAAAAAATAATCGTTAATTAGGCTGTTGCTTACTAGAATTTTGTCAAAACCTTCACAAAAATTATGCCTTGCCTACGTCACTGTATCTACGTAGTTCAGTTGCAGGACTGAGATTAAATGAAGTTATTCGAAAAATGTCCTAAAAATCCAATCGTTAGCTGTAACAATGTAATGTTGGTTATAGTGACAGAGAGTGACGAAATTGATAATCACCGTGAAACCATTCGAAGCAAGCATCTAATTCGGGAAATCAACGTCAATTAACATACTTGGAAAATATAATTGTTAATTTACATAGAAAAATTACAAAAAGATAAGGCTTAAATATTGGAGCATTAATATTAGGTATGCCTATAAATAAATGCAACGATCAACAACGATGTAGGGGATTACAGTTAAAATAAGTTTTTAATTTGCTTATTCGAGCCAGTTCAGGTAGGGGATGATGTCTACGAGTATCTACTTTGACAATGAAAGTTTAATAACGCCTCCGGCCATTTTACTTCCGTTCTGTCCGCCCTCACCCTGACGACGCTGGGTCTGTTTACCGTTATGGTTGAACACAATGAATCGTACACCCGGACCGTAATTTTCGAATTCAATAATTGCCTGAAAATATCAAAAAATGTTTGGTTGTTTTCATTATGACGAACAATAATATTATTATTAACATTGTTCGAAACTACATTTCGAATGCATTGTTAATTTTTCTGGATTGAAAATTTCATGTTACTATGATTCTCATAATGGTACGTATAGATCTAAATTTTTAAGGGGAAAAAAAACAAAATTATTAAAGTATGTTACAAAAATACCACGAAATTTAATTAGAGTGCGACATTTTTTATGGTGGTATTAGCTAAGTAGGATACAATTTATAGTTCAGTCATTAAGGACCAAAATGCAAAAACCTAATAAATTGAACAAAACATATTCCTTCAGTTACAAATTTTAGAGTGGAAAAGTGTTTTCTGATGTGTCAGAAATATAAAGGAAAAAATCTATTTCAAAAAACATGGGCCAAGTTTCTCATTTTACAAATACCTGTATTTCAATGGGAAATTAAGGTTTTCCTCCAATAATTTTTTCAATTTATACTTTTCCATAATACTGGCAGTTATAAATGAAAAAGCAGGTGTGGGTACTCACTTGTATGAGGAATAGGGGCTCGGACCCCTCGACGACAGTCCCCGCCCCAAAGGGCTGGCAAATAATCGTCGTTGTGATGTAAAGTACACATAAACTATGTTTGATCGTAATTACCTGCATGTACTTGCAGGTAATGTACGAGTACCAAATTGTGACACATCTCGACAATCCGATGATGTCACAATCCGTACACAAACTGGCCATCCATCTCTTATCACCACAAGAGAGGATGCAACTGGGCTGTTCTCACATTTTTCTCACTCCTTGATTCTTCTTTGCACTCATCATATTTATTCTAGAGCCATTTAATATTTTGTAAAAATCAAATGTTTGCAACAATGAGTAGGTACTAATGTAGCTATATGATAATTTGTTTAGAAATATCGTTGATTAGTTAGTTCTGATCGTGTATAAAGAGAAAATTTCAAAAGATATGACCATTTATATTCGTTTCCCAGTAGTCAAATGAAGCTTCCTTGTTTTAGAGTGCAAAATTGGAACATCTTGTGACAATTTATAGAGACTACAATTTAGGTCGGACAAAAAAGTGCCTTATATATTCTTTATATTATAAAAATCGTCCTCTTTTATTTGAAACTATCAATTTTTTGAAAAAGTAAGTAGGTACCTATGAATTGAAAAAATTATTTGAGGTACTTACCTACACCTAAACTTATTTTCTTAATGCTCCTGATACATTAAGGAACACTTTCTACAAAAATCAACTTAAAGAATGTGTGGAATACCTTGTCGTGAGAGATATTCTCACCAGAAGGAAATTCTACAGAATTTAAGCGTGTTCAGCCACTTCGTGCACAAGTACAGGTAAGACAGAAATAGACCAAACACTGGTGATTTTAGAGCCAATTTGGGTGGTTTATATACGGCTTATTTACACGCACACAAACACATGTACGTAAGAGAATACATACGTTGGTGAGAACGGCCAGGTCGCATCATCCCCTATCGAGATAGATGGCTGGCCAGTTCGTGTACGAATCGTGACATCATCTTATTGTGTCACGATTTGGTACTCGTACATTACCTGCAAGTACATACAGGTAATTATGATCGAACGAGTTTTGTGTGTTTAACGTCACAAGGACGATTATTTGACTGCCCTTTGGGACGGCGACTGTTGTCAAGGGGTCCAAGCCCCTTTACCTCATACCAGTGAGGCCCCACAGCTACTCCCCCAGTTTTTACACCCCAAAAATGATCAAATTGCTCATGACTGGGGGGACTCGCGGGTTTATGAGCGCCTCTTCTGGTCTGCCTCCAACTTGGGCAGTGCGCTTCCAACTGCAGTGCCGACTAATTTGTATGATTGTCGCCTTGCGTCGGCGCACGCCTGGTATTGGGTGCAACTGCCTTCTCCCCTACGCCTAGGTGGACAATTTTTTGTATAGGCGTATGGGTGGTGGTGGGAGTGAGGGGGCAGTGGTTGCTTGAAAAGTGGTTTTCTTAGCATTGGGGAGTTTGAAGTCTCCGATGCTAGGGCGACCATCTTCGCCTTCTCGTTCGCTACCCTCTCTGCCATAAAGAGGAACTTCATCGGTTCCCTGGTCTCTGCGGGTTTTGACTACGATTTTGAGGGTTCCAGAATCAGGGTCGGTTCCAGCAGTGACTAGGGAGGAGAGACTATCAGGGGAAGCGGAGTTGTCAGCTCCGCTATGACTTCGTCTACGGGAGGAGCTGTGTCCATGAGCAGCTTCTCCTCTATCCGATCCAGCTCAGTCTTCTGCTCGGTCTTCCACTGAGTTTGTGAAAACTCAGCAGTTTTCCAGGTGGTTTGGGAGGTGGTGGATTTTAGGATGGTATTGAGTTGGCAGCGACATTAGAATAGGTTATTTGGGGAAAAAGGAACCAAAAATATTACTTCAGAAAACACGTTCAAGATTTATGGCAGTTCTGAAACGGGTGAATTTACTGCTGTTTTTGATTTACCATTACAGTTTTGTTTCATTATTTTCACATCTTCTTATTAGCATGTAGAGGGGATAGCGCTTAAAATTCTCGGCCGTATGCAAGTTTTCCGGTTAATTTCTGATCGGTTTAAGCAAAGTTATGCCTGAAATAAACTCATAGAATATATTTTTCAAATTTTTATTACAAAGGAATCTCCGCTTGTGACGTCACAACGTTGAGATTATCTTTGTGTTTAACAGTAAACGCACGTTGCGATGTTTATTTCCGTATCGCACGTGGATTTGTTTATTCCTGTCATTTTTTTTTGTTGGCATTCCTCGTTTGCTTATCTCCGGACTTTCTTTTGTCTCGAGGAGTTCCAATTTTTGTCGCATATTTTTTAGTGGGTTTAACTTACATAGAGGATATTACTTTTTCGGGAGTAAATTTTATTTTCTTCACATTAACCTCTCCGACTTGCGAGAAGGATGGGAATTTTTGCGTTTTTTAATGCCTAGGGGCCTGCCTCTTTTTTGTGGGCTTATGGGGGCCTCTAGATTGAATGTTTTAGTGGTAACATCGTCCGAAAATCTTACAGACTTTATTAATGTTTTATGTTGTGAGTTATTTATTTCACATTTTTCGACGGATTCTTCGGTTTTTGTTGGTGAATCCGTCTTTATATTTTCTATGTTCTCCCTCTGTAACCTTTTTATTCTTTTATCGTCACTTACCATGTATGCAGGCTTCAATCTGTCGATTGAAATTGTTCGAGGTTTGCCTGGAATGAGTATCACAAAGTTTTTCTCATCTTGTGATACTACTTTATAAGGATCAGGTTATGGTTTCTCCAGTGCAGATCTCATTTTTTCATCTCTAACAATTATGTGTGAAGTATTGGCCAAGTGTTTCGAGATGTAAATCTTGGGCTGGCCATGGCGAGCTGCCTGTTTTAGGAAATTGTTGGCATCATTTCTTATGTTTTGTACCATGATTTCGGGGCTAACTTCCTTCGATTCTGTGAAGAAGTCCCCTGGGAGGCGTAGGTCTTTGCCAAACTCTAGTTGCGCTGCAGAGTGACCTGTATCAGTTTGTAGGGCAGATCGAAGGCCTAAGAGGATGGTAGGGAGTACTTCTACCCATCTCTTTGTATCATGTGGCATGATAGAGGCTTTGAGGGCTCTATGCCATCTCTCGATTTTGCCATTGGCTTGAGGATGGTAAGCTGTGGTATGATTGTGTTGGACACCAAGCTTATTAGACAGCTCTTTAAAGAGCGAGCTCTCAAATTGGCGACCTTGATCCGTAATTATGACTTCTGGTACGCCATACCTCGCAATCCCATTATCGTATAACCTTGCAGCCACTGTAGGGGCTGTCATCTCGTGTAGAAAGATTGCTTCTGGCCATCGTGTTGCCCTGTCTATTATCGTCAACAGGTATCTATGTCTTTGAGATGGTGGCAATGGGCCTACCAAGTCCATGTGTACAGTTTTAAACCACTCTGTTTGTTGAATGATTTGAGGGGGGAGCGAGTGTGTTTTCCTACTTTGGATTCTTGACAGTTCAGGCAACCGCGAGCCCATTTGTTGCAGTCAGACTTCATTCGTGGCCATACAAACCTTACCAAAATCATATTAGCACTACACTTTGGCCCAGCATGTGACAGATTATGTACACTGTTGAAAGCCAACCTGAAATATTTTACCAGTAGAAATGGCCTATTCTTACCTGTACTGGTGTCACATGTTAATAAAACATCAGTACCGGGAATTTTTCACTGTCTCAATTTGAGAGTAGTATCATCGTTCGATAACAACTCTTGCAATTCTACATCCTTAGGCTGTGCTTTAGCTATTTCAGCATAAGGCAATTGGACAGGAGCCGAGATAGCTTCGATTCTACTCAAGGCATCAGCTGGAGTGTTAAGTTCTCCACTTATATACTGAATATCGGTAGTCAATTGACCAATGTAGTCTAATTGTCGTGCTCTTCTCACAAACACACGTACATAAAAGAATACGTACGTTGGTGAGAACGGCCAGGTCGCATCATCCCCTATCGAGATAAAAGATGGCTGGCCGGTTCATGTATGAATTGTGACATCATCTTATTGTGTCACGATTTGGTACTCGTACATTACCTGCAAGTACATACAGGTAATTACGATTGAACAAGTTTTGTGAGTTAACGTCACAAGGACGATTATTTGCCTACCCTTTGGGGCAGCGACTGTTGTCAAGGGGTCCAAGCCCCTTTACCTCATACCAGTGAGTCCCCATAGAATGATTTATTATTTCCCACCAAGTGTTTACTGACTGGATTAGCTATTTGTAAAAGAGAATACATAGTTATTTGTGATAAAAGTTGAAAAGTAGGTGATTTGCGAGGGTGTAATGATTGGAGTACTTCAATTGATATTTCTGTACTCTCTCAGAGGAAATTTGATAAACGAATACTCAAGTACTAAATTTTGAAAAATTATTCTTTTCTCCTGTTCGCAAAGAAAAATAAGAATTTTTAATATTAGTTGGGTATCCTATTTTTATTTATTTGTTAAAACAGCAGACTTTACTGTGAATAAATTTTTAATTTTCAGTATATTGAATGAATCATTAAAAAGTAGCTATAAGAATTTTTTCAATGTGAGTTTTTGATTTATAATCTGCATTAACAGAAAAATAATCTAAAATTTATTCGTTTCTAATATAGAAACATTATTTCGGTTTAGTCTAAAATATTTCCTAACTAGGAAATGTAGGTAGGTACTCTAATTATTTAATAGTTTCATATTAAGTTGTCATGATTTGAATAGACTAAATTCTTTTATCAAATTTCTAAAGAAAGAATTCAGAAATATAGTGAATTTTTTTTTTTTCGTAATCCAGTGATTCGTTTTAGTCCATTTACAGAATTGGTGAGCCTCACGTGATTTGTTTCACATAACCATGCTAAACAGTTTGCACATTCCTCTCAGCAAAGTGAACCACACTACAGAGGTTTGTGTGGCTTTTCATGCTAATTCCTACCGCCAACAACTTGTATGTGCTGCCCTCTGTGTGCATTGCGTAGAACTTGCAGCTTGTGTTGCAAGTACTAGAGTGGAGTGGTGTAATGTGTACGTAAATATACACTTGCATGTGGAGGAAATATTTTGGGCAAAAAAATTTTTTTTACTGTTTCTCACGTGTATTAGTGAGTATAGCAGATGCTAGAACGAGATCTTTCAGATGATGAGGGGGTCTTGGCCAAAGCATGCCACTTTGTATGTCGGTAACAGCAGGGTGAACTCCAGGGAGTGGGGGCCCATCATCCCCATCGTTGTCATTCCCAAAGTTGTATACCATGGACTAGCCGCCCGCATGTGCCTGAAAGATCCCATATCTACGTAATAAGTGAACCTAGAATCTGTACTCATTTTGATGAAAAACATGTCTAATCTTGAATAATTATTTTGAAAAACATTTAAAAAAAAGAGAATCTAATAAACCATTGTTGGAAAAATAAAATTTTAAAAAATTAAAAAAATAATTATTTTTTTTATAAAACTTTAACTTTGGTGGGATTTAAACCCGGAACTACTGATTCTTAAAGCAGCATCTCTATCATGTAGCCATTGTAGGGATATGAGAAAGTGTTAACAAAAATGTAATATTATTATACCATTTGACCTATTAATTTGTCCAAGTCCCCACATGCAAGTATATATTTGCAAGCACGTAGTGGTGTAGGGATGTAAACTATCTATCAACACACTTTTGTTGGTAATGGCGTAGCTACGGGGAGGCGTCACTGCTATTAATCCTGTGTGTCATCGATTTGAATCCTTATGCTAGCAGACCTACAACTATAAATGTGTTCTTCTTACTGTTTTAAAACAATTATTTAAATTTTGTCGTCATAGATAGGTACTCCGTATAGAATAGTTTATAAAAAAAGAATTAAGGTCACATCATCATGTAAAAATTTTTGGCTTGGTTGCGCAACACCACAGAAATTTATTCGTTTCAGAATTATATAAGTATAACCTTTTCTAGATTGAGAGACTAAAATTTTAGTCAGTATTGATAACCAAACAGCTTGTTACCTGCTTCCATTGTCCCTTGTTTCTCTGAAAAATAGTTCTGAATTCCTTTTTTTGATGAAGAATCTTGCGGTTTTCATCCAATAAGGACGCAGTTAGCCTATATATGCTACGGCAACCCTTTTTACCAGCATACCTGATCAAACACAATTCACGATAATTGAATTAAGTATCAGTTTTTCCAAAAAAGCACACAACATTGATGGTTCTTAACCGGAGAGCTTCGCTCGCGGTAATGAATTTTGTTTCGCGATATTCATGACGTCACCAATTTTGACGGAAAATCTGTGTCGGGTATCCCTTTTTATTCTAAATAATGTAGAATTTTACAATATTATGATTGTACAATGACGATCTCAATGATGTGTGGACTGAGATGAGTTTAAATATCAATTTTTTATTAATATTATAAATTACTTTGGTAGGCTACCTACCTACTCGATATTTGTGCAAATGTAATAGAAAAAATTAAAAATAAATGATAGCACTAAATTTCTGTTGAACATATCACCTCAAATAGAAACATTCTACATAGGACTGCACATATTTTTGCCTTTTAAATAGACTTATCAACGGTTATTTTATGAATACGTACCAAATAATAAATTATAGACTTCTCTTTTCTCGTAAAAAGAATCTATGGTTATCAATTATCATTACCTACCTGTATAATAATCATTCCTAAAATAAATGATGGAGACACACTGACGATGATACAACCAGATATCATTTTTTAGTCAGTTATTATCTTTAATATGAGAATTTTTCAAGGCGTATTTTTTTTTTTGTAACCGAGATGAGCGATTTTTAGGTGCGTTTATGAGTGGATATTATAAAAATTGTATATGTTGCATGTTGATTTTCTGTTTTTTTTTTTTATTTTTTTTTTATTTTTATAGAATCTATTAAGCTACATGACACACTGAAAAAATGAAAAAAACAAAATGAAATTAGTAAAAAAAAAAAACGGAAAAAATTGTACAAAAATCAACAGCACTCAAAGGATTTGAACCTCCCATCATTCACATGTAAGGCCAGCATTTAGCCATAGAACTACAACTGTAGTTGAAAATTTGTAAGTACTCTTAATATTCATGTATGTCAGCCTTTGGTTATAGTCAAAGAAAAGAGATGTGGCAACAGGGTTTTGTTCATTTCAGTTTCAAAAAGGAATATTACACTTTTCAATGCCACTTCCTCAGCATTGATAACTATCAGCCAAATATGACGTAACAATTATCATGTTACCTAATAATGAATGCAGTTTTAATGAATATAGACTATAGTTAATACAGGCATTCCAGGCTTCACACTCTTTCTTACATGTGGTCCACTAGAAAATGCGTGTATATTTTTAGATTTTAGCAAAAATATGAAATGAGTTATTGAAAAGAGGGAATTTTTTTTTATTATTAAATTTTAACGTAGAATTTAGAACTTGGAATCTGGAATTCGGGGTGACAGGTACGAGTACCTATGTAAGAGGAAAATTTTCTTCTTTGATTTGAAAGAAAATAAACTGAAGGTAATACGAAAATGCTGCCGTTGTTTAATTTAGTTTTCTATTAAATTTACAGTACTTACCTATAGTAGATATCTATAATGGATTACTAGCGAAACTAAAATTTATTAATTTATCTTCGTCTACAGACTTACAGACATCAGCCTGATACATGAGGTGTGTTTGTTTAGAACGGATTTTGGGAATCCGATTGGGATTTCAAGAAATTGTTTTCTGAGGGGGACCATAGGTGGACCTGGTCAACCATCTGAATGGACTGAAAATTTTGAATTAAAAAATGTCCGTGTTTATCTTTCGAGTTGGGGCTGTATTTATGCAGGATTCCTCTTGGAAGGGAGGAGAATTTATACATTAAAAATAGAATTGTGTGTATTATAGGATACGAATTTCTGATTTTCACGCAAATTGTTGTTATTTGTCACGAAATTAAAAACTATAGTGGTCTCACTGGGTGAAATTCTGCTTCAAGAAAATTCGAACGTGGGATTTATCCTCCTGTAATCTCCCGTGGCTACGCCACTGGCCGTAAGTTTAACGTAATAACATAAATTCTCAGTCAAAAGTGATTACACTTCGGGGAAATAGTTATTTGTGATACAAGTGTGTAAAGTAGGTGATTGTGATATTTCGCACACTAGATCCGTAACGACTTTGCCCCCGACCACGCATTAACAAAACCGATAGTTAAGGTTCTTGGACTTTCTTGGGACATGGACAAAGATATACTTTATCTGAGTCCGACCAAATTTAAAGACCAAGAACCCGTCTGGTCAAAGAGACTGTTCTTTCGAGCAATCTCGCAATTTTTTGACCCATGAGTGTGATCCTTGCAGCTTGAGTTAAAGGTAATTGATGAAAATCACACGAGTGGCAACCACCTACTTTGCACAAGTGTCATATATTATTTTTTTCAACACCCCCACCCACAAAAAATAAACAAAAAAATAGAGAAAAATAAATATTTTGGTTACTGGCAAACAAATAAGTGCAAAGTATCACAACACCTTCAACCAGAAGTGGCGATGGTGAAGGTGCTAACATTCGAACATAAAGGTTCGAGGTTCGATCCTCTGGAGTAGAGAAACTTTCATTAGTAAAAAAAAAAAATATTGTGTATTAAAAAAAAAAAGGTAATATTAAAGTGTATCGTTATGTTTGATGAGACTTAGCCCGTATGTGGTACAGAGAACGTTAGTCACAGGGTTTAATAATGTAAAAAAGATTCAAAGTGCGCATGCTCGAAAAATTATGTTAAAAAATAGTGTTGAAATCTCCGCCTTCACATGTCGTTAAGAGACATGAAAACGTTTGTTTTTTAAGGTAGTTGTTGATAAAAATAAAATGCATTACCGCGGGGAAGCTCTCCTGCAAAATTAATTATGCTATGGTATAACCTACCATTCACTAACCACAATTTTGGGTGTCACCTTATCCATGAAGTGAGGAGACAGGCCATGTTTGCTCAGATTAATTCGTTGCTCTTTTTCGCATATCTTCCACGATGTAGAAAAACAAGACGCACGTTGTCCGAAATCCGTGCATACCGGCAAAGTGTCCGCACCCACCGGAGGGTTTTCGATATCCCACGTACTTCCATCAGAGCATCCTTTTCTTCGAGTTGAATTCTTCGGCAGCCAGTACTTCAGTTTCCCTGATACAAAAAATCTGATCAAATTACCCGCGTAAATATCGCAATATGAAACTAAACAGTGCTAACCTTGACCGCAATTGTTGCGCAGTAGATTCTTTTGGAACGGATCTCTCAGATGGATTTGCTTCAGTTCCATCGGATTGAAATTTGAGAAATTTCCTATACGAGGTAGAAGTGAAGGGCCGATTACTATCCTCCAGACGTCGTTTTCGATGATATCATTCCAACTTTTGCAGACCAAGGTGCAGCTGCGCGCTAGTTGCGCAGGCTGCACGTAACTCAGAATCGTTGCAACCATTTCGCGTGGCAGTAGTATCGAATTGAAAAACATCAAACCATTATTATAATCAATCGGTGCAGCACCACGTGACGTACCATAATTGCCAGCTGGAGAAGAAGTTTTTTCTCGCGACATACGGCCCAAGTGGATTTTATATGAACCGCAAGGAGCTTTTTCGAAGCTTCGAATTTCAAAATCGCCGAGAAATGCAATTCCGTACTGTTGGGGCGAAATAAAATAATTAGTGCTGCATCCATATGCAAAATGTTATTCGACAAAATTAATCTGATAGTAGAAAATAATATTTTACACTTCCTAACGATTGAATTCAAGGTAGAAAGAAGAGAAAAGATAGTATTTATCAACAATTTGGTTTTGAAATAATGTAGAATTGTAGGTTGATAGAAAATTGACTGAACAGTGAACATTAATTAATGTTAAGTCATTATTATTTTGTTTTGCTACTTATTTTTTATTCGGAGCTGTGGACAGTGTAGGGCAGAGAAGTAGAGAAAGCCTTTTTTTAAGGGGGCGGGGGGAAAAACTAAAATTTTCAATGATTAAAAAAAAACAACTCTGGCGTAGCAAGTAACGCTAGAAAATGTAGGTTTTCCCAAAATATAAAAAAAAATTGAATACTTGTACAATTACTTGTTGAAATATCGAATTATGTGAAACTTAATAAAGTATGATTGACGAATAAAATAACAGTAAGAGCGCTTTGATGGTAGCTGTTTTTTCCTTATAAAATATATTAAAATTTTCTCATGTTAGCAAAAATTCAAGATTTTTTAAATCATTTTCATACGAGAAGTTTTAAGCTGGGTAAAAACATATTTTGCAGTTTGTTCGAATATAATATAAGTTGGTGAAATTAAACGTAATAAAAAACGTAAAAAAGCATTAGTGCACCAAGCAACGCTAAAAAATGTAGGTTTTCATAACCAAAAATATAAATAAATAAATACAGATAACAAAAAAAATGAAAACATGAAAATTATTTAAAAGAGTGGTGGATAAGTATTACGTTGAAAATTAAGTTTTAAGAAAATTCATGATGAAACGTAAGAATTAAATATATTACGAAGTTATAAAACACTTTCGACCAGCTTAACTTTGGTTCATCAGGACTGTATGTGTATATATTATTTTCTTAGAACGAGTTTGAGATTTTTTCAGATTATCTCTACCATGAACCCTTAAGCCATTTGAGGCAAAATTTTTCAGAATATGATGGAATATAATATATTCAATGTCTGTACCGAATTTTGTGACTATTACTAAAAATTAAGCATGTTAGTACCATCTAAGCCTCAAAAAATGAAACATAATACATTCATAGTATGTAACAGACTAACCATGGAGGTGATCGGAACTAAAAACAATGGGGTTTGTCCTTCTGTAGATCCAAATAGTGAACCAAATTTCAAGACTATAGGATAATAATTGCGACTTGTACTGAGCTCAACAAAATACCTATGTATAATATCTTATTTTATATTTTAGGTATCAATCACTATGATAAACGTACAAGCCATTAATTATTTCACAAAATTATTTCCCGGTATTATTTCACCAATTATTCTCACAGTGGGTATGCACCACTGTCCACACAGCCACAAACAGATATGAAAAAAAGAAGTTCTCTGAAACAACCGCAATTCTAATGTTAATAGAAAAAATACAGGGATTGTATTTTATATACCTGCATATATTAATGAAATTCAATATAAGTATTTTTGTTCGCCTATAACTTCAGAACTGCTTGAAAGATTGAGATAAAATTTTAAGTTTTTATTTGTTATTTCGAGGCATGTTTGCAGCCATTGTCGAAATCTTTAGACCCTCTGAAAGATAAGTTGTCCATTTTTAGCAAAATTTGTCATACAACACAAAAACAACCAAAAGGAAAAAAAAAGGAATCTAACACAGCAATGCTTTGCTAGAAAACCAAGTTTGTAGATGGATATAGAGATAGAGATAGAGATGGAGATGGAGAGATAGAGAGAGCTAACTTGAAACAATTGCAATATAATATCGATCGTAATCTATATTAATGTCGATATTAACCGTTATTTATACCAGTAATAATTGATATTTATATCGATATTAATTAATATTTATAATAATATTAATCGATATTTATGTCGATGTTAATATTAATCAATATAGTTCGATATTTGTATTGATGGATATTGATATATCAATATTTATATCTATAGAGGATGTGAACCTAGAGAGATCAAGAATGGTAACAAGAAATATAGATTTACACAAAGTAACATCTCAGAAGCGTGTGTATTTACATCAATCATGTATGTTGAGAGTAAGTACAGATTGACTGAGATAAACGAAGGTGTACAAAGATAAACAAGTGAATGGCAAAATAGTGTTATCTACAGTGTAGTCGTGAGAAAAGATGTAAAAGTATATAATGAATGTAGTCGAGTGTTCGCAGGAGTACGAGGGGTGAAGGATTGGTGGTCTCAACAATATCTATAGCTGTCGATATATTGATATTTCATTGCTAGTTTCAGGTTAGGAAATTACAAAAAAATATTGTCAGTTATCCATACATTTAACAAAAATATCGATCTATCGATGTTTTATTTCTAAAAACCACTTTTCCAGAGAACTGTTTTGTTTCCAGTTTTCTCAAGAATTACCGAACTGATGAGCACCAAGCTTCTTTCAGATTTGTTCCCATACAATAGCTATCTTTTGTAAAAATTTCACCCCTATTTGTTTGGTAGTTTTCTCAAACCTGTAAGCATAAAATGTTTTCCAGAAATTTTTCTTCTCCAGTTTTCTTGGAAACGACTGAATTAATAGGCACCAAATTTCTAAAAAACTAGCACCAATGTAAGGGAAGTTTATCGTGAAAATTTTAGCCCTATCAGTTTTGTCATTTTCTAAGAATCCTGGAAAAACTACTTTTCCAGGAATTTTTTGTTTTTACAGTTTTCTCAGAAAATAATCAACCGATAGGCCAAAAACTTCTTTTCAGACCTGCTCCAATGTGATGACTTTCTGAGTGGTTTTCTTGGAACCATGATCACAAAATTTTGAACGATATACACAGGTATATGTATATTAAAAAAAAAATTGATGAAAATGAAAAAATGTTACTAATTGTTTTCTTTTCTCATGAAACGGATAATCTTCATTATCCCCACCCCTAACCGTTTTGTGAGGTCAATTTTAACACTCCGTTTGCAACAGCTGATAGTGCTAAAATTTTCTTGGTGTCATGGGACTAAAAACTAACCTACCGTCACCCCAGGATCTCAATACAAAATAGATTTTCTTTGAAAACCTACCTATATAAAAAGGTTGTTAACTGGTACGATATTTTTCAATTAGTGTATATACAACTGCGAATTTTTTTACTATACGTACAACTAGTCTATTTTTCCAACTATAAGAATATTTTGATGGAGGCTCTACCATCTCTCCGTTAGCTACGCCCCTGATGTAGTGTACCGCTGGAAGAGCGGAATTCCGAGAAGAGACGAGTACTTTGACTCATTAGAAGTAATCTGAATTAGCTCTTCATCGAAATTTGTTCACGTGTGGGAGTCAGTTTAGTGAGTCAAATTATCGACTCATGTCGCTGTATGAGAGAGTGGTCACGTATCTGGCTCTTGGTGTGTGTATAGGTATAGAAATAGGCATTGTGTCAAGCGAAAGTGAGAGAACGGAGAAGAGTGAAGTGAAAACGTAGGGAAAGGTCTCTACATACTTGTAGTAAAGGTTGTTAACTCGATTTGAAAACAATAGAGTGAGAGGGAGAATCCAGAATTTTCAATTGAAATTCTTTACACAAAGGCATGACGAATTTTAAAATTTTTTTTTTCTTTTTTTTTCCCAGCTTCTTCTAATCGGTAAAACTTCTACTACCCAGTGACCGTTTATTCTTCCTTTTCCTTGCCACTAAAATAAACTTATCCATAAAGAGAAGTAGGTATAAAATAGTCGAATTGCTTCCCTTTCGTGGGATGAAAAAAACTGAGAAGAAATATATACTATATTTAGTAATACATATAGAAAGAGTATAAGTGTCTTTAGACTGTGAAAAGAACGAAGTGAATGAAGAATAAATACAGTATTTTTAAGTAGGTTTTCTTTAGAAAATCTATTTATTACGCTTGTGCTGCAGTAGCTCCAGAGTTGGGGGTGGATACGTTTTATATTTTATGACCTCAGGAAAATTTTGGCACCAATAACTCAAATTCATATATGTGATATGTATAATATATGTTATATAATTATAATATACATATATAATATAATATAAAATATATAAATACATTATATATATATATATATAGATAGATGAAGATATAAATTTCTTGTTCCCACGGTACAGATTCTCAATTTTTGTCCAATAATCACGAAATTCGGTACAAACATTTTTACTAAGCCAAGAACCAGACTTATTGATTTTGGTGTCGATCGGCCAGACGGTAATTCCGGTACCATCATTTTTGTTTTATTTTGGCTGTAAAATTTTCAATTTTATACCAATAGCCACAAAATTCGGAGTAAACGTTTATTTTAATTCATCGTAGTACGCTACTAATTTTGGCTCGGATCGGCCGGACGGTATTTTCGTTACTGCTATTTTTGTTTTAATATTAGCCATAAAATGCAAAATTTTGAAACCATATCTACGAAATTTGAATATTTATTATAATTTATTGTAGCATGCTACAAATTTTAGTGCGGATCGACCGGACGGTACTTCTGATAAAACTTTTTTCCTTTTTTTTTCTAATTTGCATGAAGTTTTCTTTTTACAAAAATTAACCACATGTTCATGTTTTATTTTTTTTTATATCATAACTTTATTATATTATGATTATGTATCATATTTTATTATATTTTATCATCTTTATTAATTTTTCATTTCAAGAAATAATCCTTTTCAATTTCTCATTATCTAATATTTTGTCACCAGCTAATAAATTTTATACAATCAAAACATACTATTAACGCATATAAACTTACAGACAATTAATGTGACTATCAACATTTCAAAATTCGTAATTCTTTTTCTCGAAAACGTACTTTTTCTAACGAGGCTTGCTACGCTAGAGTTTTTTTTTTTTTATTCACGAGGAAGCAATGCCGAAACGATAAGCGACTCAGCGATCAGTTATTTCAGACGTCAGTAGACTCATTTCATTTTAGAGAAGTCAACGACTGACTCGGTGGTGCTGAACGTAACATCACTAAGTGACAAAAATACAGCGCAGAATTAGAATGTGACTGATCACGGACTGCATATGCAGCTGGCGGATGAGACGATTAATTTCCTCGAGACGTTGACAGAAAAACATAAGAAGTAAAAAATAATATTGTTGACGTTGCAAGTATACCGGGTATTTCATTTAGTCTTACCATTAACTGACCACCGACACTGAATTATATTATTATCATATAGTGATGCTTTTCTTGAAAAAAAAAACATCAAGATAGTCCAGGAGAATCGAGTCCAAAACGAGAGGATTGAAAGGAATTAGGTAATTTTTATGAAAGGTTTTATTGCTGGGATGTGCTGGAATCGGTCTCCTCCAATAATTGATGAAAAGTCGTTAGCCCAACCCCGCTTATAAGGGAACAAAATGCATGAATATTTTCTTCTCGTTTTGTTTTCTTCAAAAACGGAGACGAGTAACGTACAATAATATTTTTTATAAAATTTTCTACGAAAAAGGTTCTGAAAAAATGTCAACATGGATTGGGCTGAAATTTTCACGATAGATTTTCGTCATGTTAGTGCAAGTCTGTTAGAAGTTTGGTTCATATAAGTGCAGCAGTTTGCGAGAAAACTGGAGAAGAAAAATTGCTGGAAAAAATTTTGTGTTCACTGTTTTGAGAAAACTACCAAACAGATAGGACTGACATTTTTTCGAAAGGATGTTATCATATAGCAGCAGATCTGAAAGAAGTTTGGTGCTCATCAATTCGGTAGTTTCCAAGAAAAAAGGGAAAACAAAAAATTCCTGGAGAAGTCGTTTTTCCAGAATTCTGAGAAAACGACAAAAGTTATGGAATTGTAAATTTCATGATAGTTAATCCTTATATGTAGATGCAAGTCTGTAAGAAGTTTGGTGTCCATTAATTAGGTGGTTTCTGATAAAACTGGAGAAGAAAAATAGTTGGAAAAATTTTTTTATTCATGGTTGCGAGAAAACAACGAAAGCGATAGGGCTAAAATTTTCGCGAAAGATATTTCTCATATGGGACCAGAAGATCTGATAGAAGTTTGGTTCCGATTGATTCAGTATAGTTTCCGTGAAAAGTAGAAAATAAAAAAGTCATGGAAAATTGTTTTTTAGCAATAAAACATCGTTATATCGATATTTTTGTTAAAGATATCAATAGGTAAGGGAGATCAGCATGGAACAAATGAATCCCTTCAATTTTTGGACAAAATGGTCCTGTAGAATTATGCATCATACACCTTCATTTGTTTACTATCGTTACTCAGTTCGTTGTTTAAAATTCATTACAATATTTGCCAATATTATACCAAAAACAACATTTTGATTACTCACAAAAAATGTGACTAATGGGAGAGACATTGAGTATTCAAATTTTTGGACGGGTTTACCCGAAAACACTTGGATTAAATATAATGTTAATTTATAGTAAGAAGGTTGACCTAGTGTGTACCATGGTGTAAATTTTATGGTGTATCATGGAATACGTTAAAAATACCTTTCAATTTTTTGCAAATAATTTTCCTAATTAAAATTGGCCAAAAACATTAAACATTGGACCTTGAGAAAGTTCAGGATCCTAAGAAAGATGTCTTAAATTAGCAAATTTATGAGGAAAGTATCACAATTGAAAGACAATCAGTTTTCATAATACTAATTATATTATGACAATTGAAATAGCAGATATCATCTGTTGTCTAAATTCAATTACTTTTAGATGCAGTGCACTTCATATTGTATTGGATAAAATAAATTTAATTTTTTGATTTAAAATTTTTTTTTTTTTATGGGATTTAACATGTACCATGGTATACCACCCTCAGTTCCATGGTATACTGGGGTAGTGTACCATGTAACAAGAAAGTTTACCCACTTTAAGATGGAATTATAAAAAAAACTATCACATGTTAATTATTTATTTTGGTTTTGTTTTGTAGATGAATGTTTGTTCTTTTCAAATTAATTGGTCCCAAATTTCTAACTCAATTCTAGCTTGCACAAGAGGTAAAAAGGAAAAAAGTGTTCCATGGTACCCCAGTCTCCCCTACATTTATGTTGAAAGAAGCGCTGTATCCATAGATTTTCGTACTTTTTTAATCTTTGAAACCAGCAATGAAATATCGAAATATCGATATATCGATATGTTTGTCAGATATATAGAGGACGAGGTGCAATTTGGAGCAAAAACAGGATGTATGAGCATAATTAGTCGCAGAAGTATATTATTCAACAACAAATTCAATAGAATGTTCGTCGAACGAAATGACGTCGTGCACGACGCATAGTGAAACAGTATGACCACGAACAAGAATATAAATGTGTTACGAAAATGTAATTAAGATGTGAGGCGAAAATGATTAGTATACCTTAACAAGATATCGATACCAATATCGATTACTATCTTTTTTTTAAATAATTTTCACAAGTTTTTGTAATTCAGATTTTTTTTTTTTTTTTTTTTTTTTTTAAATTATGAATGAAAATTTGCAAACTATGTTTTCTAGCGAAGTATTGTTGCGCTAGAGCCTTTGTTTTGTTTTTATTTTTGGTATAAAATAACTAATTTTGGACCACTAGACAGGTAATTTGGAAAAATTGAAAATTATGATCTATTCTAACATTTTACTAATTTCGGACTGGATCGAGTTATACTTAAGGTGGACGGTTTTTGTTAATGTTTTGCCCATAAAATGCCTGATTTCGAACCAATGAAAATGAAATTTGCAAAAATAAATGTACCATTTAGCTATTCTGGTGTGAATCGGCCGGAAGGTAGGTACTTACTTCCAAAATATTTATTTTTGTCTCGATTTAGAAAGAGGTACCCACTTAATTGTTTTTATAAATGCGTAATTTTAGGTCAATAGTTACGAAATTTACTGCAATCATCGCAATTATGATCAATTAATAACTTTTTAGTTACTAGTTTTCTATGCGGGGTAGAATACGCCCCTGGCACCTACAATAATGAACGAATATTACGAAAGCATTTATTGGCGGAAATTATAATATCTTTAAACCAGGAGGAAACCAATTGGCTAATGAAAGGCTTGGGGCCCTCAAGTCCCTGAAGAGATTAGACCTTGGGCAAGGCAGGTACAAAATTCAAAGAAGTTTAGAAACCGTTACTTTCGAGTAGAAGTATGATTCGTTTTAAAAAATTCTAACGTCCACTCTTTAGAATAGGTATATATGCATACATGAAATAAAAAAAGAAAAAAAAGTAGTTACATTCTGAGGTCTGATTATTTTTCAGACATGTTTGGGTTCTGACTTACTCGTCCCTACATGGTTTCCCCAAAAATATGATTTGAATAGGGTGAATGGGGAAATCCATTATTTTTTTACTCATTTCGAACTGTTTAGAACAGAAACCTCAATATCGAGGCATTTTAGAACAATTAACGTTTAACTGCGCAAAACACGATTAATATTTTGTTGAATTGTTACCTACAAGTTTACCAGGAATTGATGAAACTTTATAAAAATTCGTGTAGGTATTTGTATGTAGCCAGCAATTTAAAATGTATAATAGGATTACGGTTTGTATACAATATTATTAACGTTGTTCTCGATTAATTAATTAGAAGATACAATAATTACATCAGTCATCGTGAGATGGGATAAAGAGTTATCGGTGAGTATAGCTTTCATAACATACCTGTATATTTAAGTGATTCGACTTCTGGTGTATACACTATTGAAAACAAAAAAGATCACGACACCTGTGATGTGAGACAGAATGACTGTATTCTCGGTAAAGTTGAATTTTAGTTAATTTTGAAATTTCTTTCACGATTTAAAAAAAAAAGAGAGAATGGATCGGACGAACAACACATTTGTAAGACTGATACACAAAAACTGGTTAACGTTAAACTAGTGATCGGTTCACTCAACAATATATATCGCGCTATATCGATATGAAAATATATCGAAAGATATCGATGTAAGATTACAAAAATTATCTATATAAATCCTAAAAAAATCGCCACAGAAGTGATTGAAATTTTTTTTTATTGCATATTTAATTTCAGTCTGTTCGATTTTCTTTTGTTGGTTGGCTAGATAAACAGACGTGAGAGAAAAATAGCTGACGAAAAAAATAGAATAGAATTCAAAAGAACTCTAGCTGCAGCAAGCCTCGCTAAAAAAAGTAGATTTTCGAGAAAAAGAATTATGAATTTTAATGGTCATATTAATTGTCTGTTTGTATGCGTTCATGGTATCTTATGATTCAATGAAATGTGTTAGCTGCTGACAAAATATTAGACAATTTGTGAAAAGCATTATTTCTTGAAAAAATGAAAAATTAATTAAATTGGTAAAATATTGTACATATTCGTATAATTTAAAATAAAGCCAAAGAAATATAATAAAGTTATGAAATGAAAAAAAGAAAACGTGAACATGTGATTAATTTTTGTAAAAAGAAAAGTTCATGTAAATTATAAAAAAAATAGGAAAAAAATGTTTTAACGGGATTACCCTCCGGTTGATCCGAATCAAAATTGGTACCGTGCTGCAATACATTATAATGAATATTTTTTTCAAATTTTGTACATATGGTTCCAAAATTTCGAATTTTATGACCAATATAAAAACAAAAATAGTGGTACCAGAAGTAGTGGATCCGCGCCAAAATTGGTAGCATGCTACAATGAACTAAAATAAATTCTTTTTTCGAAATTCGTGGTTGTTGGAGCAAAATTGAGAATTTTATAGCCATAATAAAGACAAAAATGGTGATACTGGAAGTACCGTCCGGCCGATCCGCATACAAATCAATAGGTCTGGTCCTTGGCTCAGTACAAATGTTTGAACAAAATGTCATGATTATCGGAGAAAAATTGTGACTTGTACCATGGATGCAAGATATATATATCGGAAAAAAATTGCGATTTCTACCGTGGGAGCAAAATATATATGTATTAATTTGAGTTATTATGGTGCCAAAATTTTCCCGAGGTCATAAAATGCAAACCGTACCCACCCCCATCCCTGGGGGCTGATACCACACCAAGCGTAATATGTAATTTTCTAAAGAAAACCTATTTAATTAATTAGTGATACCTTAACGTCAGTATCATATCATTCTTTATACACGCACCTCACATTCTTGTAAAAAAAAATGAAAAAACATCAAATTGGTACTGAAAATTTAAAGTAATTTGATTTATTTTTCAATTTGACATTTTACCCAATGCTTTCCTAAAAAAAAAGGAAATACCCGAAAACATCCTTCACCAGTAAAATTTGAGTAAACAGAAATTTCAGAAATATCGCGACATATCGATCTAAAGTATCGATATAAATTAATAGTCGATAATAAATTATCGATATAAAAAATAGTCGTGATAACCCCTCACTACATTGCACAAAAATAGATGAACAGGGAGCAGAAGAACTATACAAACAAAACACGGAGAAAGGACATTATCCTGCGTTGAAGAGAATTAATGGTGGGATGGGTAGATTTAATGGCCGAGACAGTCTGATGTGTCCCGTGGAGTGTAGTCTATAATAACGCTACCATTTTCTTTTACTGAATGGAGACCTTTTTCTTTTTTTTTTTTTCTTTTTTAATCAATTTCAAATATTTTTAAAAAGGAATAATGATATATGGTCTAATACCATCCATCACAATAACATACCTACGTCTACTTTCATCATTCATCGGAATTGTTTTTTTTTTTCTCCAACATACAGATTTCCTTAAAATACTTAGAAACATTAAAATTTGATCTTCAGTGTGCAATAGTCGATAATATTCGTCTTTGTTCGTCGTCGTCGTGTGCATTAATTGAAATATCGTTAATTATCGGTCACGAAAATAGAAACAACTGAAATCGTAAGAAGATAGAAATAATCGCAAACACTTTAGCTATTATAATGCTGTATGGTAAGTAGGTACGTTGGCAATATGCTAGAAAAAATAACCAAAAGTTCACGAACACCAAGGGGCTAGTTACCTGCTATGAATTGATAGGTTAAAACACGGCACTTGCAAATTCGTGAATGAGTCACGTTAGAAACTTCAGTGCTCTGCCATTTTAGGTTGCAGTGAGTCACTAATGCAGCTTAAGGTATTGTTTCCAGGTAAGCAACGTATGCGCACCATTTCATTAAAATCTAAATTCTCAAATACCTGTCTGGTTCTATAAAAGGAGAAGAAAAATAATGATAATATATAAATACTTTTTTTACACCACATGCACAAAAGAACGAGTTTTACAAGCATGTGTAGCGAATGTAAACGAACGAATTTTTGGCCTGTGAAGTAGACGATAATTTTACAATTTCTCGCGCATCTAAATCCTGCGCAAGAGTGTGTAAAGTACGTGTAAAGTACTTTACACACTGTTGCGCATCTCAATCATGCGTGACAGGATGTAAAATATTCGAATATATAATCATTTTGATATTATTATTAATTAGTTATTTCGTGAAAAAGTATTAGTTAAGTTGCCAGTCCAATCAAACAACGTTTCAATTTAAAAAAAAAAAAGTCTCAAATAATTCCTCAGCCTCTAATTAATTTAGAGAGCTGGGGTTTGTAATGATCGAAAGTGAATAAAATTTAAAATATATCTGTATAATTTTCTGATTATTTAGCTATTTGACAACAAATAAACGAAAAAAATGAAAATTAATAGGAGTTTTCTCGTATTTTGGAATCTAGTAACTTCTCCTCTTTTCCTCGATGATTCCTCATTTGCTATTTAAGCCAAAGAGCTGAAAATGGTATCTTTGAAAAGAGGAGAGAATTTACCTGAATTTAATTTTCGTTTAATTTTTTAATCATCTTTAACAATTGGAAAATAAACAAACGAACAAAGTGCAAATTAATGAAAGAAAAAAATTTTTTTTGATATTCAGATATGGCTCTTTTTCCACTCAATGATTCCTCAGCTCTTGTTCTTATTAGAAAAATTTCTTTACTGTTCCAGCTTGAGAGGAACAAAGTGTGGATGGTTGGATTAGGAATGGAGAGTGACTGACTAGCCATATCCTCCATTCATAGAGGCAGTATAGCTGAAGTTGCTACTTTCAGCATCAATTTATTACAAATTAATTGAATCTTTTGTAAATCAAGAAAACAATCTCTGTTGACAAACTCAAAATACGGTAGAATTCCAACTATTCAATTTCCCATTATTCGATATCTCGATTATCTAAGCAAAAAGGTCGAACTGATTTTTTCCGATTATACGATTTTCGTTTATTTTTTCATTAAAAATTACATGTTATAGAAAAAAAAAAAAAAACCGTCTTTATAGACCAGTTATTTTAAAACTTCAATTCATTGTTTACCAGAAGTATCGTTTTGTTTTTTTATATATTAGTTTTAATACTCATATATTTGATTTTTACGTTTTAATTGCCATATTATTCATTTTTTTACAAATATTTTTAAGCAGGCTTTTTACGAAAATATACTTAATAATCTTGTGCTCATGGAAGGACCCAGGGGTGGGAGAAAGTAAGTTTTTGTTTTATGACCTAATGAACATTCTGGCACCATTTTTGAAAATTTGATTCAAAAATTGAATTTAGCGCTCCGAAAGATACGTCCAAGTCTGTGAAATTTTTTTTGTGTTAACTTTATAGCTTTTCGGTGGAAAGGTTTTTTTATTTTATTTTATTTTATTGGCAAGCTATTTCAACGAATTTATGCAAAACATAAAAATTAAAGTTATAAAAACTAATTATTATTTTTTACGAAGGTTACAAATGCCATTTACAAAATTATAATTCCATTATTTTGCAGTTTTAAATATAAATAATAGGTACCTCATATTAGTCCATTCATCCTCTCAATTTCGATGTGATAAAAATAAAAAATTCCTAAAATTGAATGAATCAACTTACAGGATTGACAATACTTGGAAATAGAATTCAAATGTTCAAATTTTCTGTTGATAACGATCATATTACAAAATATCAATTACTATTTTGAAAAAAATGTTTGAAAAACTGTAAAAATTTAAAAGGAGAGCGATAAAAATCAAACAGAGAAGAAAACTCGACTTTTTTTGCGGATTGGTCCATTAGAATAGTCTTACTAACTATCCTCAATTTTTTTCAGCAAACTTCGTATTAGTAAAGTTTAAGAAAAACAATGGTACCCCATATTTGCTACATACCCCAGAATCGGTACATTTACCTTACTTTTTTCGTAATATTGAAAAAATCGAGCCACTGATGTTTTCTCTACAGTATATTCATATTTTACCAAATCCAAATGGCCATTGTTTCGAAATAAATTACATGGAATCCATTTTACCGAAACTATTTCACCGAAGGATTTTTTACCGAAAGACTGAAAATTTTAAAACCTTTTTTTTAAGTTGGAATTTTTCTATTCCTTTATCATTTGGTGGGTAGTTTGGTGTTTTTTTTTCTTTCTAATTATAAGAAAAGACTGGAAAATTTCCATTTTTCTATTCCTTCTTCTTGGATCAATATGAATTCGGTTCATTTGCCATATGGTATTTCGGATTGGGTAAAATGACTATGAAAATCTTTATTTACATCCGTTTCACGGTTTTTTACTGTTTTTGTAGAAACTACTGAAGCGATAGCCCTGAAATTTTAATCAGAACTGTCTCTTTATGAAATCTATCACTCACTGAAAGTTCAGCCCTGTTCTTTGCAGTAGTTTTCCCATAATTTTGGAAAAATCACTTTTCCAGGAATTTTCAGTTATGCCTATTTCAGTTTTCCCCAGAACTACAAAATCAATAATTTATAGCTGAATAGGCACCAAACCTATCGATAAACGTAACCAACACTATATAACCCCATTTCAAACGTAATTCCCCTTCCAGTTCGAGAGATCTGCAGAGGGCTGTTGACAAAATGATTCTTAGATACCTTTTTCCACCGTCTTCCTTTCCACTGCGCCACGCTTCTATTTTCCTCCTTTTGTTTGATAACCCGGAGGTTTTCATCCAAAAGTGACGCACTCAGCTGATATATACACCCGCAATCGTATCTTCCAGCAAACCTGAACAAAGGTGTTCATCTTGATTATTATATTATTAATTTCTCAAAAGGCATAGGCTAGTAATGAGCGGAGGAGTAATTATTTATTGGCTGAAGTGCGGAATCCACCATTCGCTGACGACGATTTTCGGTTGCATTTCGTCGATTACGCATGAGAGTATTATACAATGATCTGGCAAATCGATAGTCTGATTTTTTTCGCATTTGCTATACGACGTACAAAAACACGAATTACAGTGTCCAAAATCTTCACATTTTGCCAAAAGGTCAGCCCCCGCCGGAGTATTTTCTATGGACTACGTTCTTCCATTTCCAACATACGTCGGTTTTACCATTCCCCCTATTAAGATGAAACATTGATGAGTTGCCTGGGAAGGTTTCTGAATAAATAAAAAAAATTTATTATTCTAAATGTTATCAATTGTTGCAGGTATATGGTTTTGAAAAAAAAATAGAATTAAAACATAAACACACTCTTTCGTTTGGTATCAACGCAGGCCGCGTAACAGCTAGTCATAAATAAGAAAGACCTGATGTCACATAGAAAATCACCTTTCACAACTATGTTAAATTAAGAATATTGATGCAAACAAAACATTTTTGGATACAGCATTTTTTGAATAGGGCAAACCTCTACCTTTCTATTTCCCTTCTGGTTTATCTGTTTGTATGACATCACGCCGTTCTTATTTGGGATGGAATATAAATTATATTTCAATATTTCAGTGTATAATTGGTCATATTCTTAAATGTTTGTTTCGGTAAGTGAAATTACTTGCATAAACTTTCCCTTATACTTAAAATACTGAACCCACAGATAAAAAATCACGTAAGTGATTATTTTTTCCCTTAGATATCGACTAAGATAATAACAAGGTTCAATGCATAATTGTTTAAGTTCTGACTAGGAAGAAAATTGTGGATAAGCATGTTTATGTGACACTACATATAGAGCCTTATCTTTAAGTGCATAATGCGCTGTTGCCAAACATTTCTTTTTTCCGCTCCTCGCGTATTCAAATCCCAGGCAAAACTTAACCCTTCATCAAAATATTTTGAAAAACTTGATTAGGAAAATTAAAAATTAGAAAAATAAGTTGTTTTGCCATATCTATGGATCATGAGCTTTCGTTTGATATATGAAAACGTACTTTTGTTGCGTTGTTAATGCACGAAAAGGGGGATAAGGGGAATAAATTACTAGTAATACAGTGATAGTGAGATTACGACGGATTTTAAAATACCAACCTTGACCACAGTTATTGCGAAAAAGATTCTTTTCAAATGGACCTCGCACATACATTTGGTTCTGTTTAATCAAAATTCACAGAAGATTAAAAATCAATAAAAAAGTATTTACACACCATTTTTGTTGGGGGTATAATTTTGGCATAATCACTTATGAAAATACCCTATTTCTCCTATTTACCACATTTCAGCAACATCTATCCAACTGACTTTTCATTAGATATTTGCAAAAAAAAAAAAAAATACTAAACTTAGATAATGAGAAAAATCAACAGAATTAACAAAATCAAACCCACATATAGGTATTTGCAACTGAAACAAGTCCAAAGTTACAGAATAGAAAAATGAAAGGGAATAAATAAAATAGCAGTCATATATTATGTTTGTATCTGTTTACACGCACAGTCACACTATTTATTTGAGGGATTATTTTTTTTAAGATAACTCAATTTCTATCAGATAGATTTTCAAATTTATGGATTTTAAACCAGCAAAGGATCAAGGCAATTAATTCAGTAAAAGATTTAGTAAAATTAGTTCAGTGGTTCTGGAGCCAACTTGCAACGTTAAAAACCACTTAATTTTACACTTTCCATTTCTCTCTTTTTTTTATCTATTTGGAAAATAATTTTGTAAGTTATGATCAAAGCTGTATTTAATTTGAAAATCTTAAATTTTCAGACATCCAGATAAATTAGCTGAATGTTCGGTGGAAATTTCAATGAAACTCTACGTTTACTTCAAGGATTATCGCTTAAATTTCATTTGGATTTTGTGTTCCAAATTCAAATGATATGAAATCCAGTTGGGGAATTAATTTCAGCAATATCATCAAAGTCAGAATAAAATTTAATCGAAATTTTCACCTAATGTATGCCAATATGTATTTAAAAGTTTACCTCTATGGTACCCAATGTTTTCTGGCAATTTGATTGATCCTGTATCTGTGATTCACTTAAATAAATAAATGTCAGAAATCAGAGTTATTGAAAAGAATTACAAGAGAACCGTCAATTAGAGAGAGCTGAAATTTTTGGGAGATATCAATACATATTAGGAAAAGAATCTGTGAAAATTTCAGCCTATTGGTACGTTTAGTTCTTGAGTTATCGATGAAATTCGGTTTGGATTGTCATTCAAATGACATGAACTAAGCACAGTTGGGACTTTCAGTGATATCTCGAAAACTAAATGTACAAATAAGCTAAAATTTTTTCAGATTTTTCACTTAGCATGTGTTGATGTCTCCCAAAAATTTCAGCTCACTACAAGCAACAGTTTGTTAGTAATTACGTTCGATAACTGTGATTGTGTGGAACTAAATAAGTAAATTTTCATGATTATTATCATTAAAATGGGAAAAGCATTTAGGCAACACCTCAACAATTTGCCTGAATAGTTTTGTAAGAAACATATAGCAGCATTCCTACACATCCTTTAGTTTTGTAGCTGCCCAAACAGAGATAACCGCAAAGAAATGAAAAAAAAAAAGGAAATAATACTTTTCAATTCAATCTTGATTCTTGGCATAAAATTGTCTTATAAATAACATTATTGATTTGAGAGCCTGCACATGACTATATGATCATATTTACTGAGCAATTGTTTTTCCATTTTGATTTATAACAGTTGGTGCAGAAAAGGATATAATACCTGCCACTAAATTACAAATTAAACTTTCACATTTTTCAATAGATATAAAAACAATTAAATAATTCGTGTGGAGTAGCAAATTATGACGTTGTTTAATGATATTTTTGTTGTTTTCAGAATTCATTTCTATCATTTGAGTAAATTTTTAAAGCATTTAAAAACCATTCTTTAAATTTTAGTGAGAAGAAAACAAATCACATATTCGCAAATAAAATGTCCAAATTGTTAAATTGATAAATAATACTTTTTTTATTTTTTTGCAAAATGAGGAAGAATGATAACAGATAAGAAATTGATTTCCTTAAATTGCAATTTCACTCCATTTACACCAAACTACACTGATCTACACCTCCTAAAAAGCCAGTTTAGATGGTGTACACCCATGCAGCTACACTGATCTACGCTTTTTCAATCAAACAAAATATGTATACCCACACCAAACTACACCAATGCAATAAAACACATTTTCAAAATCGGTGTATGATGGTGCAGCCAGTGTAATCCAATCAAACACAGCTAATAATACAAAATGATACAAATTATCACTTACTGTCACCCCAATAACTCATCACCAAATTATTTGCGACGAATAAATTTTGGAATTATTAGTCTACTAAGACACTCCGTTATTCTTTCCGATGTTCAAGAGAAACGGCGAGAGGCAACTGTAATAGAAAATATAACCATTAATTAATTTTCAGAAACAGTATATTTGTATATTTACCAGATATTTCGAGTTGAAAAATACGTGGATCATGGATAGAAAACTAAAAATTCACTGAACACGAGTGATAGTCACCACTTCGTTTATGCCATATTTATTATACTACTTACTAGGTACTCTCCGTGTCTAACGTTTGCGTTTAATTATTAACTTTTTTCGTACATCGCACGATTGAAGATTGTCGCAAAGTATAATAATATACGTGATATGCAGATTGGCATCACCAACGCATCGACTCATTTTTTCAGAAGAAAAACGGTAGAGAGAGGGGCGATGTTGTTTTTATAAGGTTTCAGGCATAGGTACCGGGTGTTTCATCAAGTTTTACCACCAATACGAGGCCAACGTGTGAAAATCGCCGAAATATCCGAACTAAACATAATTTACACGTTGCCGACCAAAGCGTGTTCCGAAGTGGCTAAAAATTGAGCTATTAGATTATTGAAGAATAACGATTCTAGCGCAGCACCGCTGTGCTACAAAATCCAATTTGCCAATTTATCAATCATTCAAAATATTGAATACGTAAACCTCAACGCAGACTGAATAAATGTTTTTCAAAATATATAATAATTCGAAAACACAATCAACGTATGATAGTGGACTCTAATAAATTCTGGCTACAATTGAACCATTTCCAGCAGCGACGAACAGCAAGGATTTTTTCAAGTAAGGGGCAAAGATTCAAGGTAAGTATAGGATAATTTTTTATTTTGTGGTTTAATTGAAGTACCTAGTTATATATATTAATTTTGGCTAATTAATAAAAACAGAAATGTCATGAGGCGGACAGTCACCTCTTTGCCCTATCCTTGGGTACGTCCTTAAATTCCAAAATAGTCTCTCTCCTTGTCGTCTGGAACACAGTTAAAAAGAAATGCCCCTTTATATCGCAGCCAATTGCGACTTAATTATAAAATTGCTGCTAAATGCAGCGTAGAACAGACGCTAGCAACACATATTGCGCCGTAAATACGAAAAGAAATACTTCAAGCAATACATAATATGGAAATTTATTTTCTCCAGCAATTTTTTTTTACATTTTTCTCAAAAACTACCGAATCAATAGATACCAAACACTAATCAAACTTGCACTCACCTAAAGACTAACTCCTGTGCAAATTTCAACTGTTCCGTTTTTCCGTTCTCTTAAAAGGAGAATATAAAATTTTCTCCAGCAATGTTTTTAAGTTTCAGTGTTTTCAAAAAGTGCCGAATCCATACGCATCAAACTCTAATCTGATTTACTTCTGTATGAGGGCTTTGTCTTACGAACATTTTACCTCGATCGCATTCGTAGTTTTCTCAGATTCCTGGAAAAACAATTTCTCCAGCAATTTTCTGTTTTCTAATTTTCTCGAAAATTGCTTAATCAACAGTCAAACTTCTGTCTGGCTTTCTCCTATTCACATGTTTAGAGACTGTTTTTCTTGAAAATTTCAAATTGATGCCTTTTATAGCCTGCGTAGACAATAATTAATGAAAATGGAATTAAATTCACGAATTAACGACACCATTTAGGCATTTAGCCACTCCGCTATCGTGTCACTATTCACATTATAGGCTATTTTTTCGATGTTTCTATTCCCAGTTTGAATTTTAACTTGGATCATTGTTTAGTTGAAAAAAAAAAAAAAAAAAAGTATAATATAAATAAGTAGATAATCAAATAAGTAGGTACACAATAAATACAATAAAAAAATTAAAATATGAAATATTTTTGGCAGAATGCCAAATAGAAAATATTATTACGTTTCTAGCACTTGTTGAACACAACAAATATTGAAAAAAAATGGCAAGTGATAGAACACGTATGAAAATATTCAACCCTGCTGTTTAGGATATTTTAAGCAATCTGAGACAAAGTTTTAAAAATTTTTTATCCAGATTAGTATTTTGTAATTACAGTAGACGTTGCTTAATTCGTGGCCTGTTTAATCGGTTTTTCGGATAAAGCAGAGAAATTTACGAGAGCAGAACAAAAAGGTCTTTTCTGCATGTTTTTCACGGGATAATCTGGAAATATTTTTCGGAAAAAAATAAAGAAAGATAAGAGAGAATCGTGTTGATTTTGGCACTTTTAAAGAGTATTCTGTTACAATTGGGCGATTTACTCAAGAAAAAAAAAAGATATAATTTATTATATTTCGTTAAATTGTATATTAAAAAAATGCAATTTATCAAATAGGAAATCTAATTGTTTCCACAGCAAATTACCTCAAAAAAAAACTCAAATCATTGATTTTTTCAAAAAAAAAAAATTTGATTTCCAATTTGTTGCATTTTTTAATCTACAATTTTACGAAATATAATAAAGTATATCGAATTTTGCATTTTTAAAGGTTATTCCGTTTTTTGGTTAATCCATTCTGAAACGGATTAAGCGACGAGTACTGTATTTCAAAAATGATGATAGCATGAAAATACTTTGGTATAAAAAGAATCTGTATAAAATTTCCTATAAAATGATGCTAAATGTGATGTAGTTCCTTCCATTAGGGTTCTACAGGAAGGTGCTCAATGTAGAACCGCTCTTTCACAAGACACTTTTTTTTTATTGTCCTATGATTTGCCATACTAAAGTACAGTAAAATTTTCCAGTTAAGATATTTAAGGGTATAATATTTCCCTGCATAATACGTTTTTCAAGCAGGTTTGGCACGTTTACTTTTAGAAATTTGGAATTTTTATAGGAAAAACGTCTTTTTTGAGCTTTACTTCTGAAAATCAAGTATCCTCTTTAGAGAATTTTAGTGCCACATACTTTCAATTTAAACATCAAGTCTTTATAAAGTACTGAAAGTTCTGCACTTTTAGCCATACCTATTGAACAAGTCTTATTACAACATAATTTTTGTCCCCTTCAATTTGTTTCCGAAGAATATAAAAACAATTTTTTAGTTTTTCTACTCTCTTGTGTAATGTTTTTCCGCATAATACGTTTTTTCACTGTGGTCGCTTAAAAAACGTATTAATGGGGTTTTACTGTACATCAGAATTTATGTCAAATACAGCAAAAATACCCCAGTTAAATATTATTCTACTTTAAATTTTCCACAACATGAGTCCATTATGAAACCACTTTGACCATTTTTGAGGGTACTGTGGGAAGTGTTAAATAAAACAATGAAACCTAATTTTAGTTTTCAGTTTTTTGAGCGTTCATTTCTCAGCACTGACCCTAAAATCCTTAAGTAGAACTAAAGACTGTCTTTGAAACAGAAAAATTCTAGAACTGAAACATTTGGTGATAACTTTCGGACTTAATTACAGCTCTTATAATAGAGAATTTGAAGCGAAACTTGGCAAAAACAACCTCATAGAGGTTCAGAATTTTGTGAAAATTCGTCAACTTGGTGGGGAAGAATGAGTGCTGGAATAGAAAAAAGCAGTTTCAATTTATATTAAATAAACGTATAAAACCATTATTTGATACCTACTGTATGTGTACATTTGATTCTGCAAGAAAATTCGGCAATTTTACTTACTTTTTTTTTCCTTTTCTTCTTTACACTGCAGCTATTTGATATGGTAAAATTTGGAACTTGAACTTTTCAGTTTTGAGTTTTCACTTCCCCAAACTGACGATAAAACTATAAAGTAAACTGGTAACTTCAAAATATTATAGGTTGAAAATTGAGAATCTTGATGAAAACTTTTAAACTTGACTATAGTAACGCTTTCATTTGTACTTATGAGATTTCACTTCTCAAAGCTGAATCCAAAATAAAAACTATTCAGAAAAATTGAGAACTGACTTTGAAAAGAACAGGTCTGGAACTGAAACTTTCGAACTTATTACAGCTGTCAGAATAGAGTTTTTGGAACAAAATTTTGCACAAACCATCTAAGGATAGCCATCTACATGAGGTACGAATTTTGAAAAAATCCGTAAAGTGAGAAGGCGTGATGCGGCAACAAAAAAAAGTACTTGACTTCAATTTATAATACAGATAGATTGAAGATAAATGAATTTTAGCTAATAGCGTCGAAAGTTTCCTGCGATCATGCGAAGAATAATATTCTCACCATGAACTCTACAAGTCTTGATATCAGATCAATTTTAATATCTATATTTTTTTTCAAAAATCTGTATGTGGAATACCTTGTTGTGAGAGATATTCTCACCAGAAGGAAATTCAACCGAATTTAAGCGTGTTCAGCCACTTCGTACACAGGTATGGGTAAGCCAAAACTAAGGCGAACACTGGCAATTTTAGAGCCAGTTTGGGTGGTTTATATACGGCTTATTTACACACACACAAACACACGTATGTAAGAGAATACGTACGTTGGTGAGAACGGCTAGGTCGCATCATCCCCTATTGAGATAAGAGATGACTGGCTGGTTCGTGTACGAATTGTGATATCATTTGTGTGTTTAATGTCACAAGGACAATTATTTGCCTGCCCTTTGGGGCGGGGACTGTTGTCAAGGGGTCCAAGCCCCTTTACCTCATACCAGTGAGTCCCCACACTACATAAAAAACGTGAATATTATTGTTGGTGATATCCGTTTTGCGCAATATTAATTAGTAACGCATTGATTTATTTTCGTGTGGGAAAATCGGAGAATGCTGTCTCGAGCGGGTTATCGATGTTCAAATTTTCGCAATACTTAAGGGACTAATCTGTAAAAATTTCCAAGATAAATAATTAACATGAAATATGTGAAACGCGTTCTAAACATCCATAGTCGCTAAATATTGAGGTATAGGCTACAATGGCATGGGTGTGAGGAAAACTGTTTTTAGAACGGTGAGGAATTAATTTTTTTTTTGGAAGACCAAATCTCACATTTTTAGGTAAGATTTTAAATCTGCTATTTAAGATCATATAGTAGTGGCAGAGATACTATGGAAATGCATTTATAATATAGTATGTGTTTAATGTCCAAAGGATTATAAAATATATGTTATCACACAGCTTGCTCTCTCACTGGACATGACAACAATTACGGCGACCTCATCAGCCCAGTCACTTGTCTCCTTACATTTCCTCAAAAGACACGTGTCCTGCTCACCTATCAGATGCGCAGGAGATTGTAGGCACAGCCCACAATACTGGGGGCGTTGTATGTAACCAGTCTTTGGAGACTTACTGTCCCTATAGATCTGTCAGACAAAATATTAGTTTTCATATGCACAAAAGTATATTTTATGTTTTTATTGTATACAAATATGTATAAAAAATGATATACTTCTAATACTATATATATATATATATATATATATATATATATATATATATATGTAAGCTCTTTAGAAAATAATGAAGAATCATGTAGACACATCTTTCATCTTTCCATACTTAAAATCCATCAATAGATGAATATAATACAAATCTAATATATATTTGAGAGATCTCTGCAACTCACTATATCAGCGAGTGCGAAACACAGACAGAAACTGTGGTTATTTTAAGAATGTAAATACATATTCTTACATATATATATATATATATATATATATATATATATATATATATATATATATATATATATATATAGAGAGAAACAATAATCTTTAATGTGAAAAATTAAGTGAATAATTTTTTCATTAAGTTGGGAGTCAAAGTGTGGCACCCAACTTTTTGATTTGTTTTCCTCACAAACTGCTGGACATTTTTGTTTAGATGGATAGTGAAGAAGGTTTAGCGCTGTTGGGGAGGGACTCTGTAAAGAAAATAAGGTATAATTAGCAAGTTTGCAGTTGAAATGGAGATAGTTGACAAAGTTATCTATATTTTGGTTTGCGTGGGTTGTGACCCACTATCATCTACCATGGGGTATAATATTCTCTCTTTCATCATAACTTGTATGTTTTTAAGCTCTGCTTTAAAGTTATGACAATAGTGATAATTTGGCCTCATGACCAATTCAATCGCTTATTTAAAGACTCATATCAGTCTTCTGTTAAATGCACCATGCTAAGAAGCCTTTGGTGATGTGAAGTGTCAGGATATTCTATTTGATTGTAATTATTTTTGACACTACTATCTGTTGTGATTGCTTCCCAAAATTGTGGTAAGTGCGTAGCAACTAACCTAAATTGGGTTGCATTATCAGATAGTATTGTTTTTGGTGTTCCATGTTCTGTAAGGAATGTTTGGAACACCATCCACATTCTTTGTGTGGTTATCGATGATATAGATAAGAAGTACACCACTCTGGTAGATAGGTAGGTGGAAATCAACATCCACTTCTTATAAGTTAGTGTTGTTGGTGTTGCCAAAGCCTGTTTGGTAAACATTTGTTGGATGTTGAACATAGACCAAAGATGTCTACCCCTGTTAATTGAAGTAGTATGTACAAGGGACTAACCTGAAATATTAGACTACATATAAATCTGTTGTGCTGAATTCCTTTTTTGAAACTTTTTTCCCATGACACAAGCGTTTTATAATATTTTTGAAAGTATTTTTTTTGTTTTAGGTACAAAGTAAGTTCAGCAAAAGGCTGTAATTGTACATTTTGTGCCTCAGTTGCCATTTGGCGTGGGCACATTTACAATATTAATAAAGTTAAATGTTATTTTTGGTGTAATAATACGGAGGACAAAGTGTCCTCAGTAATTGGTGTTACTGGTATGTAGTTTTTGAACCTAAGCAGTCGTGATTCATTTAGGACTAAGTGAAACTTTTCATATGCTAAATACTCAGGTGGAGTATGTGTCATGAAGGTGTTGGAAAAAATTTGCAGTCAACCCAAAATGCTCTTTAAAGGGTAGAAAATAGTTAAAATTCCTACCGAATACTGATTAACTCTAACATCAATGTGACCAATGGCGCATCCAGAAAGTCATTTTTGGGGAAAATGACAAAATTTTTTAGGAGTTGTTCATTTTTAGCTCTTCAATTAATTTTTTTACAGATTTTATCTCGATTTTACAGTTGTATTTCATTTTTTCCGTTAATTTTTTTTCTTCATTTTGTTTTGACATTTAGGGTAGAAATTTCTTCATTTCCCCCCTGGATCCGCCACTAAAGGTGACAGAACACTAAGATGAGCAGAAAATAATATGTCCTTCAGCCATATTCGCTGAGAAGACAAAGCTGATAGAAAACCTGATCGAGAAAAATTTTACCAGATGAATTAATTGAATTTGTTTGCAAAGAAGAAAAAAAAAGTCCAATCAATTTCATTGAAACGAGTTTTTTTGAGATCCTAAATTCTACATTGAATAGCAACACATTTGGCATATACCATTATATTCATTCGATTGTGAAAAGAATTAATCATCAAATTGAAATAAATATTGATGCGAAGTTATTTGTCAGTAATATTGTATTAATTAAACCCTATCCTAGGTTAGGTTATCTGAACAATATAATATAATAAGCTGCAATACTCGCCTGAGATACTAAGTTTGAATAGAGCTAGTCCAGAACTAAAACTTTTAGTGAAAATTTTCAAACTTATTTACTCACTCACTTTTTTGAGTTTTCCGTTCACAGAACGGACACTGAACTAAAACCCTTGAGAGAAACTGAGAACTAATACAGAAAAATAATGGAAAACATTACAATTTTCGTAGGTACGATTTTTCGGATTGCTTATTTTTGTTATTTGGGATACCATGTATATACAGGTCTGAAATGTGATGTACAGTAGGCTATACCCCACATAATGGTGAAACATATTAGTAAGTTGATTGTTTTGGCCATTTTTACAACTACATTTAATTTTTAGAAGCTTGTAAAAAAATTTTTCTTTGAAAATCATAATAATCTGCATTATTTTCTTACCAAAAGGCTGAAAATGAATATGGACGTAAATATTTGACTGGGTGATAGAAGGGACTTTCATAGTCCAGCCGATGAAACAAATCATACAGTAATGATTAGTGAAAAAATAATTTTTTGAATTTTTATAATCCTCCTATATATGAAATCTGCGAGCACATATTTCAGTGTTACCAGATATGAGAAAAAAGAAAGGAAAAGTTACTTTTTGAAAGCTCCTTGTTTTTGTATAAGGCCTATATATATAATTATATAATTATACAGGGTTATTCATATTATCACACGTCATAGAAAATAAACATAAGGTCATTAGTCACGTGATTATTTTGTCATTTACCTCGCACAAAAATTCAAAAGTAAAATACACAAATAAATAACAAAATACACAAGTAGGGAATTAGGATGATGTAATTAATGAGTAAAATGAAGATTTTCAGCTAAATACCTAGTTCAAAATAATCGCCAGTAGCCATGACTCAAAACCCAAGGTAATCAGTAAACTATGCTTGAACATGCTCTAATTGATCATAGGTAATTTTGGCCCCTGATCTCAATCCATTTAATATATTTTTGAGGGGTCAAATGTTATCTGTAATTTACAAAATATAGATTATATTCTATTGTAGAGACTCAACAATCCGATATGTGGTATGTGACTGGGGGTGAACGTGACCGATTCACCCAAAGCAATACCAACAGTATTTCAAGTCTACTTTCAATGCCAACGAGCCTGGGAAAAATCACTTACACCGGACAGTAATATTAAAAAATACCACTGCCCAACACAAATTACCTGCCAGATTTCCATTGGACCCAAAATTCAAACTATTCCCGTGAAATTAAAATAAATAAAATCTCGGGATATACATTTCAAGGGCACACATAATTTGCTGAATGAATTCGATAAGATGCCAGAGATAATACCTGTTAAATTGGCTCATGCCAATGGAAAATACCAACACATATTAAAAATCAGACTCATCTGTTACAGAAAAATACCATACAAAAATAAGTAGCCTAGGCTAGTCGAAAGGTGGTGTGACGGTGAAGGAGCAGGGAACACAGTTCATATAAAGTCAGTTTAGAAAACTGCTCATTGAGAGAATAAATACAGAGTGGGAGAGACAAAATTAATAACTAGGCCTAACTATGGTCCATCCAAGGAAAGATGATCTCTGCATCTTAAAACAAAGTTGCCAAATATTCACATTTTCACGTGTGGTAATCGTATAATTCGTATTCCCGCATATTCCAAGTGGCAACAATGCGTAAATAATGCATGTAAAATTGTACAATAATTGGGGGTTGCGTTTCAATTCTTAGATCAACTCTCGTTGGATGGACTATACATGGTACAGAGTGTCTGAGAAAAGAAACAGAAAGAACCACAGCATTGATCACAGAAGTGACATATGGTGGGAGAAGGATGGTACTGGAAAAAATAAAAATAGAAAAGATAAACAAGACTCGGACCAGAACATTTTGCTAGAGTGAAGAGACGGAAAACTAATAGCGAGGAAGAAGAGTGAAGTGAAAAAAAATGAAACGACATGAAATAAAGGAAGAAATGAAATTAGTGAAAGCAGCTGCTACGGCAGAAGTTCAAGCATTGGGAAATGAGAATAGAAAAGTGAAAAAGATAAGAGGATGTGATGTAAAAAAAGAAGAAATGAAAAAATGAAGACATAAGACACGTTACGAGTTTGGAAAAAGTAAATGGAAAAGAAGAAAAGAAGATTAAATGAGAGAAAACAAGATATTACTGTGAACGAATACCTAAGCTGCGAATTTAGAAGTACAGATTTGAAATAAATTAATTTTAAAATTATTTTTGAAAATTTATTAAGGGGAAAAAAGTAACAAATGTTTATTAATAAAATTTGGGTGGTGGGCTGCATGCGTTAGGTAAATGATTTCTGGGCCAAAGAAGAAATTAGGATACGAGAAAAAGGGATAATAAATAATATACGTAGGTAAATTTAATTTAATATTAATTTTTAACGTGGGGGTTTTTTTTTTCATTAATATTTTCGAATTTTGAAAAGGTGAAACTGAAAATCAGTATCCCGACCTTTCACTAAATAATTTTTACCGAATGACCATTGTTCCGAAATGAATTATACCGAATATATTTTACCGAATCCATTTTACCGAAACTATTTTACCAAAAGACTACCAAAAAATCAAAAACTTGAAAAGCTGTTCATTTTTTATGCTTTTTCAAATAAATATATACTGAAAATACGCATTTCTCTATGCGATTATCGTGTGGTTGGTGGTAAAGTGAGGTGGGTTGTTTTTATCTGAATAAAAAAGCCAAGTTGGTATTTTTCTATTACTTTATTATTATTTTGGTGGTTAGTTAGGTGAGGTTTTTTTTTTTTTTTTTTTTAAATAAAAAGACTGAGAAATTTTATTTTTCCATTTCTAATTGAAAATAGTAATTATTATTTAGGAAAAAAAAATTTCGGTGAAAAGTCATTTAAATTAGAATTTAGTCAGGTAGTAGTTGATCGGTAATTTTCGATTCGTTATTTTGGATTCGGTAAAATGACCGGGAATCCCAAAAATCAGACAACAAACAAAATGGAAGCAACTCAACAGTATTCACTTTGTACAAAAAAAAAAATATAAAAAAAAAAAATTTGACAACCTTTTTACGAGCTTTTCCTGTTACATCATGTATAAGTACATAGGATTAGGGTATTTTTTAGCCTATGAGAAAAAAATTTAAACAAAAACTCTAAAATATTAGATGGGATTGATGGAATGCCATTTGAACACGCAACTAGGTACTGATAGATAAAGTAAAACAAAATTGAACGAAATATCCATTCTACAAGGTCACGACAACAGGGAGCTTGAGTTACCATTAAATTTCTTGGGCAGCATAACAGCTTTTTGTGTTATAACTATTAGCTTGTGTTCAATCGGTTTTAAAAATAATCTCGTATTTTTCTCGAGTGTGGTCTAGATTATCTTTCACTTTAATTTTAAGAAATTTGAAGACTCACTTCTAGCATCGATCGTATTAATAACCTCGATGCTAAAAGACAGTTTTATTACCTGATAAAAATTCTTTCCTCTAGCTGAATTCAGATTTCCATATTGCAAACAGCTCTCAATTATATATAACTGATACACAATTATTACGACGTCAGAAACATGAAAATAATATATAGCAGGAATTAATGGGATAGCACACAATTATTCACGAGAGTATTGGAAAATAACACATATTCACAAATACTGACTTTCTGAAATTCCATATGGAGTGACTAATATTTAGTAGCGAAGTGAGGTGGACATCTTCAAGTGAGAAATTCGGTCAGTGTATGCGGATCGATCAAAAAAATTTTTCTTGAAAGTCTTTCAATATTTTTGGAAGTTTTTACAAAACGTTAGAGTCGCACATACATTGTTTTATAGATTTAGAAGGGGACATTTATTTCCTCCTGATATACTACTGAAGTGGGAAGGTCTCTGACTTGAAAAATTAAAAAATTAAAAAATTAAAAAATTAAAAAATTAAAAAATAGATTGCCAGATATTGACTGATAATAACACAAATTTTCTTGAAAATAATGAAAAACTAACTCGACACTATTTGATATTCTCAAAAATGGATCATCAACGCATCTAAGTACGTGTTATTCACACGAGTTCCATCAAAAAATACAAAATTAATAAAAAAAAGAGTTAAGAAAACGGTATTGAGTTTATTGCGGTCATTTAAAACTGGAAAACTAACCCACAAAACCGCTAATTACGAAATGGAGCCATGAAATTTTTAAAATTTATTTTTCAAAATATTAACCTACTCATAACACAATGACGAAATTCGAGATAATTAACGATGTGATTGAATTAAGAAATATTTGGTGTGATTTTTTGTACTAAAGAAGCATACAAGTACTAAAATATTTTCCGCATAATAGTATTTGCATTCAATAATATGGTCGATTAATTCAATTTTTCGTCAATTATTAATAAAATTTATCACCGTACCGACTTTTGCAGGAAAGAAAATATGAAATTGACTTCGCCATAATTTCCAAAAAAAAAAAAAAAAAAAAAAAAAAAAACGAAAATGAAAAACTACAGTGTTTGTCGGCTTACTAAGGTACTTACCTCCATAGGTACACTTGTTTCAAAACATTTTCGGTACATAACACACCATAACACTCTTGCTAACTAAGTATTAAGTGTAGCTACCTGAGTATGTTGTATGTATATTATGGCCTAAGTTAAGGGTCAGTTCATTACAGGGTTGCCAGAATTTTTCTTCCGCAAATCCGTACTTTCTGAATTTTTCCCACTTTAATTATTATGATGGTAAAAACCCGTACGAATTCGTTCGTATTTTTCCGATATTTTTTCGTTTTTTTGCACCTTATTCCCGATTTTTCCCCATTCAGTGATGTCCAGTAACACACACCAAAAAAAAAAAAAAAAGTGCAATTACAGAATCGATCTGAAAAACATCGAAAATCATGATACGCGTATTTTTATGTGGAATCACATTGTTCATAACATATTTTATAAGTAGGTAGCCTATCTATTACTACATTTTTGTTGTTATTTTTAAGACGATCACATTATAAATTTTATTGAATCGCGTAGGTACATGAGTTAAAGTGAGAAATCAGTTCATCGTTCTTATGATTCTGAGAGGGAAAAAAAGAAGAAAGTAGAAGAAACTCAACATATTTATTAACTTAGTGTAGGTATGTGAAAGATGGAACAGTATTGGTTTTATTAAACTGCATGAATCGATTTTTTGCCTTCAGGAACCAAGTGACAGGTTTTATTGTTAGGATACTGCGTGATGTACACCTTGTCATTGTTTGGAGAATATGAAGTTGGACTGAAAACGAATCCTTTGTTTCTGCTCACTGTTTTTTTTAGCCCTCTGCCGTAACCATAAATGACCTTGATCACGTAGATATCTAGTACTGCAAACAATGAAACCAACGTAAGAATAATTAATTGTTACATTCACCTACTATAGATACGAAAGTTCATAATATACTTATAGTTACAATTATTCAGATTAAATAATAACGAGATAATTTGAACTTTCGCAAACGTCGAAAAAATGTATGTTTGACTTCTTGACAGAGCAACTGAATAGTTTCAAAAATGTTGATGAACAAGTTCAATACAAATCATTAATTGCACTCAACATTTGGAAACATGACATTAATTTTAATAACCATTTAGATACTTACGAATAGTTGACGTACAGAATTGAAACAAGAAGATAGACTACCTAAATCTTTTCATCGAGAATTGTTGATCATATGTGCAAGCCTTTCTGCCTTTACTTAACAAATAAGCATATACCGTAAGAAATTCGAACCAGATGAAAATTTCTGAGATAGCTGCTACTTATACTCATTTCTTAACAAAAATATGTTCAAAAATTTCGCCCCAGAACATGATTCTGTAAAACTAATATTGTTACTAATATTAAATTTGGCAGAATGTTTCAATAGCGCAAAATCAGTGTCTATTTCAAATTCCGTGACAAAAGGTAACAAATTATACACATTAGAGCTTTTAGACATAGTAATGTACCAACTTTTAAGTGCGAGATAAACTACGTTTAGGTAACTTATAAAAGGCGTGGTAAAATGAAGTTAAATTCTACTCATCGACAGTTTAATTGTTCGGTACATCCGACACTTAAACTACGAAACCTCAACATAATCGGATACACATATACCTACCAAACGTTAACATGTGGCCAATCCACACCAAAATTAGTAGGCCCCTGCATATATTTACTTAGTCCAGGATATTGGAAGCGTATCAGTACAGGCTCATATTTTTCCAGTTTGTAATAATCCATCTAGCCACATATTATCATCTTTCTTATTACGCTTACCTCTCTCCAATGAACACAGACTGGGATTATTAGGTACCTAAGTCTTTAAGCAAGTTTTCTTTGAAAATCTGCTTATTTAAATACCCTCATAGAAGCATCAAGGGTTGAGACCAAGTATTTTTTTGATTTCTTTTCTTTTTTTTTCATGACTCATGAAAGCTCAATTAACTTGTGGCAGCAACATCTTAAATGTTTAATAAATGCAGATTTCAATGTGTGTAATTGCACTACCCAAACGGATCATAATTATGTACTGTAACTGTGGCACCAGTAGGTATGTAACTTGAGGCATCAGTTTTTGGGCCCCGGAAGTTCTTTAAATGGGAGATCAATTTTTGAGCTCAAGGAAGTTTGCAACGGTGGTCTAAAGCATTTAAAAGCGAATGTTCAGCTGGGTGCCATAGTGATATTTATTACCTGCAGTATTTCTATGTATATATATTGTGATGTATGAAAATGACATACATCCCAAGTATTGGGGTTTGAATTCACGAGATGAGTTATATTAAGGAGTCTCGAGAAACCAAAGAGTTGAAACCACAAGTCAACTTAAGCAGTTAGGCCACCAGCCTACCAGCAAAAGCTCCCAAGGCATATCTGATATGTCGGGCAATTTCTTAGAAGCAAGTTAAATAAGTAGGCCAAGCCATCAGTACAATTCCATGTTTAATACAATAAAAGTTATTTACAGTTAAACAAGGCACGTATTCAGTCATGCAGTTATTAAAATTTGTATTGCTACATGGTTTCCAAATGTTTGGTGAACGAACAGATTCTGATCAAATGTATTTGTGATTGAAACCAAAAATGGTTATTAGTAGAATGGGGAACAATTTCACTATCTGTGTCCACTTCTCAATTTAATTTCGATAAAAAAAAATTAATAGTTTGACTTAAAATGTTGGATCAAAAACTGTATTGTGTCATGAACATATAGAATATTCACGACAAATGGTGAACTTCTACGTCAGAAACAAGACTAACTGTTCACAGTAGAACCAAAAACGTGAACAGTTAGGGAGAGTGATAAAGTCTGTTGGTTCACCGTTGATCGAGTTTAAAATCTACGCATCACCACATTTTGTAAAGTCAATGATTAAAATATATCAGGGTATCTCGTAGAATGGGGATTATTTGTATCGAGTACTCAATTTGTTTGTCTGTTATGATGTGAAGTACAGACTTAACATTCGTGAACTGTTCCCTGATTGAGTATATCTACAAGTTTAATTCTGTGGTGATGTAGTTTCGGATGTCTCAATACAGGTCATGTAAAATCGATTTAAAATAAAATATACCTAGCATCATCGATTTAAAAATTTTTCATTTAACAAATTTAACAAAGAGGCACATTAGTACACAAAACCAATTTTTTTGTAATCATGAAAAGTAGAATTTTGAGTACCCAGACAAGGAAGATTGAATGTCTAGTAACTAATTACAACCAATATGGATAGATGCTACAGATTGACAATTTTTGATGAATCTTATTGCAGTATTTTTTCTGTCGTTCTAATTTTTAGGGAAGTAAGAAGTCTGAGAATAGTAATAATTTAGTTTATTTTCATTTCTAACTTTTATTATTGTATTGTTCTAAAATGATGAATAGTCCTAGTTGTTTAGCGACGTATGACACTATACTTAAGTAATATCTACTTATAGATACAACTGGAAAGTTCAGATGAAAGCTAAAACATCTTAACATCAAATATAGTCATTCATTTTGAAACAAAATAATTTGTAACGAATAGGTACGCACAGAAAGAAAAAATGTATTGCCATCTACAAGAAGCATTTTGTTTCGATGAGATAATTCTTAAATTATGTAACTGATATTAATTAATTTCTATAGCTCATTGAAAGGCTTATGTTCGAAGAAGCTATCAAAAGATTTTGAAATATTGAAAAATTGTTTTCCATAAAATGAAAGATGTCAGAAAACATTTGAATTTATTCTTAGATTAGATTGCTATTGAAGCGAAATTCATCATTACCTACTTTCGTAAATACAGAAATCCATATATTAGCATTGGAGCCCGTGATCTATTAATTAAATTTTTCAGATATATCTCAAGTATTTTGAGTGAATATTTAATTGGAAGAACAAGTTACCCATTAATTGAGATTATCAGAGATGCAAATGAAAAACAAATTTGAAGAAAGGGCACATTTTGCACATAATTATGTTGAGTCAAGACGAAACTGTCGGTAAGTAAGTATGTTATTTTGTAGATTTCTTGTTCTCGGGCCCCTTAATGGGCCTTCAGACTCTTTGCTACAGCGGTAAATCTTAAATAAGATACAAAAAGGCACTGCAAAAACCAATAAATAATAATATTATTCAAGGTACTTACTGTACTTGTAGTCCACTTACTTATTATAAGTATGCCCATGATCACGATGGCTGAAACTAGTTTAAAGGCGGAATCATTTGGATCATTGTCCTCATTAATTAAACTCGATGAAACAAAATTATTACTGATAGTCAGCATCATCAAGATGTTTTTCTCAGTGTTGTTGCTGAATAAGACGCGAAATATGATCACACCTATCAATATGGTAAAGACGGTAGCGTGAAGAATTCGAAAAATGAGATATGGAATCAGCATGGTCGGTTTTTTCTGTGGAAAAACGTACAGCTACTTATGTATACAAATTTTTCAAATCCAAAGTTAATGAAGACGCACTATAATAATCATTAGGTAGACGATATGCAAACAAAGATTTCAAATAATTATATGTATAGGCCTAAAGATCTGGCACATTTCCTTTTTTATTGTTTCTTAAAACTAAATGCATTGGAAGGTCGTCATACTTATTAGACTTGGTCTGAGGCTTTTCAAGCTTTCAAGATGGGAGGCTGACATGAAGATTTTTAACGTTATTTTCAGCATGTTTCAAATTTATTACAATGATGGAACCAATGTTGTTAAACACATAAATTGATGTTGTGCAGGCTTGTACACCCTGGGGTATCAGTTCCCATTTGGTGGGTATTAAACGAGGAGAAATCCCACACTTATTCATTTTGCATAGCAGAAATAATATTTTCATATTATTGTCAATGAGTTCAATTGTGGAGCAAGAAAATTTGAATTTGTTACCCACCTAACTTAGGAGTGGTGAAAATAGCTACAAAAGTGGTAGTTACCATTACACTTAACAACGTTCAGAGTAGCATACTTCCTTCTATTATTTTAATACACTTTATACGTTGAGGGAATGTAAAATAACGTTTTAGTATAGAAAATTACCTCCTGGAAACCATATTTATCGAACGAGTTGAAAGTGTAGATAACAGATGCAAGAATTTTTGTATAGGAGCCATGCTGTAAGAAACATTTATAACGTCCTTATGTGCTATTTGAAGCAGAAGATTTGAAAACTCCTTTAAGAATATTAAGTTATAAATTTTTTTGGTTGTATGGAAAATAAAAAAATCAAATTAAACAGAAAAAATTCACCATAATCAGAAAAATTGAGGAACACCTTCGATCTGCGTCTGATGGCTCATCCTTGGTTCTTGCAAAAACAAAATATCATTAGGTACCTTACTAGAGTTTCGGCCCACAAGTTGTAAAATTTTTCCAGCCTTGTGTATGCCATAAAATTGTGAAAATAGTAATTCTAATATGGAAATTCATAACAATATCAGTAGACCCATTTCTACGCATTCTTCCACCTTACTACTCCAAGTGATGGTGCTAGGAAGTGGTCCAAAAAGGCTACTATCCACCAATAAAATATTAAGCCCCTGCTTCCTCCTGATAAAATTGTTAAGAAAAATGTAACTAAGCATATTGGATGATAAATTGTTATCACAACCCAAAAAAAATGCTTTGATTCACTGTATTCTGTCCCCAAAAACTTTCATGTCCAACCCCTCAATTATCCACCAAAAAAAAAAACCCAACTATGTCATTAATTACTCCTGTTTGACTTAGAATAACATCAATAACTCTGTGTTCTGCAACATTAAGTTCCATTATAGGTATTATTTTGGAAAATATTTAATATTGCAGATAATGAAGTTAGAAATTTAGTGTCATATCTTGGATGATTAAGACTACCAAAGGTCAAAAAATTTAAAACTAGGATTTATGGTTTTATAAGGGAGAATCACGCTGATTTATGATTAGAAATTTTCACGTACCTATGGGAAGGGGGAATTAGGTAAGAGGATGGGGTGATAGAGGCAAAAATTTTGGCGTCGTATTCAGTGAAAACTTTTCTAATGAATTATTATATTACCATGTCGGCAGGTTTTAGTAACAATCATGACTGGTGCATAAATACTTAAGGAGTGTTTAAACTCACTTCTCAATTCTCTACTCTCTAATCTGTATTCTGTAAAGTTGGGAAATTTTAACTTTTCGAGAATATATCAAAATAAACAGTATAAACCAAACACAGTGCTTCCCTTCAGTAAACTTTTTACATATTACACTATAGAGAATAAACAAACAAGTATAAACCATCCTTTAGGACTCAAAATTGATAAAAACGAATGAAAATGGCTTTTTTCATTGTAATTCTATAGTTTCTGATCACTTAGTTAATAAAGTATTGTACACAACTTACTCGGAGTGAGGAATCATCAACTTAGGTGTTTACCACACTGGCCTATAATTTGTTTTTGTAAACTTCGTACTTGTTGATAATTGAGCATAAGAAATTTGGTTAAGAAGATAATTAAATTTTTTTTTTTATTAGATTTGATATTATAGGTACAACATTCAGCTTATAGGAAACAAAGGCTGTAGCGTGCAAAGCAGTAAAAAACCTGACAGTTGTGTACCAAGTGATTTTCTCTTATTTAGCAGTTCCACACCAATGTTTTATAGACTATACTACAATTCCGTGCGATGGGTATTCGTCCAAACATGACAGTTCCTTACATAAATTTTTTTCTTACATGTAAACGAATGATTTATTTTCAAAACTGGCGAATATGCGTAACATTAAATCTAAATTTTATTCTAATTATTTGCATATTTCTGAATATTAATTATGTACTGAAGCACGTTTATTGTAGATCCTTCAGCTATTGAAGAAAATTGAGAAAAAAAAAAAATTGTTACATGTTGTAGCCCACCCCCTTGGCAGGTAAACAGCAGGTGGTGAAAAATTTTCGTGATTAGGGAGCTCATCCCTAACCTTGCCTAAAAATTTTTCATCCTTCTTCCTGACCAAACAAATTTTTTACAACTACATTGTTTATTCAAGAATCATTTTCACTCCACCACCAAAAAAAAAAATAAGTAAATTCTCCTCACTTTCCTGCCCTTATAGATATAAAAAAATGTATGCTACACACAACCGAAAAATACGTTTTTTAACCCCCCTTAACTGAAAAACATGGAGTGAATTACAATACGACGTGAAATAATATTGTTGGGTACATGTGCACTGTTTGCGAGTTGACTTTCTCATAAACGGCTCGACTACTTTTCCATTTTTTCTTTTTCCAAAGTAAAATTATCAAGCTAACTATTTATTTAGTAATAAAAAAATTTTTTGTACACAATTTTTAGTTAGATAAAATAATTCGGCTCGGAACTGTATCATATTTCTGAACAGTTCTTCGCGGAACTGCATATCCTATAATTTTCAACAGGCGTGGAAATGTTATGTACCTGAATAGGCTTTTTTCAATTCGCGGAGAACTGTTGTAACCTCGAAACAAATAATTCACTATGTGCACTATGAGTTCTCGTCTACCTTGGCCTATAAAAACTGGGACAAACAAAAAGATCCCTGCTGTTTTTTTGTTTTTTTTTTGTTTTTTTTTCAGCATTTCGTTTTTCTTTTTCTTTGGCTGTAAGTATAGAATTCATTTGGGTGTATAATATCTGCATTGTCTTCGCTAATACTACGCCATTGCTTTCTTCCCATGTTGCGTAATATGGTACATAATATTAAATGTTTTACGTACTTTTAATACGCCAAATAGTCCCCAAATAATAATGCCTAATCCTATGGCAGCAGAGAATGCAAAAGCAATTTTATTTATATTATTACGTTGTGAATTATCGATGGATGGACGTGTAGTGTAGTTGTCACCATTTTCTGAAACTAAATCATATTTAACATGAGCTACTAATCTGAATTATAACCACATGTCGTTTGCTTGCCTTCACTGGGCAAGGTGCTTGAGAAAAGAAGGACGCATGAGGTCCTATTTACAAAAAATCATAATAATTATTTCCTAAGGATAGATAATAAAACACATCTTTATTAATAATTGTGAATAATTATGGTTATTTATTAAATACCTAGTAAAAAACGATATTATTATAATTAACCCACATTAAATAGAGAAATACTTACACTCGGTAGCAATTGTTTCTTGATCATTTATCTCGATTATTGTTGAAAAGTCTTCTTGAATTTTAAAAATAATTGAGGACACTAAGAGGAACACAGAAATCTGAAAAAACAAATTACTTTTCTAGGTAAACTCGCAGTAATAGCAGCCCTTCGGGTGGTCATTACAAGTCGAAACATACATGTATATTAATTGAATGGAAACTGTAGGTTATCAATACTGAAGTGAAAGTATGTTACAAATAAAGGAATGAACTGTATTAATATGAACTCTATATAGGCTATGTAAAATCAAGATCAAATTTATTTCTATTTCCTATTATGAGTATGATTATAACTCAGTCATGATAAAATAACTACGGTGAATCACTAAATGTACCGAATATGGGGTATATAACCATAAGGTTCTTAGTACATAAATTTGAAAAGTTACTATTAATTAAAATTTATGGAGGAATCAGGATCATTGGCTCTTGACGTTATTGTTTTGTAACATTGAAAAGTTTATGGAACCAACTGATTTTCATGAATTTTTTTGTTTCATGACTCAAAATAATGACTCCACAAAAGGTGTTCCGAATAAAGGTTACTCTTCTTTTGTGATATGGGATAAAAATTAGTGTTATAAAAATGAATTATTCTTTCTTACAAAGGTTACAGATTCCACTTAAAAAATTCTGTTTCTATTAATTGTTGTTTTAAACGTAAATAATTAGTACCCCATATTATTTTCATTCTCAGAATTTTGATGTGATGAAAATAAAAAATTCCTAAAATTGAATGAATCAACCAAGTGGACTGACAATATTTGGAAATGGGAAGCCAAATGTTCAAATTTTTTGTTGATGATAATCAAGCATCAAAATATCAGTTAGTATTTTGTACACAAGTTATGAAAAATTGCAAAAAATTTAAAAGACAATGAAAAAGATCAAAAAATCGATAAAAACACATTTTAGGCATGTTCTTTCGATGTTTTTTTTTGGGGATTGGTACAATAGAACCGTCTATCCTCAAGTTTTTTCCAGCAGTCTGCATTAATAGTTTAAGAGAAACAATGGTACCTACCCCATATTTGGTACATACCTCATAATCGGTACATTTACTTTAGGATAATGTATCTTGGCGCAAGAAATGAACTGAAAAATTTCGAGTGAGTATATTTCTAAAATGTAGGTTAAAAAAACTACTGAACGATTATCGTTAATATTTACAAGTGATCGATACCTAGTCTATCATTAATTTCAGTGTTGACATTTGAAATTTAAATGAGAAAAGCTACAGTAAAATATTATTTAACGACAGGCTAATGAGTCGATTTTTGGTTCATTAAAATTAATTTGATTTTGGCGATGAATGATAATAAATATTCATAATAAAAACTAAAAATTTGCTGGAAATTGTGGATATTTTACAGGGATTTGCAGTTGGGTTTTGGGTTGGAGAAGAAACGATAATTATCGATAATCCATCAATAGTCAAACTATCCATAGACTATATCCAATAATCACTAATGGTTTTACAGCTCTTATTTTAATTTAAAAACTGAACAGCTTTATAATTCAGCTAATTTTTTATTTTGACGCATCATTGTACGTAATTTGTTCCTACTTTGTTCCTATTGTATTTCTTTGATATATTCAATGTACCTAATTTGGGAAAGGGAGAAGATGAATGCAAATTACTTACAACAAAACTGAAAGATACGACTTACTGTCAGTTCCAAATAAATAAAAAACAGCGTTACGGTTTTTAGAACAAAACTGTAGCAACAATTTTCTGATCTGTTCTTCGAACCCATGCTTTAGCCGTTAAAATCTGAAACCAAAGTCTAATAATTATTACGAAACGAAATTGCAAAAAATTAACTTTAATATGATTAATTTCCGAACTGAATGGTAAAGTTTTGATATAACTTCACCATTCTGCTTCCGATACTTAACACTGTTTCATTTGAAACGCGAAAATATTCGAACAATTATTTAGCATAACTCAACTGAGACGTACATTTTGTTAATAAACGAAAACCAAAAGTTAAACGAGAACTCGTGCCTATAGAATACGAGATTTTAAATAAATTATATATATATCATGTCACCTGACGTCATCAGTTTACAATTGCTTCATCGGCTAATGCAAGAAAACCTACCAGAAGTGCTGTTTGTCCCGCTGCAGCAGATTCGTAGGTACATAGAATAGATAACTACGGTCAGTTATGCAATATTCAGCATATTTGGGTCCGCCAAATTTGTCACTCGTGAAGTGGTAACCGTAAATATTGGCTGGCGAATACTTATCGTTGTAACGGAATAGATACTTTTTTCTAGAATTTTGTTTAAATTCACTAAAAGCAACCGAACTTTAGACAGTTTATAAGAAACTGATGTAGCCTAACTATGCGAATGCGAATATTGATTTTTGATAATGATTCAAACAATGTTCAACAGTTTTAAAGTGGTAAGTAACTGTATCCACACGCAACATTATAAAAATGAGCAATACGTAGCTAAGGCCATATTCAAAGGGATATGATTATGTACCCTTTTCAAAACTCCAAAAAATACCAAACAATGCCGAACCAATATGACCTTGTAATCCACTACTGTGAGTCAAATGAAAAGTCATTGGTGAAAACCTCAATTACAAAAAAAAAAAAAGTTATGTATACTAATTATTGAAAATTCAGACTTAAATATCGAAAAAATTTAAGTTGAATGTTCAAAATGTCTCTCCTCTGACTTGAACACAATAGTTAACTTGTCGTAAAACGATGACTGCACATTGTATAATTTAGTGTGATTGACTCTATCACAGAAAAGCTGAATTGTTCTTTATAGATCTTCGAGATCAGAAAAAGGTTGATTCAAAGATAAAATTCAGAGGTAATGTGACAGTAAAAATAAAATCAAATGAGCAAGGTCAGGTGGATGCAATGGCCAAGCTGGTTTATCTTACCACATTGTGGAATACCTTGTTGTGAGATATATTCACACAAGAAGGTCTTCAATAGAGTTTGCGTGTTCTGCCACTTTGTACTGTAAAGTATGGGAGAGCCAAATCCTCAGCGAACACTGGATATTTTGTAGCCAGTTTCGAGAGTTTATATACCGAATTTGGCACACGCACACAGACACACATACATAAGTATATGTACATAATTATGTCATACGTTACATTGTTTCTTGCCTCCGTTGAGGTGATAAGAAACGATGTAGCGCGTTTGGTACCAGGCTGTGACATCACCGAGATCATTATCAGGTTATTGATCTCGGCCCATGCAATGTATCTTACCTGTACATACGTACAGGTACGAACATAAAAACGCACAAGTGTGTTTATGTTTTACATCATATAGACGATTAATGCAAGCTTTTGGGTGGCGACCGTTGTCAAAAGGTGCGAGCCCCGAATACCTCATACGAGTGATGTCCCCCCACACACACATTTATTACTTTTCCAGGAAATGAACTTTTCAAGAGTACTACATTGCTGGTTGGTGAGTATGGGCAGAATACCCATCATGTTGGTGTGAAATTTCACGCCTTTCTTCTGTCCAATATGTTCCATATGTTATTTTACCTTGCAAAAGATCCTTCCTAAATAAAAAAAAGAGTATAACTCAATTTACTTAGTTTTACAGGGGAAGGAAAAAATTGTTTTTCATCCCAAAAATTCAATATTTTTTTTTGTTAATGTAGGTTTATAAAATCATCAAGCTAAACAAAAAAATTATTTTTGACAACAAATTTTTCGCAACTTGGCGCATTAATAAATAATTAATCCATGTCGAATACTGAAGGTAATAAATGGAGATATGCACTTTTCCTCAATTCAAATCACTATAATAAACACGAGCCAGCCGAAATTATTCGATAAAATTAATTCGTCAATATTAGTTCCTCATATTCGATGTGCATGTACTACTAACCACATGACCACACACATACTAAAAAAAAAAAAAAAATTTTCGTTGATTCTGCTGAAACAACAAATTCTGCAGTGTTAACCAACTATTTCAGCAAAAATCCAGGACCGGCACAAGCCAAAGTGCTGCAAAGTGACGCCTTAGGCCTGGTAAACTAATAAAAATTAATGGTAAGGACTTACGTAATTTACTAAAATTATGTAGGTACTTACCTATTGACTTGGAGATACAAATGTAGTAGAAATCACTTCAACAAATACTGATCTATCACATTTTAATAATTTCTTTTGGATTTGTTTTGTAGATGAAGGTTAATTTTTTTCAAATTTATTGGTCCCAAATTTCTAACTCAGTTTTAACTCACACTACAATAAAAAAAGAAAGTATTCCATTGTACTCCAGTCTCCCCTTCCATTTTGATGAAAATATGACCTAATTAAACTGTGACCAAGAATTCCAGTCCAAACATTTAATAAACCTGTTTAGGTGAAATTTAAAGTCCTATCAGATATTGAAAAATTTCACAATTTGTCGCTGGCATTGTATTTTCCTGGAGCGTCAAATAATAACTCATTGTTTTATTTATATGGAAAAAGGATGAAGAATACATTTTTGAGGCGTCAAAGGTTATTTTTCAATGCTTACCCTCTATGTTATAGAGCACAAACAAAAAAATTATTTATCCAGTGGAGCAAGCGAAATTTTTTTGTCAATTTATAAAAACCGCTCCAGACGTAAATCTAGCATCCAGCCCTGTATCTTGCAAGAAATAACTCGCAAAAGCAGGAATTTGTGTACAGAAAAACCTTAGTTCTACTCCCATTGTTCCATTGTTTTATGGGTGGATACTTTAGTCCCGAAGGTTCCCAAAAAAGTTTTCGTTCGTTTCAGCCTAAAAATGATTTTAAAAAATCTTCAGTTGTTGTTATGAAGATAGATAATTCTAGTTGTACCAAAAAATTTGCGTGGAAATCCGTCTTACTGTTTATTTATTTGTTAATCAATCATTTAACAACTCGAGTACGTTTTTTTTAAAACTTCTTAATACAATGTTCGTTATGAATTTTCTTGACGCTTCATTTTAGACGTAGGAACTACTAACCTAATTTTTTGCCAGAATTCTGCCAAATACGTTTGATATTTTGATTTTTTTGGGGACTTATTTATATTTTATTTATTCATTTATATAAATATTTTATATAAAAAAACCTAAATTTTCTAGCGTGGCTGGCTACGGTAGATTTTTTTTTTAATTAACTTAATTATTTATTATTTTAATTTTTACGCATTTGAGGGTTTGTTGAAAAAATTAGTGTGTGACACCCATGTGAAGTACGTGATTGCTACAAGTATGATACCTACTTGTTGCTCGAACTGATTTCAAGTGTTGCGAATCACACCAGGACCAATTACCTATTTTTCACACTTATATCACAAATAAACCATTAAATTTTGAAGACAAGTACTTCCTTTTGAATTAAGAATATTCTTCGCATGCTTATTACAGCAGAGATGTCATCACCAAGAACTCTTTTTCGGTGTTCTAACAAGTGCTTTTTACCATTTCTGTTTGTTGTTGGTTGTGTTTGTGTATCTCAAGGGTATTTACTTAAGCCTTAAGTCAATATTTTATTCAGAATGTCCAACTATCATACATTTATTTTTATTGGTCCGAGATTTTTTACAAATTTACCTAACTGTTATCAGAAATGTTTAAATCGTTTCTTGTTGAATTTTTCTAGCGTCTTGCGAAATGAAGTTTTTTCAGCAGGGTTACATATTATTACGTCATGATTAAAGTTCAGTTGTATTTCGAGAATTTTACAAATCCTTATCAGTATTTATTATCTTTATTAATTAATACATCAAATTTTGTATTTTAGTTCTTTCTCCTTGAATAAACTATCAGTGAAATAAGAACTTGATTAGTGTTCTTAGTAATAATGATTACAATTTTGTGAAAAATTTGAAGCAATTCAAAATTATTGAGATGCTTTGCGAGAGAACAGTTATTTGTAGAAAGATGAAATTTTACAAAAACTTCGACATATGTTAGTTGAAAATTCTGAAAATTTGGCTGTAATCGTACATTTGGTTTTTGAAATAATACTGAAATTCTGTTTAGATTGAATTGATTTAAATGTTATGAAAATTCAATTTAGTTGCGCTGTTTTAGCAATATCTCGAGAATCAAACGTACAATTTTAGTCAAATTTTCACAGAATCTTCAACTATTCAGATTTCCACAACGAATGGTTCTTTCATATATTCTTCTCGATAATCTTGAATTTCCCCAAATTTTTTCTCATTTTCAATGATAATCATCAAGAACACCTTTGAACACTAATCAATTTCATATTTTGGAACATTTGGTGACATAAATTTAATTAGTTGAAAAGCAACAAGAAACTAAATTACAAAATTTGATGAATCAATTAATTAAAGAAACTAATACATACTGATAAATATTTGAAGTCCAACTGAAACTCAATTAGAACATCATAATATGTAACTCTGATGAAAAAACTTCCTTTTGCGAGACGTTCGTGAATTTTACTTAGTTTTCTTGCAAATGGTGTATTAAATTTGACCTAATGGAAGGGTTAGGGGTGGTGGTGATGAAAATTTTCTGTTTTGCTTACGATAAAAGAAAACTATTGATACCATTTTCCAGTTGTGACCTAATTTTTTTTTATATAGGTTGTAATATACGCCTATATGTAGATATATAGAAAATAAAAGGTGAAGTGACCGATATTTTTTTATTGTCTATATTCATTCTACTGTTAGAATGGGAGTATGTCTTTTGCTCCTTGTATTCCAAACATAGATTTCTTTTCTTCCATTGAGACTATTAAGGGCAGTTTTCTTTTTCACGATTAAGTCACTATAATTACCTGTTAACATAAAAAAAAAGTATTATACAGAATTTGTGTGTTGTATAATGCACATTATGAAATATAAATTTTTCCAACTCTTAAGTTGATGCCATCCCCTTTTACAGGTTACTAAAAACAAAACTTCGAACAATAAAATGTTTGACAGATTTCAATTTTGAAAACTATGGCAGCATCGAAAAATATGTAGATCACCTAATTTGCAGAAAATTGTATGAGAAAATTTTTTATCAGGAATAAACTTTTTTGTAGAATTAACCCTTAGGAGAGAAAATTAGAATAACAACTGTGAGGTATGGTTTAAAACATCTTAGTAGTCAGAAGAGGATGTATCAACTTCAGTAATTGTAAGTACTCGATTTTACATAGTTAGCTCCCTAATACAATAAACCTAAAAGGGGAAATATATTATGTTCGTTTTTCTTGAGAAAAAGATGGCTGATAATGGGTCAGATCAAAAAATCCGCCACATTATTTGTAAATTTAACTTTATAATTTGTTATATTATAATTATAATTTATACAATGTACCTATGCGAGTCAGTTTAACACGCACCATAGGAAAACCCCATTTGGTGCGTGTCAAATTGACTCACTAGGCAAAATAACACTATAAAGATAAAAGTAAATGCACCAGGCTATCAGGTAAAAATACAAAAATTGCCAGTCTATTTTTAAACAGTGGCGTAGCTATAGCATAATTTTGGGGGAGGGAAGTTCTTGCAGCAGCCTGACTGGAGATTATTTTTTGAGGACACGAGTAGTTTTCAAAATATTTAGGCCGGGTTTGACGCCCAAACTCACCTATTTCTACGCAGAATTACCAGCGTTTTAACATGAAAAGTTGCTCATTACCTCCTGAAACATTTGTCCTATGATCCTTTATCTTCGTCTGAGTTTTACATGCAGTGAAAATCACTTTAACGAATGCCGGTTTGAACAAACACCTGCTTACAGCAAACAAATCACCAAGTCCCAGCAAAAACACGTCATAAACACATGCATAACAAAAATCTGATAGAGCGAATTCGGTTAAAACGAATAACTGGCTGCAATGAAACAAAAATGAATGACCATTTGCTCAAACTGATAATTGCAAGATAAAGACTTCGATAATAGGGAATGTTGATTAATAATTTTCAAGCTTGTTAATCACATTAAAATTAAGCAGACCGAAATAAGAAATTTCTTTTCAACCTTGTAAAACATGAGTCTCATATGTACTACGTATGTATGTATTAATTATAGTAAAAAAATTATCTGTAGTCCACGAGTCTTCCATAATTTTTTAGATCATGTATCAATTTTTTCAACCGAAAAAAAATAAAAATAAAATAAATGGGTTATTAAGTACTGTACATTATAATATCTGATTTTCGTTACAACGAACTCCGGTTACAGCAAACAAAATTGTTAGGTCCTTTGGAATTCGTTGTAACCAATTTTTACTGTAGTTATTTTGAAAAAATTGATTAGACCTAATCGGATTTAGGTATATATGAATTGAAAATTAATCTTGTTTTGAAGAAAAACATGCGCTGAAAACTTATCGACGACTTTTCCTTACAACAATTGAAGGCAATTTTTTATGTTCATCTGGTGCATTTAATTTTATCTTTATGTGTTATTTTTCACCGTGAGTCTGTGTTGGAGTTTTCCTCACCTAGTATACATAATTATATATAGGTAGATATAATATGGATGACTGTATGTATCATTGACTAAATATATAGGTATATAAGATTAAAAATCCTAATGGAGAAGTTTTCCACCAAAAATCTAGTTCTTCTTTAAAACACAATGGTGCGTTAGTACACAGATCTTCTCTTTTTTACAAAGACCGGAATTCCAAAGTGACCTTATTGGAAAAAAGTAGTTTCGAGAAAAATGAGAAAAACGTACAGTTACGAGGCATGTAGAGATAATAAAATGGCGTTGATGTGGATGTATAGAACCAACCTTCCTGCACCTACCTATGAAATATTGAAACTGTAGATTCACACATGACCAAGTTACAGAGCTTCAAAGTTGAAAAATCGCGAAATAAGGTCACTTTGGCAGAAAACAAAGAAATTATGGACAAATACAGTTACATTTTATTCGAAAAATTCAAAAATTTTATAAAATTTAACTATCTGACTTTTGATTCTTGAGTATAAACTGAAGTTTTTAGATATCGAAAAAACACTTAGTTAAGCCGTTTCATCATCAGACTCGACATGAATAGATTTGTAAGGTATCATAAACTGGATGAGATACTTATTTTGTTCAGCAGCGGTCTTATGCTGATACAGATTTTCAAAAAATCCGGTGAAACCATAGCTCTGTTCGATAGGATTACACTAACTTACACCAACTTACACCGGTACGGATATTCCACAAATATTCAAGTAAAACTTGGTGCAAAGTTACATAACATTTCTACATTTGTGGAATCACCCTCCTGGTGTAGGTTGGTGTAAGTTGGTGTAAGTTGGTGTAGTCCTATCAAACAGAGCTATTATAAATACGTGATAAATTTTTCTGATAATGACTAAATTAGGTCCTAAATGTACATTTTTCATGTTTGATTACTGATAATATCCGCGTCATCGAGTTTTCCAGCTTGACAGATCTGTTCATCATTATGTGTGCAATTTTTTCGAGGCCTACCTCAAGCTTGAATACTATTACGAGCTGCTCTCTTCTTATTTTTAACCCATAATTATGGATTTTTACGCTTTCTTTTTCTTTCAGATGGAGTTTCCACAAATTCACTCATATTTACATTTTGATTTCACTCGTTTTGTTCATTTTAAACAATATTTAGGGCTTGGATAAGGTCAAAAATGAAAGAAGTTATTTCTGATAAGGTCGTTTTGGAAAAAACTCCGTTTTTGAAGGCTTGTAGTATCGATAGTATGACGTTTTCCAGTATACAAACAAACAGCGTTTGTGCGTATCAGTGTTCCCAACAACTTCCCACCAAAAACTCAATTTCGTCAAAAACCCAATAAGGTCACTTTGGAATATAAAATATTATTTATTTATTTCTCTAAATTGTTCTTCAACTAGTCCTTTTTTTTATTAGTATCTTAAAAAACCTATATGCTGAATAGTTGGCTGCTGCTGACAATAGAAACCTTTTAAAAAGGATTGTTCACTGCACACAAAAGAAAATGTAAAATATGGTTATGTAGCTTTTCGTTCTTTTTCAAACTAGGATTCTAAAACAACACAACAGCAAAACCTGTACATGGGTCCAATTCTCAGTTGCAAGTTTGGTGGAAAAAATTTAACATTAGTTTATCAGTCTGTTTACGATAGTATATATAATTAGGGTCAATGGTATGCATGTATTGCCACATTTTTAGTTCAAGTTTTTGACAAAACTAAGATAGAGATAGAGCTAAAATTTTTACGAATGATATTCCTCATACAGCACCAGATCTGAAAGAATTGTTTTCCGTCTATTGGTACAGAAGTTTCTGAGAAAATTGGAAAACAAAAAATTGCTGGAAAAGTTATTTTTCAACGATTTTGAAGAAACTACAAAAAAGATGGGATTTTAATTTTTGATACAGATTTTCTTTAAATTAGTGTAATTCTAATTGAATTTTATTGCTTATTTGTTTTGTAGTTTCTCAGCAAACTGGAAAATAATTAGCTGGTTTACGGTTTTGAGAAAACTACGAAAGGTACCGGCAGAAATTAACACGAAAATCTTTTATCATATAGGATCAAGTCTGAGAGAATTTTGGTGCTTACTCGTTCAGTACCTGGTTTCTGAGAAAACTGTAAAACAAAAAATTCCTGGAAAAGTTGTTTTTTTTAGGATTCCGAAGAAACTGTTAAAAGGATCAGTCTGAAATTTTTACGATACATCGTTCATATACATGTGCAGGTCTGATCGAAGTGTGGTACCCATTAGTTCAGTAGTTTTCGGACAAAACTGAGAATAAAAAAGTTTCTGGAGAAAATTTTGTCTTCACATTTTTGAAGAAACAACGAAAAGAATGGGGCTGAAATTTTCGGGAAAGGTACTTGGTCTTTATATATGACCAGGTCTGATAGTAGTTTGTTGCCTATTGATTTAGTAGATGTATATAGTTCTCGAGAAAAATGTAAAATAAAAAAAAATTCTTAAAGAAAAGCAAGTCAATTGCGTTGCTTCGAAGTATTTTTTGTTACTTATCTACGGCACAATGGCTTAGGAGCATTTTTCTGCATTGCATTAATTGTGATTTTATTTTTATTTTTTTTTTTTTTTAAATATTTTAGATGAATATTGGCAAATTGGGTTTTCTGGCAAAGTACTTTTTTATTAGTTTTTTCCAATGTCAAAATAACCGATGGAATGCGCGAAAATCTACGAGATCTCGTAAAATATTGTAAACTTGTGGAATAAGCAAGTGGAGAATATGTCTATTAAATCTATATTACCTACTATTACAATAATCAACGAGTTTCTTTTTCATGTATACGCCACCGAATAAATGTAAGTGTAAGAAAACTGTAGGTATTACCTGACACGTGTCGAAAATGAGGAAAACAGAATAAACATTATAGTCAACGAACAAAATTAATACGATTATTATTAGATAGGTCGAAGTACCTATAGTTGGTAAATAAATTGAAAACTGCACTGGCAAAAAAAAAAAAAAAAATGAAATACTGTTAATTCGATGTCTGGCTAATTGAGACTGAGAGGAAAAAGGTCAATCGACCATTTCTGCTCCGAAAGGAGACTGGGGTATTTCCACACAGCTTATAACGTGTCAGTACATAGTAAAATTATAAATGATACTGTAACATCAAAAATACTAAGATAATCAAATATTCGATGATTTAATTTCACGTAACATTATCAATCTCTTATTGCGGAAATTATGTTGGATGGTCTTACTCTTATCAGTTAGTGATATCTACTGAAATTTCATTTTTCCCTGAGTATCAAATTTGAACGAGAAAAACACCAACGCAAAAAAATTCCGTTAGAAATGTAGGTATTGAGAAATCATAGAAAGTCATTTTTAACGAACTTCGAAAAAAAAAAAAGGAGGAGGTCATTAATTCTATCCGTATATGTACTTATACAAGCCCTGAATGTGGCTTGTGCCGACCCTGAATTTCTGGCAACAATGTAGAATTCATTGTTTAGGGAGACGAAAAACATAAGTATATTTATTATAGTGTATTAGAATCTTTGTTCTAGCATAATTTCTCAACCTGAGCGTCGATTTTGATGAACATTTTTGTAAATGATGATGATCCCACCGTAGTCCCATTATATTTTTTTAGAATCAATAAGATACCTAATTTTGGAGTTATCTTTAACTAAAAAAACTGTTAGTTTTAAAGTAATATTGCTGCTAACCCTGAAAAATCATTAAACCAACTTCAAAAAAAAAAAAAAAAAAACAATAAAAAATATTGTAAAAAGTATAAAATAATTCTTTTAGATTTTCTCAAGCAAGTTCTGGGTCTAGGGACTGGAATTATTAAAGTCGGCTCTCTTTTTCCTTTATCATGTAGGGTTTATACCTATTTAGGTCAATTCCTTCCAATTTTGTGACAAAACTTTTTAACTATTGCTGACTTCAATAATTCCAGTCTCTAGACCTATAACTTGCTTGAGGAATTCTAAAAGAATTATTTTTCACTTTTAGTGCATTTTTTTTTTTTTTTTAAGTTGGTTCTTTTTTTTGAAGAAAGTTTTTCTTTTTCATAAAGCAAAAAATTATAACAATTTGTTCTTCAAATCATAAATCAACTGAAAATTCGGTACCTGTAACTTTTCAAATAATTTTCAATCAGCTCGATATAAATTTTTTAACAAGTTTTCTTTGCAATTATTTTGCTTTTGAACCTGGTAAACAGAATTAACATTGTTTCAACTTAGGTGATGCTGGCTGATCAAATATCCGTGGTACATTTTAAAGTGCTAATTTGTTCATTTTACTGTACCAACTTGTTTGATTCTCTGTACTCCACTTATTTCGCTGGTTCACGTAAACAGAAGTGACTGTTCAACAGTGAGCTTTTAAAAGTTAAAGAGGAGTAAGAAATTAAAAAGTAAATGTTCTACTTTTATAAATTCTCCAAAGACTCAACTTTTCCCATCATAAAATATTTATAATGCTCATAATACTTTATATACTTTTCTTTTGGCTTTAACTCAAAATTGCTTAAGGCTCTTATCGGAGGGCTTATATGTAGAAGCCGCATAACAAAGAAAGTATGTAAGTGCAAAAATACTTATATGAATTTAGAAACTAAACCCACATTTAGATATTTAAACATGTAAGCTATATTAGTTTTGAATTAAAAATGGAATATTGAAACCACTCCTCTTAAACTAACTCATAAGCTTTCTCTGCAGTAAGTATCTAACCTGAAAAATAACTGTAGGTGAATGCACTAGCATGTGCAGACCTCTGAAGTTATAAGTTCCTGAGAAATTGTGAAAATTTTTTTATATAATATATGATCAGAAAGACAATGTTTTCTCTTTAAGTTATTGAGAAAAAAGAACGTAAAAATGGATAATTTTTCCAGGGAAATTCCGATTTTTCCTCTTCCCTTACGATCAGTTTAATGTAAATCTGCTAGTCCGTTTAGTATAATTCTTATTTTTAAATAAATATGATATCTTAGGATGCCGCACAAATGTTTTAGAGGATATAAAATTTTAAAATAGGTTTTCAATGTTCATGCCCAATATTATTTTCAACTTTTTTAATCTTTCAAAATAAACCGGGAGAAAATTTCGAATTCTGTGCCAACATTACAAACTTTACAAATAAATTTCTTCAACTTCATGTTTTCTTTTTTTGGTTAAAAGGTAAATTTTGTTTATCTCAAATTTGCTGAAATACTTGATATAAAAAAAGATCGAGAGAATCGATGTTAAAAAGAAGAAGAAGAAGAAGAAGAAGAAGAAGAAGAAGTGATTAGGTATACTACTGTACATTGATACTTTTGTATTTCAATTTTAATACCGCAGTAGTAGTCTACCTATACCTACCTATATAATGATTTCCTAAAAAGTGTAGTTAAGGAGAAAAAAAATTGTTGATAAATTTTGTTTTTAAAATTTAACAAAAAATAATCGATCTGTTGATTACGAGAAAAAAAATTGAAAGAAATCGAACAGTTTCAACAATCTACACGAATAATCGTATCGAATAAAACTGATGCGGCGTGAATCATTCGGGCTGAGTAAATGAATATAATTATTTTGACCATCTTTGACCTTCAGGAATCACATTGAAAGTTTGACTGATGAGGTCAGATAAATTGGTATACGGTAAGTTATAGTTTAGACACAGTGGACCATTTAAGATTCCATTGCTTTCGTTCGCTGTTTCTTTTAACTCTATACATACAGCAGTTAGAAACGACATTCACAAAATGTATCTCCATAACTGTAAACAAAATAATACATGATATGCTGTTTGATAATAAAAATTTAAAAAAAGGCGGGAGTTCCGCTGGGGCTTTACTCGTGAAGGATTGACGTGTGTAAACATAATAATAGTGTGGTTGTGTGCGTGCGCAGTATATTGCACACACACTACCATACACCTACATGCCATGTAACGCACACAAACGAGAGTTACAATATTATAAGAGTTATAGTTACACGAATCCTTTGACTATATAGCTTAATGGACTGCTAGAACTGATAAGAAATACATAGGTGTAAATGGAGCACCGCTGAAGCCATTGTTAGCAGGCGTTCTTTTTACAAAAACGACCTTTGGTGATTTTCAAGATTTTATCAGTTCTAGAAACAACAAAAAATCAGAAACAGCATACCTACAACGTATGAAATCGATACCGATTTCATTTATCATATGGTAAATAAGTCAGAAATATGAAAAACTTGTACTTGTGGCAGCACTATATCTTTAATTCAGATTCTGAATACACTGGGACATTCGATTTTTGTATTCTCTACAATTGGAAATCCTACTGACTGTTAAATTTGCTGAAATTTTTCAACAAAATTGTAAGAAATTGTTTGTCAAGGCTGAAAAATCATTACAAAAAATCATCTACTTTGTTCTGATTCAAACAAAATGACCATTGAAAAGTTATCAGAAATATATTTCAATACGAAGAAAATTGTGATATTTCAACAGACACCATCAATTTCTAATCACTTCAAACCTTTATAGGACAAATAATGTACCTACTTGAATCTTTTACAATAACTACTTATTTCAGGCATTTTAAAAACAAAAAATGGCAAAATAAAAGCCAAATTTTCATAAATGTCGTCCAACTGTTTATTTTCATTAATGTTCATATCATTTGAAATTTATTCTAAATTTGAAAAACATTTTCTCTGATCAAATAAAATCAAATAAATTTTCACTCAAAAAACGTATTTTAGCTCATTTAGGACTCTCTCAGATTCTTACGGTAGATCAAGATGTTTTTTTCGGATAACAAATCAGCGAACGATGAAACTATTTACCTAACAGCCAATTTTTTCAGTTTAAGAAAACCTTACTTCAAACTTTTCAATAAAAAAGGAACTCTATCCAAAATTACATTTTTACATTCTGAAGAGTTCGTCGATTAATTTAAATCATTATTCGAACGTTTCACTCATTAATTTCAGACAATAAATTGGTATAGCGTTCTAATATTTCACTAGTATCTGCTTATATTGTTAGGAATCATGAAAATATAACTCGATACAAATTCAGTTTTTACACAAAGTACCTTTTTCAAAAAGTAACGCCTGCAATGTTTGGCTTTAATATTTTATCAGTTCTAGCAGTCCATTAAGCTATATAGTCAAAGCACGAATCTGACAATTTTAATTCTTTTTTAGCCATTACCATAGACCAAATGCTAAGATGTTTATACATCAATAATTAAGTTACGCATTCTACAAATTATTTTTCAAAATTAAATACTGGTGATTGACACAAGCAGGATGTATGTCTGCGACTTATTAGTTTTCATCTACGTACTCTTATTTTTTTTCTGTTTTTAGTTTTCAAAATGCATTATCTAGTCTTCATCAGTTGCCAAAAAAGTATTCTTAAACCTCCCTTGGGAACTAAAAATCATATCTTGAATGAATACAAGAATGGAATGGTTGTTGGTTCAGAGAATTCCTGACAGTTGATACAAAAATTTTTCTTTAACTTTCACTCCACTAATTTGTCACTTTTTAACATTTTTGGGTTAAGCATTAGGTATGATAAAAGAAAACCAACTCCAGTAACCGGCAAATGATAATATCTCAATTGATTATTCTTCACCATCAAATTTGCATTAGAATATGCATATATCATGTAACTCTCTATTAGAAATTGATAAGTAGTACTAAAAAAACTTTATATGTTATTAACTTCTCATTAATTGCTAGTTACTTTGAGAAGTATATCACTCCAAAATATGATATGGTAATTTTCTGCCAAAATATGATAATTATGTCACCAGACAAAATTTGATATATTATTGAATCTTTACTCTCTCTGCATTTTTTAACAATCTATTCACTATTTCAAGTTGGACTTATGGGTAACTGAAAATAGACTCCTCAGAACATAGTTTCATTTCTTTATAGGTACTGAAACTTAATTAATTTCCTGAATTTACTCTTGTAGGTTAACTTTCATTTTAGTCTACTGAAAAATATAAAAAAGTGATATATCAGCTTTTTGAAAATAACCACAGAATTGTTATCTGAATGGAGGCATCATTTTCGTTTCAATAATTTATGGTTTTACTTCTTTTTAACAAATGAATTGTAACACCTTTTTTCACCACAGACCTTACCCCGAAAGAAAAATTTGCACCACAGAAAAAAAATTATTTTACCAAAAAATAAAACTATGACGTCAGGCGTGTGAAAAAGTCATCAGCCATACAAGAAAGCAATAGAGTACCTACGTATATTTTCATGTCATTGTTGTTGAAATCTAATTATTTTTTTTGGAACATGTGTATGAAATTCTGTATTTTTGAGGCATGTATATGCTTGATGAAAGTGGCCAATTTTAGAACTCTTACTTTCCGCCCACTTTTCTTATTCCTCATTTTCTTTATCTCGCTCCTTAAATTTTTATCTCACGCCTCAAATTATTTTCTCATATTTACTTGGTTCCCTAATTTCCCAATAACTCCTTTCAATGGATATCTCTTTCATTTTAATTAATAATTTTATTTCTTTTCTCACAAAATGTCTTGGTCTCAATAGAAATTCAAATCCTCCAACCGACTTGCAGGTTATTAAGGAGGCACTCTACCAATGAGGCTACGAAAGTTAATTGATATTATGGTAAAAGATTTCTTTTATTTGTTCCCATAAATAAATTTTTTTAAATATCATTGCCAATCTACTTACACATCAATTGACAAGAAGAACTTCTTTTGGGTGCTGAATGGAGCAGAGGGTTGAGAAGGAGATCTTGGATTTTACTTTTCTACATTTCTTCTTAATTTTTACTAATTGCCTTTTTCATAAGCTTTTATTCTAAGCACTACTGGATCATAAAATATACCAACATTACTACCAACTTCCCGCAACGAAATAATGTTTATTATATCTCTTTTTAAATATTTTTTCATCTTTTTTTTCATTCTTTGATTTTTTTACTCATTTTATTTGTTTTATTCCCCCTGGCACAAATATCGCATTTTTACATTTGATGCAAAAAATATTGTACCCAACTATAGGTAGAAGTGAGTAATTAATGACTCATGAAATTACCACACTTGTCTGCAGCTTGGTCTGGCAAACATCACATTCATTTAGGAGTTAATTTGCTCCCTTTTTGCCTAATATACTATTTTACAGTCAATGGATGTTACAAACATGTGTTTTTTGAAAGACATACAAGAAACATACAATTTTTGAACAATATGTAGCAACAAGAAGCGCCTCATTATATAGCAGTATGTAAATATAACTTAACCCCACACTGTTCACGCGTGATTACGTTACCAAAAAAAAATCAAGGGTTGGCATAAGCCAAAGCACTATAGAGCGGCCCTCAAGGGCTTGTAAATAAATAAAAAGACAATAAATATGTGCTAAAGAGAAAAAAATAATCCTTTTAAAATTTCTTCAGCAAAATCAGCAAAATCTAGGAACTAAAATTATTGCATTTTTTTTTTTTTTTTTGTTTGATTTATCATAAGTTTTTATATTTTGGAACCTATTTTGATGAACTATTTTTGAAATAAGTAATGGAGGTTGATCTTATTTCGCAAACAAATTGGTCAAAAATATAACCAGTTTAAAAAATAATATAAAACGTAAAATTATTAAAAAAATAAAAATATCCAATTGACTCAAGCAAAAATTTTTTTTTGTTGGAAATATTCCCCCTCTCCAATAGACATAATACGAACGAATTCAGTATTTAATAAGGCAACAAACTCCACTTAAATTGGTTTGTGTTAGAACGATTGTTAATTGTGTACTTTGGTACACAAGTACGTAGGCCACTCGACGGTGGTACGTAAACAACATTCAAAGTTACGTTTTTTGAGGATAAAAAGAATTTAAAAAGGTGTGGCTCGTGAAGAAAATAATGGCTGAAAGCAGGTGTCGATAAAGGTATTCGTTATTTCATAAGACCTATCCTGAGTGACCAGACCTCCAACACCCGATAGTTTTTCATTGTTTTCGTAGATAGAGGAGAAGACTGGTAGTATGTATTAACTACCAACACAGAGGAAGTCATTATCAACGCACACAATTTGAACTTGGATCTAATTCGTACAGTAGCAACATTCACGGCCAATCCGGCCTTTTATTAGTATCGGATCGAACGCACATCGTCAGAGAATTTTGTCAACTACAACGTGTCGCAAACTCAAGATGTAAGTGTATTTCGAAGTTACAATGTGTACAAACATCAACCAAAGACTTGCCTATTCTTTTATGATTCAACATGTATTATCACCACACAGTACTTTAACGAGTCAATTTCTGACTCGCCAAAGGTGATTTTGGTGTAATACGTGGAAAAGTGACTCATCCTGTGGATACGTGTGGGCACCTAATATTTTTTCAATTCATTCATGAAGTCTCGGACTGAGGTTCATATCTCGTTGGTATATTTCATGTTAGTCTATTTATTGCAGTAATTATAAGGGATAAGTTAAAAATCATTATAAGTATACCTACTTACCAGTTCTAAATAAAGAAGAATCAAGGTTCCTATTTTCGATGCAGCAGCAACAATTTCTTAATGGGCGCCCATGATTTATCTGTTAAAATCTAATATTTAAAAAATGAAAAAAATAAATTATTATTATTTGGTTTTACTGAAGTGATTGGTAGAGAACCAATACGACAGAACTTCATCACCATTTTGCTTGACTTGCTAAAACATTATCAACCTTTGAGATAACGAAAATCATGATTGAATTATTTTAATTTATTTTTATTTTAAGAAAGTAAGAAATAGTATATTGTGTAACATGTGAATAAAGTGGGCTATTTTTTTATCGAGTGTGAAGAATTTGCAAACAAGCCGAAGGCGAGTTGCAAACTTCACATAAGATAAAATAGCCCACTAGCACTTGTTAAACACCATACTTTTTGCAAGTATAATGTAAAAAGAAACATTTCAACAACCCCTCCCCCATTAAAAATTATGGAAGAAAAAAATATATAAAACGATAAGTAAAAACACACAAAAACAGTAGTTTTCCATTATTTTTCATTTTTTCGTTCGTTTATTTTCGAAAAGCCAATGATGATTAAAAATCTATAAAGGAAGTGGTTTTAAATAAATTTTTTTCTCTTTCTAGCAATGCTAATCCCACATTTCTAGCTTAAATAGCGGCTGAGGAATCATTAAGTGAAAGAAGAGAGTTTTCTGGATTTCAAAAACAGACAATTTTCCATTAATTATCTTTTTTTTTGTTCGTTTATTTTCAAATAGTTGAAGACAGATAAAAAATTGTATGAATAGTAAATTCAATTAAATTTTATTTTCTTTCCAGAAATATAATCTCCAGCTCTCTAGGTTAAATAATAATTAGGGTATCATTGAGTAAAGGAAGAGATGTTTTGAGATTCTAGAAAACTGAAAATTTTTATTAATTAGCGTTTTTTTTTGTTTGTTTGTGGTCAAATAAGTGGAAATAATTTTAAAATTGTATGAAAATGTAAATTTTATCCTCTTTTGAGCATTCCCAATCGCAGCTCTCTAGCTCAATTAGAGAGTGAAAAATCATTTGAAAGATTTTTTTCAAAATTCAAATGTTGTGTAGAATTGAAATGGCAACTTGAAAAACAATTTTTCACAAACTAAAGTAAATAAAAATATCAAAATGCATATAATTATGTTTTTGCTCCACATGCACAAAAGAACAAGTTTTAAATGCATGTACAGTGAATATAAACAAACAAATTTTTGGCCTGTGAAGTAGACTATAATTTTACAATCTCTCGCACATCCAAATCCTGCGCAAGAGTGTGTAAAGTACTTTACACACTTGCGCATCCCAACCCTGCGCGCCAGGGTGAAAAATATTCGAACATATAATCATTTTGATATTATTATTTACTTATTTCGTGAAAAACTATTCGTTAACTTGCCAATCCAATCAAACACGACATTTTAATTTTCAAAAAAAGTCTCAAATGATTCCTCAGGCTCTAATTGAGTTAGAGAGCTTGGGTTTGTAATGATTGAAAACGGATAAAATTTTAAAAATTTCAATATAATTTTCTAATTATTTCTAGCTATTTGACAACAGATAAATGAAAAAAAAATGCAAATTAATAGGAGATTTGCCGTATTTTTGAATCTAGAAACTTTTCCTCTTTCCCTCAATAATTCCTCAGTCGCTATTTAACCCAGAGAGCTAAAAATGGTATCTTTGAAAAGGGGAGAAAATTTACTAGAAGTTAGTTTTTGTTTAATTTTTTAATCGTTTTTAACAATTTGAAAATAAACAAATGAAAAGACGCAAATTGATGAAAAAATTTTTTTTATGAAATCCAGAAATTTCTCTTCTTTTACTCAATGATTTCTCAGCTCCTGTTTAAGCTAGAAATCTGAAATTAATACTGCTGGAAAGAGAAAAAAATTTACTTAAATCTAGTTTTCTTATAATTTGTTAATTTTCCTTAGCTGTTTGAAAATAAACAAACACAAAAATGTGAAATAATGAAGAACTTGCCATTTTTGTGTTTTTTCAGGTATAATTTCCAACATTTATTTCCTTTATGAGTTTTTTTTTAATTTGGAGGGGGAGTTGTAGCTATACTTCTTTTTTGGACATTAGTTGCAAAAAGTATGGTGTGCGACAAGTGTTTGCGGGCTATTTTAACTCATGTCAAGTTTGTAGTACTCACCTTAGGCTCGTCTGCAAATTCTTCACATTTGGTAGAAAAATAGCCCACATCACGCACTTGTCACACAATATACTATTAATAGCTGTTGAAATATGGCTATCTGTAGTGGTCTGTGTAAAATATTTTATATAATACAAGATCAAAAAGACAATGTTTACAATGGTATTTTGCGAGTTAAAAGTAGCTCCTTTCATTGATCAAGGTAATTTCAATGTAAATAAATGCACATCCATGTAGAAGTGTGAAGCATCTTTTTACATGGAAGCACATTTACTTTTCATCAAGGTAGAGGTTATAAGTTCTGAATGAAATGTTAAGTCTCCCACAATGAGGGGGTTGATATTTTGTTCAATTTTTTATAATTTTTAAGAAAGAATCATCATTGTGATGTAGTTTTAACGTTTTATTGCTTTCTAATTAATAATAAAATTATATAAAATATCTTCCTAAAAAAGGTTTAAAAGTGAGGTTACATGACTTGGGAATCGCTCACTCACTACGCTTGTTTTGCAAACTTCCCTCACATGCAAACGCTCATCTTAATCCTACACAATGGTGTGTAAAATTAACATCTACTTCACAGGCCAGAGCTTCACTGATTTATGGTTAGTCTATGTATGTGTAAAATTGTGGATTTTGTGCATGTGTATTTTTGCAACACCTGTTAATAAAGTAGACGATCATGTGCGCCTTGTTGGTATGCAATGTGGACAATTTTAGAACAACGCAAAATGTAAATTCTTTACACATTGTTTTTTACTTCATGTAGGCTACCACCTTCTGCGCATGCGTTTCTTTATGCATTGTCTGTGAATTGTTTATACACTGGCTTGAGTGCATGCGTTAGTTTAAAAAAAGCAGTTTCATGATTAGGATTTGAATCTGATCTATCTCTACAAGTATGGTTTGATGTATGATTTTCAGGAGAGTGTCACAATGACAAGTTGTTAGGAAGAAGGTGAAAATGATAGGTACCTGAATTTTTTCTCTGTCCAACCTTTTTTTTCTTGTTTCTTATTGGAGGTGTTGCAAAAAATAGTGTGTGACACATGCGTTTATGGTAGGTGATTGATACTTGTGTGATTTGCAACAATCGCCTTTGGCTTGTGGTGCAAAAATCAAACTAGATTCAAAATCACCTACTTTATACACTTATATCACAAATAACTATTTTGATTCATTTTTTTTATTCATGGAATGTAATCTACCTACTCTTGTGCATTAACTTACTTACAGCTAAAGTAATGGATATTTCACAATGTATACCTCAGTAAAAAGCACCCATATAAGAGCAGCAGCTTATGTTGTAGATCTAAATAGGTAATAGATTTATCAGATTTATTATATACCATCACAATAAGGTGTCTAATCAATAGTTTCTTTTTAGGTAGGTTTTCTATGAAAATCTACTAACTAATCTTGATGTCTTGAACAGCTTGGGGATGGGGGTGGCGGTTGGTACAATTTTCGTTTTATAACTCTGAAAAAATTTTTGCACCAAAAAATCAAATTCTTTATATAATACAAATTATATAATAAGTCAACTTCTTGTTACTACGGTACAGATAGTAATTTTTATCCGTTAGTCATGAAATTTGGATATTTACTATAATTTACTGTAACATACTTACAATTCTGGTGTGAATCGGCCAGTGGAGGTCCATTTCCCCGGCCCCCCCCATTTCAAATTTTGACCTGAAAATTTTTGGCCTAATTGTGCTCAGTTTGTGCTAATGTGTGCCATCAATTTTAGAATTTGTGCTCACCCCCTTCCTTAGATATAAACAAAAGAGTCTGGGTGGGGCTGGAGAAATGCTAGCCCCACCCATTTCGAATTTTGACTCTAAACTTTGTATGCTAATTGTGCTTCATTTGTGCTAATTTGTGCCGTTAATTTTAGAATTTGTGCTCATTGATTTTCAAATATAGGGGCCTCAGAAATTTATGTGTCAGCCCCCCCCATTTGGAATTTTGAGTTGAAACTTTGCATGCTAATTGTGCTTAATTTGTGCTAATTTGTGCTGCAAATTAAAAATTTTATACTCATTCCCTTTCAAAAATATTTGTGGTTTTATGTCTCCCCTCAGCCCCCCCCCATTTTGAATTTTGACCCAAAATTTTTCATACCAACTGGATTCAAATAGTGCTAAATTTTGCTACCAATTTTGGAATTTGTTATCACCCCCTTCTTAATATATAAAAAAAAAGTTTGTGGGTGGGGCTGGGGAAATGCTAGCCCCACCCATTTTGAATTTTGACTCAAAACTTGGCATACTAATTGTGCTCAATTTGTGCCAATTTGTGCCAACCATTTTAAAATTTGTGCTCACTTCCCAACTCAGATAGGGAGGATGAAAGATTTCCCCTCAGCCCCCCCCTTTTTGAATTTTTATACAAAACTTTGCCCACTACTCTTTTTTGATTTGTGCTTAATTGTGCCAACAAGCTTATAATTCCTGTACATTCAAATCTTTAGTTATTTGCAAAACAAATTTGGGTGGGGCTGGGGAAATGCAGCCCCACCCATTTCAAATTTTGACTTGAAATTTTGCAAACTGATTGTGCTCAATTTGTGCTGATTTGTGCCAACAATTTTATAATTTGTGCTCAATTATTAACTGAAATAAGGGGTGAGGAAGGTTTTGTCTTAGCCCCCCCCTTTTGGAATTTTGAGCTGAAACTTTTCCCATTATTTTATCTTAAATTGTGCTTATTTGTGCCAACTTTCTTTTTGAAATTTTAAAGTTGCAATTTCAACCAACTAATAACAATCACCCATTTCTGCTGTAGCCTAAATAATAGTCATTTATAACAAAATTTTCAGTAGGGTCAAGAAAATTCAAGCCTTCCATTTTAAATAGGAGTTAAATTTTATTACAATTTTTATGACAGTTTGTACCAAATTTTTACATTGGTATTTTGAGGGAACTATACTTGACCCATACTTAGCAGTATGTCAGATTTTCTTAATTTTGTATTTTCTGGGTGTTGCTAAAAAACTTTGTAAGTACATGTAAAGTTTTCCATTGATCATTCTCTATTGACAGTTTTTTCCATTTAAGTTGCCAAATTAAAAATATTATCATAAAAATCTTCTATGTGAATTGAATAGAAAGAAAAAAACAAATTTTTATGGTCATATGTGTATAAATTATTAAGTAGGTATTTATGCTAATTTTGGTTTTATATACTTAATAATTTAGAAAATACATTTGGTGATGTATCACACAATAAAATGTAAAAACTCAATATTGGCCCCTTTAGGGGACCGTTTGAGGATGAAGAATAGGTCCAATTGAGAAAAGAACAGCAAATTTGGTCTGGGCGCCTCAAAAAACATATTTGGTGATGTATAACACAATAAAAAGTGGAAACTACAGATTAACCCCCCTTTTGGGGCCCATTTGGGGATGAAGAATGGGTCAAATAGAGAAATGAACACGAAATTTGGACTTGGCGCATCAAAAACCCTATTTGGTGATGTATCACACAATAAAAGGTGAAAACTCAAAATTAACACCTTTTTGGGGCCCATTTGGTGATGAAGAATGGGTGAAATTGAGAAATCAACATAAAATTTGGATTCGGCGCCTCAAAAACCATATTTGGTGATGTATCACACAATTAAAGTGAAAACTCAAAATTGGCCCCCTTTAGGGCCCATTTAAGGATGAAGAATGGGTCAAATGGAGAAATGAACACCAAATTCTGACTCGGCGCCTCAGAAACTATATTTGGTGATGTATCACACAATAAAAAATGAAAACTCAAAATTGGCCCCCTTTTGGGGCACATTTGGGGATGAAGAATGGGTCAAATTGAGAAATGAACACCAAATTTGGACTCGGCGCCTCAAAAAACTTATTTTCTAATGTATCACACAGTAAAATGTCAAAACTCGATAATTTTGCTAGAGGAATATTAAGACATGCATCTCTAAGGAAGGCTGATATAGTACTGACAGAATGGTGTTATCTGAAATATTTATATAACTACAAGAAATACCGTATCCTAGACACTTTTGGGTGATCCAATCACGATGCGTTATTCCATAATCTGACTTTTTTGATGAAAAAAATTCCCAAATTTTGAAAAATATTTTTGGGTTATCTATGGGGAATTTTTAGGATTACTTTGGCCAGTGTTATCTATATATATAAAAGAGAATGTATGTCTGTTTGTCTTTTATGCATTACTACACCATTAATCTATATAGGTATATAAAAGAGAATGTATGTCTGTTTGTCTTTTATACATTACTACACCATTCATCTGATGGCCATGAAACTTTTGGAAGTTGTTGAGTATACTCCAGCGAAGGTTTCTGGCATAATATGAAAAGAAAATTTCAAACAGTTGTCAAAAAATTTCCCAAAATATGTATTTTATTCAATATCGATTAAGCAAGATTCAGCAGCGAATCAAAGAGAATTTGTAAATAAATTCTCATCGATTTGCCGCTGAATGCTGACTAATTTATGGGCGACGAATGGATAATTTAACAGTTCCTAGGTGAATCGAAGTGCATTTGTGAAATTATTAAAAACTGTATTTCATAAGAAAACCTCACCTTGATATCCTTTAGTTATCAGTTAATATTGAATTAAAATATTACTATATCCTATGCATAATGCAACAGAATTAGAAGCAAACTCATTGTCACTGTTATTGCATAGGTATACAACAAACATCGATATGTTTTGCGATGTATTGATGTTCTTCACCAGATCGATGCAATATTTTCTTTTGATATATCGATATTGAATAAAATACATATTTTGGGAAATTTTTTGACAACTGTTTGAAATTTTCTTTTCATATTATGCCAGAAACCTTCGCTGGAGTATACTCAACAACTTCCAAAAGTTTCATGGCCATCAGATGAATGGTGTAGTAATGTATAAAAGACAAACAGACATACATTCTCTTTTATATACCTATATAGATTAATGGTGTAGTAATGCATAAAAGACAAACAGACATACATTCTCTTTTATATATATAGATAACACTGGCCAAAGTAATCCTAAAAATTCCCCATAGATAACCCAAAAATATTTTTCAAAATTTGGGAATTTTTTTCATCAAAAAAGTCAGATTATGGAATAACGCATCGTGATTGGATCACCCAAAAGTGTCTAGGATACGGTATTTCTTGTAGTTATATAAATATTTCAGATAACACCATTCTGTCAGTACTATATCAGCCTTCCTTAGAGATGCATGTCTTAATATTCCTCTAGCAAAATTATCGAGTTTTGACATTTTACTGTGTGATACATTAGAAAATAAGTTTTTTGAGGCGCCGAGTCCAAATTTGGTGTTCATTTCTCAATTTGACCCATTCTTCATCCCCAAATGTGCCCCAAAAGGGGGCCAATTTTGAGTTTTCATTTTTTATTGTGTGATACATCACCAAATATAGTTTCTGAGGCGCCGAGTCAGAATTTGGTGTTCATTTCTCCATTTGACCCATTCTTCATCCTTAAATGGGCCCTAAAGGGGGCCAATTTTGAGTTTTCACTTTAATTGTGTGATACATCACCAAATATGGTTTTTGAGGCGCCGAATCCAAATTTTATGTTGATTTCTCAATTTCACCCATTCTTCATCACCAAATGGGCCCCAAAAAGGTGTTAATTTTGAGTTTTCACCTTTTATTGTGTGATACATCACCAAATAGGGTTTTTGATGCGCCAAGTCCAAATTTCGTGTTCATTTCTCTATTTGACCCATTCTTCATCCCCAAATGGGCCCCAAAAGGGGGTTAATCTGTAGTTTCCACTTTTTATTGTGTTATACATCACCAAATATGTTTTTTGAGGCGCCCAGACCAAATTTGCTGTTCTTTTCTCAATTGGACCTATTCTTCATCCTCAAACGGTCCCCTAAAGGGGCCAATATTGAGTTTTTACATTTTATTGTGTGATACATCACCAAATGTATTTTCTAAATTATTAAGTATATAAAACCAAAATTAGCATAAATACCTACTTAATAATTTATACACATATGACCATAAAAATTTGTTTTTTTCTTTCTATTCAATTCACATAGAAGATTTTTATGATAATATTTTTAATTTGGCAACTTAAATGGAAAAAACTGTCAATAGAGAATGATCAATGGAAAACTTTACATGTACTTACAAAGTTTTTTAGCAACACCCAGAAAATACAAAATTAAGAAAATCTGACATACTGCTAAGTATGGGTCAAGTATAGTTCCCTCAAAATACCAATGTAAAAATTTGGTACAAACTGTCATAAAAATTGTAATAAAATTTAACTCCTATTTAAAATGGAAGGCTTGAATTTTCTTGACCCTACTGAAAATTTTGTTATAAATGACTATTATTTAGGCTACAGCAGAAATGGGTGATTGTTATTAGTCGCTTGAAATTGCAACTTTAAAATTTCAAAAAAAAAGTTGGCACAAATAAGCACAATTTAAGATAAAATAATGGGAAAAGTTTCAGCTCAAAATTCCAAAAGGGGGGGCTAAGACAAAACCTTCCTCACCCCTTATTTCAGTTAATAATTGAGCACAAATTATAAAATTGTTGGCACAAATCAGCACAAATTGAGCACAATCAGTTTGCAAAATTTCAAGTCAAAATTTGAAATGGGTGGGGCTGCATTTCCCCAGCCCCACCCAAATTTGTTTTGCAAATAACTAAAGATTTGAATGTACAGGAATTATAAGCTTGTTGGCACAATTAAGCACAAATCAAAAAAGAGTAGTGGGCAAAGTTTTGTATAAAAATTCAAAAAGGGGGGGGCTGAGGGGAAATCTTTCATCCTCCCTATCTGAGTTGGGAAGTGAGCACAAATTTTAAAATGGTTGGCACAAATTGGCACAAATTGAGCACAATTAGTATGCCAAGTTTTGAGTCAAAATTCAAAATGGGTGGGGCTAGCATTTCCCCAGCCCCACCCACAAACTTTTTTTTATATATTAAGAAGGGGGTGATAACAAATTCCAAAATTGGTAGCAAAATTTAGCACTATTTGAATCCAGTTGGTATGAAAAATTTTGGGTCAAAATTCAAAATGGGGGGGGGCTGAGGGGAGACATAAAACCACAAATATTTTTGAAAGGGAATGAGTATAAAATTTTTAATTTGCAGCACAAATTAGCACAAATTAAGCACAATTAGCATGCAAAGTTTCAACTCAAAATTCCAAATGGGGGGGGCTGACACATAAATTTCTGAGGCCCCTATATTTGAAAATAAATGAGCACAAATTCTAAAATTAACGGCACAAATTAGCACAAATGAAGCACAATTAGCATACAAAGTTTAGAGTCAAAATTCGAAATGGGTGGGGCTAGCATTTCTCCAGCCCCACCCAGACTCTTTTGTTTATATCTAAGGAAGGGGGTGAGCACAAATTCTAAAATTGATGGCACACATTAGCACAAACTGAGCACAATTAGGCCAAAAATTTTCAGGTCAAAATTTGAAATGGGGGGGGCCGGGGAAATGGACCTGGCCAGTGGATTCTCACAAAAAAGAGGTAACTGTTTCTAACTGCGTTAATTTTAGGTCAATGGCTACAAAATTAATTAATTCAATCATCGCAATTACAACTTATTACTTAATAACTTTTTGGTAACTTTTTTATATTTTTTTAACGGAGCTGCTGCTGCGTAGAAAGTTTTTTCTCGATATGCTACCGAATAAATTGTAAAATAAGAAAACTCCATTACCTGACACGAGTACCACTCGTGAAAAAATAGAACAAAAAAATTAAAATACGGTCAACCAACAAACTTGATACTGCATTGTCAATTAATTGCAAAATTAAAAGTAGTAACATGTTAATTTAATTATTATCTGACTGAGACTGATAGGATTCCACTCTACAACTTTGGAAGACTCTTTGGCAGAATACTCCACTTAGCAATTTCCTGCGTTCAGTAAAAGAGGATACCAGCGAATGGGTTGACACACTTAAATTTTCTCGCCGCCACCAAATTGCCATCACTCGTCTCCGCATCAGCCACTGTGCCTCAACTCATTCATTCCTTCTACTTAATCTTCATCCACCTGACTGTCAATATTGCAAATCTCAACCTCTCTCACTCACTCACATTCTCACGACATGTCCAGCTCTTCACACCCTTCATAATCACTATAACCTACCATCTACAACAACCACTACTCTCGCCCACAACTCCCCTCACCTCTCAAACCTTATCACTTTCCTTCACTTCATTGACTTCATAGTATAATCTAATTTATGAGCTTTTGCTGGCATAACCCATTTTGTGAAGTTAGCCCAGCCACCTTTTTTTTGTATTTTTGTATAATAATAATAATAAAAAAAAAAAAGAAACCCGGCTATCAACTTTGAAGTCGCACAGAGACTCAAATTAATACAACGACCGTTAGAAATACACTGTAAATAAAATAATCGACAAGTTTGAATTCTTGATGAGTAGGTACCAACAGATATACCTATCTCATAATGATGACATTGTTGCTTCGTTATACGATTATTAGGCTCAGATAGTAGGCAGATAGCAAAATATGTACATATTCTAATATTCAACTAGGTATCCGTTTTTGTACAATATTATTACACTAAGGCTGGATAAAATGAGAAGCCACAAAAGGAACTAGCGTAGAGAAAAATGTTAAACCTTTACCTATCAAATTTTTTCACAGAAATTCATTCACATTACATAATTCATAATTAAAATATGATTGAAATTTAATGGGAATATTCCCAACTTGAAAAAAATAAATCTCTTCAAATTCAAGTTTTCTTTTCTTGGTTAAGGAATGGTTTTTTTCATCTCAGTATAGGTTACCTTGGTACAGGTACCTACTAAATAGTTATTAAGACTTTCTTGACTTAATGACGTATTAATATTCGTATTGGTTTATGATTTTATGGAAATCAAATAAAATGGTAAGTATATTACACAACTTGATGGAAGCGAGTAATTAACAACTGGTGCAATTTCCGCACTCGCCTGCGGTTTGTGCTGGCGAACATCTTACTTGTTGGGAATTGCTCACTTTCCTCTCATGTTTCGTGTAATATTTTTTGCAACAAGCGTACGATTACTGTATTTGAGCTTGAAGGGAAAAAACGGAGAAAATAAATGAAAAAAAGTGAAAAAGTGACGAAAAGGAAGAGATACATAAAAGGAAATGGGAAAAAATCAAAAAGAAATATATAAAAATAAAATACAAAATCTTCTCCTCCTCACACAGCAACCAAATAATATTTTCATTGTAATTGTGAGGTATCTGGATAAAATACGCTCCGGTTACCGGCAACTATCAACGTCTGTTGATTATTCGTAGGCAACCGGGTTTTTTCCCAAAATTGATAACCGCTCTTCACTTTCAAATATATACGTATATTTGAAAGTAGAAGAACGGTTATCCCGGCCCGGCCTTATCTATCACAATTACGGCTTGTCCGTTCTCGTGGTACATTTGGCCGATCACTCTCGCTCAATTTATGTTCAACTGCGGTACTGGCGTACTTTGTTTTTATATATATTTCGCACCATGCTTTTCTCACCTCTGTAATAATTCAAGCGTTACGTCTTCATTCATACCCGCCTATGAGGACGAGCCCATGTATTACTACCGGTAACTATGTTTCTTTCGTTCAATTACAGGTATGTTTCTAGTATTTCTATATTTATTATGATGTGGTAATTCTCTTATCCGTGGGTGAAATGGCGGGGCAAAACCTAATTGTAAACACGTGACTTGTTCTTTCGGGGCGGGTTTCTGATATTTCAATTCTATTATCTATGTATTTTTCGGCCTTTATTCCAAATTATCAACGTTCCTGGGGTTACTTTTATTTATCACCCTGGATCAGCTTTCCAGGTGCGCGAGGTTCCGTCTTGTAGCCTTGTGCTGAACCCTTATTTGTGTCTCAGGGGACATACGAAGTGGGCTTTTGGAGACATGTCAGGATGTTGAGGTGGTTCTCGTTTGAGGAGTCGTCAAAATGTGTGTAGTCCGCCAGGTGCAACATACGCGGTGCGTTGCTACCCCGGTTGGCATACCACAGTTGTAACTGATACATAAGCAGATTATCAATGAAATTGAAAAACAATTAACTAATGCAAACAAATAAAAAAAAATTCTAGTCATTCTGGTAACTATATTCTGTCCAATATAAAATAATACCTGGCTACAACATTATCCTACTTATAAATACACTTTAAATATTATTTTAAGCAATCATATTGCCTAGTTGGAATTTTCTGCGATGTTTGTCAGGGATCATCTTATACTGGATGGAGCATACTTGGTTGGGAATCTGCAAACAGAATTAGGAAAAAAAAAAATCAAATTTAAATTAAATGGCTGGAATAAGTTATTGAAAGGTGTGGGGAAACTGAGGAACCACTAAAGTGTGTGAAAATGAATCGAGGTATAAGATAACTGAGGAATGAGAAAAAGAAATGAAAGTGTGAGAAATAGTATATTTCACTACAAAAGCGCAAAGAGAATCATCATCGATGAGTTGTGATTTGCAACACGAGCCACAGGTGTGTGTTGTAAATTATTCGAGTCAAGGTCATATTGCTATCGAGTTGAAAACGATATTTTTTGAAATACATTCGCGTGTGTAATTAGGGAAGGTGTCTGATTGGTTGGAAGAAGGAGCTAAACATTTTCATTGAGGTAGCAAATACTCGTTTTGCTTCCACTGTTAACTTTGGCTTCTCATAAACAATTTTTTAATACAAATAGCTAATTGCGTATTTTGCAACATGTATTGCGAAAAAGAAACTAAGGAGGCGAGCAAAATGGTGGCAAGTGAGAGTTGTGAAATTGACCACTTTCATCAAGCTTCAGATTTCCCGAAAATACACCAATTCGTACATATGTTGCAAAAAATATTGATGATAAATTCTTTAAATTTTAGATAATATTGTTTTTCTGTGCATTAAGTTTTGGAACAAACAAAAGAAATAAATCAAACCGTTTAATAAGTTACCCATAACAGTAAGTATTGAATAAATCTACTGGAATCGTTCAGTCCGAATATATTATGAAGTAGGTACTCAAATAATTAACAAATTTGGCATTCAGTGAACCACGTTCAGAGTTTGACTGCTGTGCACTATGTAAATTCGTGTCGGTATAAGCTATGGCAGATTACTCCATTAATTAAATCATTCCTTCTGTTCGCAGTTTCTTTCAGGTCTGTATAGCAGTTCGAAACGACGTTCGCAAAATGTATCTCCAGGACTGTAAATAAATGCAAACTAATTATGAAAAAGAAAATAAAATAAAATAAACATCATCGCAGCAAAACTTCGCTAGAAAACCCAGTTAACCAATTTAAATCTACAATTCAAAAAAGAAACGTATAATTTAAATTAATGAATTTCAGAACAAAAGTTCGTTACCTCTTGCGCCGTAAATGCGAAAAAGATACTTTAAACAATGCAGACATCTTATTTTTCTCTAGCAACTTTTAGTTTTTTTACATTTTTTTCTGAAACTACTGAATCAATAGGCACCAAACTCCTATCAAACATGGTCCGATATTAAACGAAATTTCGTAAAAATTTCAGTTTTATTTTTACTGTAGTTTTTTCAGAATCCAGGAAAAACCATTTTTCAAACAATTTTTTCTTTCCCAGTTTTTTCAAAAATAACTAAACCAGTAGGCACTGAACTTCTATTAAACTTGCAACTACATAAAAAAAATCTAATGTGAAAATTTCAGCACGATCCATTTCGTATTTTTCTCAAAATTTGAAAAAAAGAAACAACTTTTCCAAGAATATAACTTTTGAACCATTAGGCATCAAACTCCTATCAAGACTTAGTCCTATAATATGTATAAGGACGTACATTCGTGAAAATTTTAGCCCTATCACTTTCGTTGTTTTAATAGTTACAAAAATCAGTAAACATATAGAACACGTAGTCAACTTACTAATAACAAACATTTCGAAGATCCCACTAAAAACTATGAAATCTGAAGATATTTTAGTGATGAGACTGATACCAACACCAGTAACATCAGAAATAGATTGAAATAATCTCTTAACTAACGTCTCTCCAAACTTCTCTAAGAGTAATAGGACCAGCATACAACCAATAATTATGGTAGCGTAAATAATTCTGACAATTAGGTATGGAATCAGAAAAATCGGCTTCGTCTGTGGAAAAATATGAAAATTTGTGTGAATTCAAATTTTGTCAAGTATCGGTGATAGATATTTATTTATCTAGGCGCAAATATGGTTCAACATTTTGGGGGGGGGAGGCCAAAATAATTGGATGACTTTTTTTTTGCACGTCAGTTTTTAAATTTGGGTAACTTGGCATTTCTCTGAAAATCGATATGTCGCATATTTATTACAAATAGTTACACAAATTTTATAAGTGATGAGCAAAAAAAAAAAAAAAAAAAAAAAAAAACGAATTATAAAGTAGCCAAAAGTCATTTTTGCAGTCAGGCCCCTTAGCACGCCTGATATTTACGTCTATGTATATTTTTCGACCATCAGACCAGGTGACTCTGGCTGGGGACTACATGTGGATACAAATTTACAAGGTAAAGGGCTTCGGAGGTCCCAATCTTCGATCACACATTTAGAGGTGCATGAATATCCGGTTGCTGTATTTTGCCGATGTTAATTGTTATTATTTTAAAGTCGGGTTTCTGTACGTCTGCAGTAAATAAGGTATTTTTTTGTCTGATAAAAGTCATTTTCTTTTTTCTTTTTTTTTGTGAATTCCAAGTTTATCTGTGACCGGAGAATTTCATGAATGAAAGTAACCTAGTGCGAATATACAGATACCTGTTCGCCATTTGAGGTTTTAAAATTATGCAGGGGTGTTGTGACTTGTGAGACCATTTTGTTGAGGACCCTTCCTTTTTGGTTTTTTGTTTTTGTTTTTCAGTAAGTGCAAAAATCAGTGGCGGGAACTTACATTTTTTCCATGTGTTGCACTCGCACATATAAGCGCATATAGGGAGAGGGAAAACCAAATCAGCTGACTTTTTTTTTTGCCCGTGTCAGTTTCAATTTTCCATTTGTGTAGAACACTTTCTATTTGTGCCTATGATTCACACACTCAGAAGTAGAAATTATGTCTAGGTATTAAATCATCACGTTATGTATTTTACTTGTACTTGTATTTTATCAAAATGGGCCTCATCCTATTTACCGAAACATTTTTATACAGAGAAATAAAACTGATTTAAAAAGAGATAAAGAAATAAAAAAGGCAGATTAATGAATTACTAAAAAGGAAAACATAATTTTGTTTTGCTCTAGGATGTTATAACACCATCCTTTACTTTTCTGAATGAATCTCATCAAGTAGGTCCCAAATTGAAGCATGTAGTTTAGTGGTTATTTTTAAAAAGCTGATAAGTGTAACGGCCAAAAGAGGTGGTAATGTACCTAATTAGAACCACTTTCAGTGTTACACCAAACACAAGATATCTAACACCGGACAAGCATTAATACCTCTATAATAATTTAAATATTCAATTTATCATCGACAACTATTGTGGACCTTAATGTATTTGAGAGACTCAATAATATTTAAAACACAAGGTTGAATTAACACTTTTAATAAAATAATAAAAGTTTGATCAATTTTTGGAAATTCTTTGTGTTAAATATGGAACGCAGGCAACACAAAAGTTTCCGCCACTTACAAAAATGTTGTATTTATCCTGAACAAAATCACAATATAATATGAATGTTCTAAAAAACAAGATACACATAAAACATTTTTTTTCACTCGATAAATTTTTTAGAATTATTTTATTGGTTGGGGAGTGCGTGGTGGTAGTAAGTTAACTTTCTTAGTCTTAGGGGGTGCTTCCTGACTGGTCAAGGGGAATCATAGAAGTCCTGAAATTATGACACCGATTTTTGTGTTTATTGGGGTCTGGGGTGTCCTCCCAAAATGGGTAAGGTAAAATAAAAATTCCGATAAAACTTCCTCAAACATTAATAAAAATTAATGAAATTTGGCGTAGTCTAGAAGGTAAATATTTGTGTTATTTATTTTGTGATCGTTTGTTTAATATTTACCCACATTAGGGGATGAAAAAAAAAGGGGTTGTCACTTTTCAAACAGCTAAGTGTATCCTCGTATCGAAAAATTAATCCTGGAATTTTATTTTAAAAAACAAAATACACGTAACCAGTGCCAATACCTAAGTTATAATTTAGGTACCTTCTTGTGAAACCTCAGTAGTTTTCGAGGGACAGAGAGTTGAAAATTATTTCGTTTTTTCGTGCACTCATCCCCGCACTCACCCGTTCTCCGTTACCAAACGTAACCTTTTTTTTATCCATATTTTTCTCGAAAATTTTTGAGTTTTCACAGAAAGATATGAAAAAGGTACTTATACCTTTTTGTGTATTTTTTCCTTCCAAATAAAAAAAAGAGATTCA